>MU279384.1:22485-457990 GCA_022385695.1 Xylaria arbuscula
GGTTGCAAAAAAAAAACAAAAAAAAAAAAAAAAAAAAAAAAAAAAAAAAAAAAAAAAAAAAAACAAAAAAAAAAAAAAAAAAAAAAAATAAAAAAAAAAAAAAAAAAAAAAAACAAAAAAAAAAAAAAAAAAAAAAAAAAAAAAAAAAAAAAAAAAAAAAAAGAGGAATCTTGATCGAGCAGGGTCGCACCGAAAACGAGATGTGCGGGTCCTGCGGAAGGGAGAGATGCAAAATCATTCAATGCGCATCTTGCAGCGGGTACCCCGATCGCTGGCTTGTATCTAGATTTTCAAGCCGGGGCAGTGCCGGGGGTTCGGCCAAACGATGAGCCAAGCCCAACAACAGCACCTTCGGTAGTATTAGCGCCCAGAGTCTCGGGACACCGAGAGTCGTGTGGTTCGCTCACCTCTTCGCTCGTTTACTTGGTTCGCGCATTCCCTCCTCCATTGGCCCACCTGGCTCGCTTTCGTCTGTACATGAATGTTGGCCAATACCTCTATGTCTGCCCAACGGCGATACCGGAGTTTCGACTATACTGCGTACAGAACTGTTCGCTTATTTGAACTATCCTGGTCTTAACTGTCGAGACTGTCTACGTGACACCTCGTGATCAGGGCTGATGACCACAAGCTCTCTCGTGAGAGGATACACGACAACGGGCGCTTGCTTGGTAGACCGTCAGCCCCAGCTGTTGGTTACGCGAGGCGGCAGAGGGTCAATCAGCTCGGACACGAGCGGCATTCGATAACATAATCATCAAATCGATAGCAGGATCGTAATCCCATTACGGGCAGTCTGACCTTTGCATAAACTACTATCATAGGTAGTGCGCAAACTTGGTGTGTCTCGTAATACTCCACAGCTACACATCGTCCTAGTCTAGATGCAGCCTCGAGCGCATGGGCAGGGTTAGGTTAAGACACATACTACTAAGTAAGTAAATATTTATTATTAGATTTGAGCGCAGATGCCGCAAAAGTACCTGCGGAGAAGAAAGGCCCAAGCGACTACCAAAAGCCGAGGCGGTTGACTCCGGCCGTGATTCCATCCCGCGATGCGACAGAGAAAAAAGCCGTCGGGGGGTTTCCCGCATGCGTGTGTCAGCAGCGGCTTTTCGCTCGGTATTAGCACTCATAAGCAAACGCCGAGCCGTGATCGGGCATTACTGAGCATTACTCACCCGGCCAAAGAAAGGAAGAAACGGAATAAGAACAAGAGCGGTAGGCGGAGATATGGTGACTACGATTGATTGACTGATTGATTGATAGTCATCATATCAATATTGTTATTCACAACTGACAAAAATATATACTCTATTGATCAGCTTCGTAAGATAACCGACTGAATACAGCCAGCTGGAAGCGTGATGGATACTTGGCTCACCTAATACCTATCTACAGCAAACCAAATTCTCAGCACATCCAGTGAGCGTACTCCTATTCTCCGATCTATGTATTTCAGGTCGGTGATAATCACATGTAAGTATGTAGTAGTGTAGCATAGATTAGATCTCCATCTGCCTACGGCACGTGGACATGTCGCATACTGCACAGCTGTACATGCAGCGTATAGCACGGCACAGGCCAGGCCAGCGCCATCAAGCCGTGGCTGCATGGATACCCAGCGCACTTGTCGAGCCTAGACTGTCGAGCCCAGCACTGTCCCCAGTACAGAACCAGTAGTAAACTGCCGCTAGGGATGTCGGGGCAGTAGGGGATAGGACAGAACTTGTCAGACGAGCCGCACTCCCGCGACAGAGACGACCCGGGAATCTGGGTCTCACATCAAATTTTTTCCAGAAGGCTGCCGTGGAACACGAAACTAAGTCCCCTGTCAGACTCTTTTTTTTGGTCGGTGCCTGTTAGCTACTTACCTGGTATAACCGGCACACACCCCTCCCCCCCCCTTCCCCCCCTAATGGCTGCTTGCCAGATGTGGCTGTGTTGCATGCTTCGTTTAGGTACTTGCTTGCTGGCTTGCTTTGCTGGCTTGCTTGCTTGCTCCAGGTAACTCAAGATTGCTTACACTAGCCACCCCATCTATCTTACCTGCAGCACCTCGTACACTGCCAATCACAGCAATGCTCGGTGTCTTGCAACAGACACCTATGCGCTCGCGAATCTCCTTGTTCATCTCGTCGGCCAGACCGGTCCAGAAGTTGTTGCACTACGCAGTATGTTTCACGACTTTCCAGCACATTCGAGCTATTTCGAGACACAATGCTCCGGAGCTGTCGAGCTGGTGTGCGACGAACGATTTCGCGCCGTACGCAGTATGTGGGGACAGCCCATCTCGGCCGAGGTACTACATACTTAGTACATACAAGAAGGAGATAAAGGGAGATAGTGCACGGAGGCCGCCCGGGGGAAAAATGGCAGCCTTGATGAGTCAACTACGGAAAACCGCGGTTTATCAGTCACCCGTCAAATCTAGTCATTTCTCTGTCACTCTCCGATCATAAAAGGTAAAAATGATTCAAGGTTGGTCAGGTGATTAATCACTATGTAAGGCAGGGTAGCATTAATGAGCTGTATTGAGAGCTAAGATACATACCTACCCAGTGAAAGGAAGAGGAGGCGAGGGAGGCTTCGTATCTACAAGTGAGTGGTGCTGCGCATAAGCAGGTACCCATGCAAGATGGCTAGAGACACACGCCCCTGTCTCGTCTGTCCTCCTTGCGGTGTAATCTACCAATGATCTTGCATCCTCTCGGCAATGCGAATGCGACGTGCCGGGAAGAAAGAAAAATAGAAACGAGATTGGCAATGATGGAAAAGATGGGAAATCCCATAGCGAGAACACGTTACATGTTGTTCGGTAAATGTACAGTCCATGTTACATGACATACAGCAGCACGTACAGCAGCACAGCAGCACAGCCACCACAATCTTGCATTTCCAGGGCATGTCCCAGGGGCAGTACTGCTTGCTACAGTGCCAGAGATGAACCACAGCCAATCGATGCCGCCGTGTCCTGATTGCCGAGCGACACCACCACGTGGAAGCGTCTAGCGGAATCCATCCACGGTACCGTCTCGTTGGTTTTGGTTCTCACCCCAAGAGAGAGCCGACACCGGGCCGTTCGTTTCGTTTGGCCCGAGTTCCTTTCACACAGGGTATCCCCCAGTGCAGCCCCGGTATTCAGAGAGGGAGTGTACATTAGATGCAGTAGATGCACAAGTGTGGCGCTCGGACGGCGCCGAGATGGCCTCTTCAATATGCGCCACATACATCTCCGAAGCTCCGATCCTGAAAGCAGGCACTTTCTCGCATCGACATTCTAATTCCGTCTACCGACATCACCGAACCCTGTCACGCTGAACACGGTGGCCAAGTTGACGACGACACATGGTTGTCGTCAATGTGCGTTGTTTTTTAAGTCAGAGGAGGGAGCATGGCAAACTTTTCGACGAATCGTTTCCGTGTGCGTGCCTCGTGCGGACATCCCGAGACCCAGGCCACTACTTAATCAAAATATGATCTGAATGTACACAAACCAGGTCGTTGGTTTGTTTTTTAATGCACGAGCTAGGTTGTTTTTTTTTTTCTGTGCTCGAGGCAACCCGCAGGCTAGCGAACTCTGCGGTCGCGGTCGTGTAAAGCACTCGTTGTGTCGCCAATCGTAGGTCCAGTCGTAGATAGAGCTACGAATGCACTCGTTCCACGAAGGCTTTAAGACAATATCGCCGGCTAACCCTATTTCTGTACACGTTCCTTGTCTTTCGTCACACAGGTGTAACATCGTGGTGACTTTGGGAGGTCTCCAGCTCGGCAACATCCGTTGTTATATCGACTAAACGATGACAGCTAAGCGAGGAGAAAGCAAAAAGAAATAAAATCAATACGGTTGCCTCTCCTGAATGTGTGGAACAACGAATAGGGGATAGATGCCGAACTTTCCGCCGGAGTGCCCAATTGTTTAGTATCATTAGATGATTACTTGCCTCGTAATGCTTACCATGTATAGCATACGTTTACTTGCCACTCTTATTTTCAGCTCGGGACTTTACAACTAAGTGAAATGAAGACACGATTAGTTGGCCTACTTTGCCACATGTCGTACCAAGAGGACATGCAGCTTTCGACATAAAAAAGCATTTGGATTCCATTAGGGAACTACGAAGAGCTTTAGGGTAGAGTATAGGACACTCATGAACTCCTATTGTCGTACAACGAGGTCTCAACTTTTTGTGATCTAGCTTTCACCTATACACATAGACTTCTTTTGTTTTCGAGCGTTGTGATATTAACTAGCCAACCCCGACTTTATTCCCATGTAATCGGATTTCATACTCTCTACAGTAAACTGAGTGGCATGTTTCGACTGCAGCAACAGTAATTTCGAAGTTGATGTAGCTGCCGCATTCAACTCACATGTATTACGCCAGATTGGTAGTTAAGTCAAAGACAACTAGCGAACCTCTCGTGTTTTAGGCCAAGGATTTATATTTTGTGTCATACTTTTCAGTTTCCTATTCGCCCTATGACACTTACTACGAACCAAATTTAGTCTAGTGCTTGATATCTGGTCCGGAAGGAAATTTTTATTCTGCCCGGAGGGATCAGCCTTTGTTCCTTTTGAACCACCGACGAGTATACAGCGCTGTACCTCGCTGCGAACTTGGCATGTGGTATTTAGAGTATTATCAGGGTATCATAAGTGTGGCGTATGTTGCCTAGCTCATAATAGGGCCGCAGCTTTGTTCCCAATGATTAATTACGAAGCCTTTCACTAGTTCCTCGGTAAATTGTGTCCACCGATGCGAAGCCCATACCCTAGATGAAGTATATAGAATTTGCTATTACGCAAAGGTTTCAGAAACACCTCATTAGTATCTATCTAACTATTACCCATAAACTTCTTAATACTTCATAACACTACCTAATATTCCAACCATTTCCACTCCACAACGTTAATATGTAGCTTTCAGCAAGGTACTCCGCATGTTGCTAATATTTTTTCTGTATATGTATGTTTTTTGAGGGAAATGAGCAATTTATTTGTCAGTGCCTATAGCATAATTGCACGTGAATTCATGGTGTCCCACACCAACCCCAATTTCCTTCGTAATAGTTACTCATAGCTATATACGTAGGTATTCTTCATTCTTGGATACCGTGACAATATCTACCTTCTCTCTTAGAATCTTATACCATGTTCCACAGCGATCTGGATAGAGAAGACATTCTACCGACGTTGTGACCCAGCGTCCATGAATGAGCGTAGTACTCAGACACGAAGCGTGAGAAAACAGAGCTTCATGACCAGTATCCTAACTTCAACGAGCTGCTGGGTTCATAGGCGAAATGTCGTCTTCGTGACAGCTATCATTGCATCGTCATGATTTGATTTTTACTGTCTCGCTAGGGCAATAACCACATAATAGATGCCCACAGTTTGTGCAGTGCGTGACTGTGGCTAGGTTATATGGACCCTCGCCGCATTCATGCTAAGTATGTCAGTATCGACTCAGATTTCTTTGGGTACAGTGGCCTTACACAGACGTAGAGAGTCATGTATTTGGCCATCGACGATGTTCAAATCGAAGCGAAGTTGGTATTAATTTATAAGTGGAATGGTCTCGAACTTTCCGAGAATTTGATGATTCTTCAAATATTGTCCTCCGATGGATGGTACCATTTTTATATTAAGTAGCTGTTGTAGTCTCACACACCATTAACTTCTCCGCCCCCCTGTGTGCAATGTAAAGGTGGCCGTTGCTGATTGAACGATGTCTAACTGCCGAGCATGTGAACGTATGATTTCTTTTAGCCCGATAAGACAGCCAATTATGATGGATCTTGCCATCTCCCTGCCAACGACTGTGAGTTGTTGCAGCCTGCATGAGATACCACATCACAAGCGTAGCCCGACGCCAATCACACCTGCCCTGTGTAAACTGCTGTACTGTACCGGTGCATAATTAAGGTGTCACAGGACACGAGACTCAAGAAAGCACGTGTATATATTCATGTAGTTGCCCACGAAGGTTTACGCAATAATAACTGTATTCACTTGTCCCCAAGGTACGAAGTTCCTGCCAAGAGGGGAGGTATCATAACTTTACATATAGAATATGGACCAGAACCAGCGAGACCTCTTCAAATTATTACATTTCTTCTTCCTCTGCTTGACAAGTCCCAAACGGCCCTGTGTCGTTGAGCCCTCGAGTACGCCATGTCACAACAAGAAGTGCTGACCCCCTTTCTCTCGTGTGAACGTGAAGCGACTACCTCGCGTCAGATCTCAACAAGTTGAATCACTCGTTTGATCTTCCCTTTCGGTAGTGTTACTTGCAGTGCAAATTAACTGATGTCTCCTTCGTTGGCTTATGATCACGGTAGCATTTCGTCTAGGATCCCGTCAAGATTACCGAGAGTCAATACTATCGGCAACAGGGAATTAAAGACGAGGGTTAGAATATTTTGTTTATGGTCTATGCAGCAGAAGCATATATGCCCTTGGGTGCAATAGAGGCGGCATCGTCACAGAGGTCTTTAGATATGTCCGCCTGAAATTCGACTCCCTTGTACCGAAGTCTGCTTTGCTAACATAATACTGCTCTGTCTATACCTACGGCGCCTCTTATGTAGTGCATTACCATTAAGAAAAAGTTAATACACAGTCCCAATGCGTAATTGGCGCTGTTAATGCCCATAGCTAAATCCAGGCTAGCTCTGATAGTTTCTGGCATCCAGCGTTCCAGCGTTCCAGATAACTAACCACGAAATATATGGATAAGCGAGACGCTGTATGCAACACACTAGGGCAGTCTATAGTGTATCAAATGAAACGAGTATCAAGTAAATAGACTGGCTACCTATTATAGGAACTACCTCAGGGCGCCTCGTTCATCTCGAGTAGCAAGCTGGTATTGAGAGTATATGATAACTCCACAGTCTTTCGATGTTGCCGTGACTAATTAAACTATGATTAAACGTGCATCTTTACTGGCGACTCAATCTAGGGTAGAAACATAGTCTCGAGTGCCAGTGTATTAGCCCCATCTACACATGTCAGTAACCATGGGACAGGACAGTAGTAGTACGAACACAGCGGCGAGTAAAATTAATTGTATGTATTATCTCTTAGCTATATTTGGATAGTGTATTGCTTTCTTCCAGACTTGTGATGTTATACATAGTTGACATTTTCGGAAGTCTGAAGTAATTTAATAAGATACATTAAAACATTAAACTTCCAATGATTAAACACAACACAACCAAAAACCAAAAACCAGCATAAAAAATTCGCCCAGCATAGAGATAGAATTATACATACACGGAATACAACACAGAATTCACAGGAACCAGCTCGTAGCGTTGATTTACAGGTTATCAAGGTGGCAGAACCTACCCTACAATCGGACCAGCCAGCACCCATGTCACCCATTGTACGCTACTGAGATACCCACTTATGTCACGCATCGCATGTTCAGCATGTACAGAGTCAAGGTCAGGTGTTCTCCGCCGACCGCGACTAAAATTCGATGACTCTAGGGGTATCTGGATTGAATGCCTAAATCATACCTACTGACTTATGCCGGGTGACTCATATTGGCCCAGACTGCCGCACTCATCGAGCGCCGCTAACCTGGCGATATGGGATACTACGTCACTCACATATCCAAAAGTTGGGTCTGCAGTATGGCATGCGAAAATGGAAACTACAGTAATCCAACTATCATTTGTGGGCTGTTTTTGTCGCGATTAAGGATCTGTACTTAGTCTAAACGTAGGGAGCAGCAGGTTAGCCGAAGGCAACATGCGCTGCACCATATGCGAGACAGCATCAACTACATAGGATATGTGGTCTACTCTCTCAACACTGATGACAAAGCCAAACCGAACTACGTGCATGTCACAGCAGACGAAAACTAGATGTGTTCAAATGTTCCTGGACGGATTGATCCATTATTGTCAGACGAATCCAGCAGAACCCCATAACCCGTATTTATGGTACATGTAACACCCCATTGTGAAAAAAGCAAGAACCCATTCCCATGATCGTCGTGACCAGAACCACCAGGCGACGCATGCTCGGTGGCAAATGTACTATGTAGTGTGTATGCGCGTGCGAAGAAAATGACATTTCATAACAGACGTGAACTCCCCGGCCCCCATCCAAACCAAAAGATGATGATAGCGGAGACCAAACTCTAACCACCGAAACCGTAAAGGGTGCGGCCCTGTCGCTTCAGGGCGTAGACGACGTCTAGTGATGTGACGGTCTTTCGCTTGGCGTGCTCGGTGTAGGTGACGGCGTCACGGATGACACCCTCGAGGAAGGACTTGAGGACACCACGGGTCTCTTCGTAGATCACTGCAGGGGACAATGGTTAGACTGATGTGCTATGCTATGTGAGATGAGGTTAAGTAGAAGACTTACTGGCTGAGATACGCTTGACACCACCACGACGAGCGAGACGTCGGATAGCGGGCTTTGTGATACCCTGGATGTTGTCACGAAGAATCTTGCGGTGACGCTTGGCACCACCCTTTCCGAGGCCCTTGCCACCTTTGCCGCCTGCAGGGGAAAGACGCGTTAGCTAGCTGAAAGACGGAAGACGCGACGAGGACCAGATGGGGAGGAGATGAGGAGAGCCGAGGCCGAGGCGGATGCAACTACTTACGTCCAGTCATGTTGATGGAGGTTATGTAAGAATGTGGATTAAAGTGTTATTTGGCGATTGCACAAGGCAACGTGATGGCTGTGAGTGGTAGTGGTTGATGATGTATGGGTGGATGGAAGTGGTAGTGGGAAAGACGGGAGAACGTGGGGAAGACGAGAGGTTGTTAAATAAGAAAGGAGCGGAGTGGGCAGCCGAAATCAGATCAGCCCGGAGAGCCACTTTCAGCACTGCACACTACAAAGAGGGAGCGTTAGGAGCGCTAGTCTAACAGCGTGGTGGCACACGCGAGGAACGCGGGCGCGGGCGCGGGCGCGACTTGTTGTTGCTGTGGATCATACATGCGGCTGGGGACATTGCAACCGAGAGCTGCAATCCGTCCATCTGTCAATCAATCAGCACATTTTTAGCTTGCTACAACCGGTAGAGTGGGCCGGGATGGCTAGGGAGGCCGGGACTATCACAAAGGCAGCCAATCAAAAACCCTCAAATATTGTATGTCGAGGTATTTACGGTAATACACTGCGCTATTTTACCTAGTGTAAGTAGAGCCTTAGGAACGAAAATCACTGTACACACAGCCTGCAGAACACTACATTACAGCGAATGCATGCGAAATGCCAAACCCACCTGCAGCACCAGCGCCCGGGATTCGGGTTCTCTAGACCAGACTATTCCCTTTTGGGACGAACTGATCCTGCATGGCAATACGGATTGAGCCAATCATCAATTCGCATCCTTTGATTCCCATCCTAAATAGGTCGACAAGGAATACCTACCTACTTAGTAGGTAGTAATTGTGGAACTACCTCACTATAATGTCAAAATAGAATTCAATGTGAACGTCTCTAAATGTACATCAATGGCAGTAGTTGCTGAATCGTTAAATTTAAGTTTCGGTTATGCATTAAGTTGGCTGTGTAGCTTAGGTACCTACCTACTTATGCCACAGATGCATTATGTGGATCGGCGTTGGAGAGTTCGAACGACAGCTCAGGCTGGCATGATTCTCGAAAACACCGGATGCATGTACATGTATAGATGTGCATATACCTAGCAGGTAGTTTGACTTTACCCACGCTACAATACTGACATAATCTGGGATCATATTTATTGAGTTATGGCTTTATTAATTAGCAACTGTAGAGTGTGCAAACTATTGTTCTATTCCTCCAAATCCATGTAGATGGCACCTAGAGCTGAGGTAATGAGCAGCATGAGCAAAATTGTGTATTGTGAAATGTTCTCCCTGCTGCCCTGGTTTGCCCGGGGTTGCCTTAAAGACACAACCCACTTGCTGTCTTCTCATTTGTCCATAGCAGAGTGCAAGAATGGAGACATGAGCTTAAATGGGAATTAACATGATTGAGACGCGTATTAATTCAAACTCGTACGCGTAAAGTGTATGATGTACTATGTAGTTGATATTAAGAGATAATTCAGACCCCAAAATAGGAATAGCCGCATGACGGCGCTGCCTGCGTCTTTGATGATTTGGACGGATGTGGGTGGCCCCACATGATGCATTCCTGCGCCGCGCGCTGTTATTTGTAACAGCCAATTAAAAATTAGCAGCACTCTTCAAGGATAGGAAACTGCCACCTAAAATCAAAGAACTCCAACACACTCAACCGCACCCCTGTCTGCACTCGAAAAAAATCAACAACAAGTCGCAATTGCCAGACCCACCCCAAATCAGAGTGCACGCCTGCTCACACGCGCCACCTCGGGTCTAGCTTAGGGTGGTCCATGCACCCTTTGCCTTCCCCAGCCTACCTAGTACACTTGCCTTGGTAGCACACAATCAGCCTACCTTAGGAACCAGCCAACCCGCCCTGCACCTTTTACTTATTTAAACCTTCCCCCCCACCCCTTCTCAACTCTCCCACTTACAACTCCCATCTCCATCCACTCAACACTCATCCACAACCATCAACAGCCACAACCTTCCATCAAATCATCACATACTCCATCAACACATCATCACCAACAATGGCCCGCACCAAGCAGACCGCCCGTAAGTCCACTGGTGGCAAGGCTCCCCGTAAGCAGCTCGCCTCCAAGGCAGCTCGCAAGTCGGCTCCCTCCACCGGAGGTGTCAAGAAGCCTCACCGCTACAAGCCCGGTACCGTCGCTCTTCGTGAGATTCGTCGCTACCAGAAGTCGACTGAGCTTCTGATCCGCAAGCTCCCCTTCCAGCGTCTGGTAAGTCACTGCATTCATCTCATCTGTCACCGAGTTGCCTGTTCTCGTCAATCATCACGGTCGGCGTTGTGGTCACGGTCGCGATTACCTTAATGGTAATCCTGTCTGACCACGCGACGCGTATCCTTCACACACTGCACCCCCACTACAATCATCCACAACATGTACACTAACAACATGAACAGGTTCGTGAGATCGCTCAAGACTTCAAGTCCGACCTCCGCTTCCAGTCCTCTGCCATCGGTGCTCTCCAGGAGTCCGTTGAGTCTTACCTCGTCTCTCTCTTCGAGGACACCAACCTCTGCGCCATCCACGCCAAGCGTGTCACCATCCAGTCGGTCAGTGCACCCCATACTTGCCTATCACATTCCATCTACAGATGCACTAACAACTTCTACAGAAGGACATCCAGCTTGCTCGTCGTCTCCGCGGTGAGCGCAACTAGATGGCATGATGCCTTCTACCAACCACCATAGACTCGACAGGCCTTGTGGGGGATATGATACCTTTGATTGACATGATTGTTCTGGGATGGCATGACGATTCGGTTTTTACAGGGAAAGGGTAATCGTGGCGTTAGTGTTTGCATTGCTTTCTAGGCATGGGTTGTACATCAGTGATTAAGGCAGTCAGCCACAGAGCTCTGCGATACTGAAGACATGAATCTGAACATAAACTGAACCAAACAAATCTTCTCAACCATGACTGCTCCGCGTGACTTCTTTCCTGTGCCAATGATATCAATAGCGAAGAACGACTGGTCCGCATACAAATGAATGGTATTGAAAGCACTGTTGGTTACCATGTATTGGCTATGGGCAGGGATTTCAAGAGAATGGTCTGTGACCGATACGTGTATAGTACTGCTACAGTCGCTGCTCTGCGGGCCAATTCCTGTTAGTGACACTGTCATACTCGGGGTTCAACAATAACTCATCGAACTATGGAAGACGAGTTGACTCATATCTCTATCTGCATTGTTTCAATGCCACAAGACAGATCCCATTATCCAGTGCATCACACGTTATTCCCGAGATACAGTGACTTCATCCATCTTCAAAAGAATAACTTGACATCCACCCTTGAACATGACACTGCAAGCAATGTACCTCCAGCTTCACATATCCCCTTAGTCCCGGTTTAGACAAAGCGCGATGTGGCCGCGCTGGTCGGCGCCTCTCGAAGGTTGGCCCCCTCATTGCCCCTGGTGCGGACTGGTTATGAACTACTGGCCCGTCTGTCGGGGTGCGGTGCGTATTACCTACTTCTATCTGTGGTTTCGGGGGCGGGGGGACTAAATATGAAGCAAGCGGTCAAGTCAGTAAGGACTCCGTGTATTTACATTTCACATCGAGTTTAGATGACTGGGTTGTCTAGTCTATATACTTTGATCTCTCAGATTGTCATTTTGTTGGGGGAGTACTTGGGGTTAGCAAAGATGAAAAATGGAAGATTCAACGCTGCTGACTCCGATATTTTCTTAGTGAGTTATTAAGTTGACTCGTCGCACATCACATTCAAGCTCCTCTCTTAAACCCACAGTCTAAACCACGAGAACCGTCAACGAGCTTAAGTACTTAAATGAGATAGATATACCTATTTAAATAAAAGCAATGCGAAGTCTTGAAAATAAATGGGTTGATGAAGAGCCTCTTCTCGGTCACCCACTGTCTACCTACTTGGGACTACATCATTCTATCCGTACCATTCAATATATTTAGAGAAATAAACTGTATAGTAAATTGTCTGCTCTGTACTCATGTCTAACTTCATATAAGACGATGTTAGATGTTTCTTAATATCTCGTCAACAATAGTGTACAATGAGAGTACTGACGACCGTGCTATATATAGCTAGGTAGTTGAATGTTCATAGATGATAGTCCAAGTCGACATGCCGATAACAAAAAATGCTGATTCAGCGTACAGATACATAAGTAGCCTAGAGAGACTACTGTATAAACCCTTCTCTTCGTGTGCCCAACTTCGGCGTTCCCCCACTTCCATTCTCACAATGGGTGCGGAGAAGAAGCCCGCGCATTAAGTTCTGAATGCAAAGCTGAAATCTCGGGACATATTCTGTGAACATGAAGGATTCATTGAATTGGTTTCTACATGAGGCCATGGTATTCTGTCTTTTAATACAAAAAACGCAATCAAACCTTTCAACCGGTATATACTCCGAAACGCCAATTATGTAACTAACTTCCTTCTCTCCAAGCATCTGTCCCCCATCGGACCATCGCCATCACGATTAACCAACGTGGTTCTTCCCGTTCTTCACGTGGAGTTTGGTCAAGACGTCAAATGCGCCCGTTCCAATCTTACCAAGCCGGCCCATGACGATGCGACTACTGGGTGTTGTCAGGTCGTCCCAGTCTCCATCTAGGAGAGCGTCTTTGAGGAAGGACAAGGTCGTCTCGAAGCTCATCTTCGTAAATGGGCTAACATTGCCTTTGAGACCATTTCGGTTGAATGGGGTGAACCCTCCATTCCGTGTCATATAGTCCCCGATGAGGTTTAAATGACGCTTGTCTACACTGATACCGTGACCACCGAACACACCTCCCAGCTCGAGGATGATGCTCTGCCGTGCTGCTTCTACTCCGTACACCCGTAGGACAGACGCGATATCGTTGGTCTTGATGTTATTTGGGTTAATGAAATCACCATACTTCTGCATCGCCTCCAGATTTACGCCATCGGTGTGAATCGCTGCCCTCTTTACTACTTCGCCCGTGTAAATATCCTCGATTTTTTCATCCGCCACGTAGACACACGAGCGTATGCCGGGAATTTGCTGGACAAGCGATTTCTTGACGGCGTCTTGTATAATGCTGAGCATGAGAATCTTGGGTATGTTGGAGTCGTATTCAAGCGTGAAATCACACCACTCGCCTCGAGTCTCGTCACATTCAAAGCGAGACACGGCCGGTGTTCTCTCCTTGACACGTTCCTCGCGGCTACGATTCAGCTTCTTGTTAACCTCCTCGTCCTCGTCGCCAGACGGTGGTGGACTGCCACCGAATCCTTCGTCTTCGTGCTCCTCCTCATCCTCTTCGGGTGATGCTTCACGCTCCAGTCGCTTCTGGATTTCGTCGTCATCGTCATCGTTCGCGCCATACGAGACGGCCTGAGCGCGGTTTGCGCGTTGCTTATCATTCGTGGCATCGTCATCCGCCTCTTCCTCATCCTCATCCTCGTCTTGCGGCACACTCGCCGGGTTCGCTGCAGCCATTTCAACGACGCCGGTTGTTACACCAACCTCGGGTACCGCTGCGCTCTCCTTATCAAGCTTCGCCTTTATCTCCTTCTTCACAAGTTTCTCGAGCATGGGCAACATCTTGATCTCCACTGTTTTTAGTACATCAGACTTCGTAATAGCATACGTCTGTGTGTATTCCTTGACGCTAAAGAATTTGAGATGTATGTCGAACATCTTGGCCAAGCGATGACCGATGCCTTTCCCGACTCGCTCCTTTACCGTCACTTCATCGACGACATGGGAAACTGGTAGAACGCTAATCGCTTTGGCGAAGGTCTCGCCTTCTGCTTGAGAAAGCTCTGGATGTAACAGTAACGTCATCGATGGAGTGGAAATATGGTCACTGGCTGTCATAAGGATTTCTCTCAGACGAGGAATACCCAATGTGACGTTCTTGGCAGAGTGACCAGCTAAATGGAAAGTGTTCAGCGTCATTTGAGTCGAAGGCTCACCAACTGACTGCCCTGCAACGATACCCACCGCTTCGCCTGGTTCCACGAGGGAGTTTAGATACTTCGAGTGGAATATTTTCTCGGCGTATTTGCGAGGTACCATTGCCGTTGAGCTAGGCTTGTTAGTTTTATCGCCCTTCTCTTTGATTAACCCATCTTCATTCTTTTTGATATAGTCCGTGACATTCTTGTAAAACTTTTCAGAAGTGGCGAACGCATGCCTGTTAGGGTTGAGCTCGGCTTGAATAGGGTCAAGACCGTTCGGATCGTTCGCCATGGCTTGCTTGACAGCTTTCTTGAGGTATTTCTGAGCGTATTCCTTGGATTCAAAAACATCCTGGTCCCACCCTCGCTCGGCAATCCCAAGCCGATGGACTTGTGATGTCTGATTGCGAAGGACAAACTGGAAATCATTGAGATATTTCTGTTTAGTTATATCTAGCCCGTCTTCACCATACAAGAACTGCACCATAGAGCCGTCTGAGTCTCGGACCGATGTGTCATAAGAGACCCTGAGGCCTTCCATGCCTTTGATAAGACATCTCTGCAGGTATCCTGATCGTGACGTTTTAACGGCCGTATCGATAAGACCTTCTCGCCCAGCCATATGATGAAAATAGTATTCTTGTGGTCTTATACCAGTCAAGAAACGGTTCACGATATACCCACCGGCTCGGATATGGGTTTCGAACGGGCGGAAACAGGGGAGTGTTTTGCCGCTAACCATGATAGGCACTCTTCGGCCTTCCAAAACCTGCTGTCCCAGGTTGCAGGAAATAAGGTTTGCATTGACGGGACTACCCTTGGCACCCGATATCGTCATCGACTGCATTTGGTTCTTGGGGAACTGCTTTGTTAGTCCGGTCGGCAGTAATGCCATGGTCACCCTTGTAGATAACTGGCCACACCCGGCATTGACCATGTGTTCGAGATCTTCCTGCTTCTTGCCGTCGCGGAAAACTTCTTCGAGGCGTTCAAGCAGGATCGGACTTGTGCTGTCAATATCAGAACGATCTTTAAGACTGACATGCTCGGCAGAAGCCTCGAGGCCGATGCGGCTGGCATCTTGTAGTACCTCTTTCCTCGTTTTCTCGCCCTCGGGTGTGAGTCGCAAATCGTCCATACCACACGTGAAAGCACGCATGTTAAGATATCTTGTAAGAAGTCGACCCATGCAACTGAGCAGTCGCGCCGCCGATTCGGGACCCCAGATTTCATGTATCGAGTGGATGAAGCCACCAGCACTTGGGCCTAGTTGTGACTTGTCAAGGATGCCAGTAATGAACTCGCCGTCATTGAAAAGCACTTTGCCTTCTTCTGTAAATTTACCCCATGGCTTTTCTTTGATGGACGTCCCCCCTGTCATCCACAAATCTCCGCATCCAGCAGGTCTAATATTCTTCAAGATAGTTGTAATGACTTGTTTGCCGGTCCAGCGTTTGGCTGGCTTGAACACAGCTGGCGGAACCAATACAAGCCTCTCAGAGGTGATGTGACCACTCTCAGGGCGGAGCGCGCTATACACGAGCTCGTTATATGAGCTCTTGTCAAAAAAGGTATCTTTATTACACAGAGCGACTGAAACTGAAAGATGATCTTGAATCAAACCTCGAAGTGGCTTTCCAGCTGTCGCTGAAAGATATTGATGGTCTGTATCCGCGATCTGGAGCGCCTCAACTCGTGCCAGTTCGTTCTGAGGGAAATGCATGTTCATTTCATCGCCGTCGAAATCTGCGTTGTACGTGTTGCAATTTGCGTAGTGCATGCGAATGGTTTTCTCACCGGGTAGTACCCTGGCTCTGTGACCCATGATAGAAGGCTTGTGAAGGGTAGGTTGACGATTCATGAGTACCACATCGCCATTACCGAGATGTCGATGGACCTTCTTACCTCCTATACGGCTGTAATGGTGGCTACTAGGAGCAAGAAGTTGATTTGCGAGTGCAACACGATCTTCAACCGACTTGTTTTTTAGGTTAATAATCTGCCCGTTCTCGTTTTCGATAGCAGCAGCACCTGGCCACTTGTCAATGCCATTGATGACAGCTTGCTGCATCTCCCTGAAGTTATGACTAGTCACAGGTTCGGGATAGGTCAGCTTCTTGGCAAAAACCGGCGGAACACCAATTTCACTCGTCTCGATATTGGGATCGGGGGAGATGACACTTCGGGCTGCAAAGTTGACACGTTTTCCCATCATGTTCTTTCGGAAGAGTCCTTCTTTCTTCTCGAGCTTTTGCTTGATACCATCTTCATTCCTCAAACCTGCCTTTCCAGAAATGGGGTTCCTATCCTTGTCGATCAAGGAGTTGACGCTGTCTTGCAGTCTGCAACACGCTTCATACATTTCAGTTATTTCCCGTTTCCTAGTCCCTGCGGATGTGCTGACATCAGCCCCCTGGGACATTTCTTTATGGATCAAAGCAATTTGCGCGCATGCATTGAGGATCTGTTTGTATAGAGAGTTTTGCTGAGCTTCGGCAATGGCCCCCTCGCCTTGTTTGGCTTCCGGACGGAACTTATTGGGCGGCACGAGAACGGTCTGAAGGAAGAAATTGTCGGCCGGTAGCTTTTTGCCGTTTGGCATAGAGTTGTAGACTAACGCCAGCACCTCTTGCTCCTTTTCGAACAAGAGCTGTAGTCGCGCATGAACTTCTGTTGAGCTCACGTACCGAGCATTAGTCTTGCCTGTGTCCTGCTTTTTCTTTCCCGTTTTTGTGCCCGCGTCGGTCATGACTACGTCGCCATTCTCATCGAGCTCTTCTCCGGAGCCTTCCTCATCCTCGTCCTCTTGGCTATCATGCTCCTCCTCGCCTTCGCTCGAAGGCAGGTCCACATCAGCGATACCCTCATCTGAATCATAGTCAGGTTTCGTTTTGGTCGCGTCTGCCTTGGACTTTTGCCTTATGACAATGGCGGCTTTCCGTTTGTGTTTTCCTTGGGCCATTTTGGCTAGGTCTTTGTTGCTCAGGGGTTTCTCAAAAATCTTGACGAAGCGATCTTTTCGAAAGCTAGGCGAGATGGCGTTGCAAGTGTTACAAGCCCGACCTTTGGTCATGTCGCGCATGAAGTCCTTCAGTACCTGTCTCCGAGCTTCCGAAGCTCCCTCATGTTTGCCTTTCTTGATGTCGACGGCTGCGATGCGACACTTTTTCAGTTCTCGCTTCGTAAATACGTCTCTCATACGAACGATCTTATCAATGACGGAGTTCTTCTCGTCTGAGGACATGTCTTCATCTTCTACTTCAATATCGGTCGTGTCGGCGCTGATGTCGTCAATGTGACTGGCGGCATCGATCAGGCCAAACTGAAGCAGACGTAGTTTACAGACAACGAGGTTGATATCGGCTCTCCGCAGGCGAAAGCGGAAGCAGTACTGGCATTGCGCGCGCAACAGGCGGAGAATCTGGTCCATGAAAACAGGGTGATACACAGGAATGGGAAGCTCGATATGACCGGCATGGCCCGGACAGTTCGGCTGAGGGAGATTACATGTTGTACAGCTGTTTGGGGGACTTGGTCAATAGCAGGTCAGGGCTCGCCTTGGACAAGATGGGACATACGTGGAGTCGCCCCATGATCCCAGCGCCGGATCGTATAGACCGCCTGGTATGGGATTTAGGAGACTATCGAACGTGGTCGGGTTTTCGATCCTCTTCACCGAGATAGCTCTGATCTCGGCCGGGGTGAGAAAGTCGAACTCGACGCTGTCGATAGTCGACGAGATGGGTTGCGAGATGTTCATGGCGCCAATTCAGCGAGCAATCCTCCTTCGAGGACTGCGACGGCAACGGGTGTGATCAGCTTCGACTGCGACAGCCACCCGGAGCAAAGGCGAGGGCGAAAGAGAGAGGCACTGGCAGAACTCCAGGTTGGTCGCCAATAGCTAGAGTGGCTGGCGGGTGGTGGGGGTCACCATTGGATCGGTAGAAAATTGAAGCTCGACTTTTTGGCGGCGACAGATGGCAGAACCCGCGAGACAGCGATAAGCTAGTATAAGTGATCAGATAATGGTTTAAAACGGTTATCCGCATACATGCCATCTCTACATGTGCATGCCCCATACTTCCAGGCTCCATCCATGTTTCTCTAAGCTCGGGAGGTACGTACCGAACTAAGCCCTGTCTTCGTATCTCTCTCCCTATCAAGATTTATAGCACTTACGACCTGCGCGCATCATTGACGTGATCGCTAATCGACCCCAAAGTTATCAAGTGCCTAGGTCGGAGCTTTGAAGAAGCTCGGAGCCCGTGTGCAGAATTCTGAAATTACACCATAGCTACGAGATCGACTGCCATCTCTCATCGCGTACGCCTTTGAAGCGGCTTCTCGGCGCGTGCCCGTTAACCAGCGACCGTCTTGCCTTCCACCCACCAGCGAGGTTTCCCCTTCGCGCATATCGACGGGCAGTGCGCCATGGACCGACGCGCTTCCCCGGGCCTCGGCCCCCGCAATGACGGCGCATCACGAATCCAGAAGCCGGAGACGGCGGTAGACAAAGCAGCCAAGCTCGCCGCCCTCAAGGCCCGCGTCTCAGCAGCCATAGGCTCCAGCAAGGCTAAGGGTGGCCTGAACGTCGGCCTCCATCCCGCCCTCGAGGATCTCGGCCAGTGGAAACCCGGTGCGAAGTCCAGCGACAGCGACTCGAAACCCTCCTTCAAATCTTCTTCAGCTCCCCAGCCCAAGCGCCAGAAGGCTCTGGACCTGTCCGGCCCCTCCGCCGAGGAGATCAAGAGCAACCCCTACTATGACCCGAGCCTCGGAGCCCCGACTGCGAAGCCGCGCCAAAACCGCCAGCTCATATTCAATCAGAAGGGCAAGTACATCCTGCAGGCCAATGCCCTACGCCGCCAGGCCGCCCTCGAGGCCCTGAAGAAGAAGATCGCGGCGCAGACGCGCAAGGCCGGCATAGACGAGGACATCGACGTGGAGAAGAACTTTGTCGTCGAAGCCCCTCCGGACATCGAGTGGTGGGACGAAGGCCTCGTGAACGGGCCCAACTACGACGACATCGACAATCCAGACGCTGTCAAGATCGACACCGAGGACACCATTATTACGAGCTACATCCAACACCCCGTGGCCATCGAGCCACCCCAGGACCGGCATATACCCGCGCCGAAACCCATGTACTTGACGTCGAATGAGCAGGCCAAGTTACGTCGCCAGCGCCGCATGGCTGACTTGAAGGAAGAGCAGGCTAAGATTCGATGTAAGTGTTCCCGGTCGCTCTGCACCGTGCCCCTAGTTTGCTATTCTGTACTTGCACATACTGACATTGTTTCGCACAGTGGGCTTGGTCCCAGCACCACCACCAAAGATCAAAAAGGGAAACCTCATGCGCGTACTGGGAGAAGAAGCCGTCAAAGACCCCACAGCCGTCGAGGCCCGCGTGAACAAGGAGATCGCCGATCGCCACGCGCAGCACGTCGAGATCAACGAGGAGCGCAAGCTCACCAAAGACCAGCGGCACGAGAAGCTGGCCAAGAACCAGGAGAAGGACGTCGCCAAGGGCGTGCACATGCTCGCCTTCAAGGTGAACAGCTTAGCCAACGGCCAGCATAGATTCAAAGTCAACAAGAATGCGGAGCAGCACAGTCTCCAAGGGCTCGTGATCATGCATCCGAAGCAGAACCTGATTATCGTCGAGGGCGGCGAGCACAGCATCAAACAGTACAAGAAGCTGATGCTCAACCGCATCGACTGGACCGAGAATGCACCGCCCCGGGACCGGGCCGCGGCGCAGAGCGACGGCACAAGGGACTGGTTGAATGCCGAGGATGAGAAGGGAGATCTGAAGGACCTGGCGCTCAATAAGTGCCAGTTATTATTCGAGGGTGAGGTGAAGTCGCAAGCGTTCCACACCTTTAAGTCGCGTGTGTGCGAGACAGATGCCGAAGCTCGGCAGCTTTTGTCGAGGGCGAAGCTGGAGAGCTTTTGGAACATGGCTAAGTCTACTACATAGATACCATGCTGTACAGTTAAGAGACACTGCGTAGTTTACACAATTAATCAACATATGACAAACAAAGTCCATTCTGTCCCAAAAACAAGCATCTTATTTGCCTTTTATCTACTAGTTATAGACTTGACTATACGCCCGACGCCTATATAGATGAGATTAGTTGGAACTCTCCAGTGCGGTTCGAGATACTAGTAAGGGAGATCAGATAGCGACTCCTCAAGCGCATTTAAGCGCCGTCAAGCTGCATCATCCCCTCATCGAGGTCGTCATCATCCATATCATAGTCCTCATCGTAAGCCTGCTGCGCCTGAGCTTTGCGCAGCGCCTCAATCAAGGCATCATCCCCCTGAGTCTGCAACTCTTTAATCCTCTCCTCATCAACCTTCTGCTGATGAACCTTCAGATCCTGCAAGCTCCACATACTAATACCCTCCTGGTCTCTAGACTTGAAAGGGCGCGCCATATCCCTGAGGAAGCGCTGCGCCGTGATGATGGACATGTCGGTGCTGAGGTTGCTGTCGACGTCCTGCATGGCCTGGTTGATCCACTTGGGCAGCTGCGGGCGCTTCTTCTGGAACCGGCGGTCGGCGAGCACCATGATGCCATAATCGTCTTTGCCGCGGAGTACGCGGCCCAGGCACTGCGCGGCGTGACGCATGGCGTCGAAGGAGAGGAAGTCGTTCTCGCGGATGCGGTACGTCTCCCGCAGGAACTCGAGGCGGGCCTTGAGGATGCGGGATTCCGTGTATTGGAAGGGCACGCCGATGCACAGCACCGTTCGCCCGTACTGATGGTCGAAATCGATGCCTTCCGATACCTTGCCGCGAGCGACGCATAGCAATACCGCGCCCCTTCCGTTGCAACATGCCGTGCGATACGTTTCGAGGGCGAGCGAGGTCTCTTGCGCGTCGGGCGTTTCGACGAGGATGAGCTTGTATTTCCACACCTCGTCTAGGATACCCATGCCTTGCCACATGCTGATGATGGATTCCATGTATAGGTAGGAGGGGAAGAAGACGACCATGCCGTCGGGTGTAATCCTGGCAAATTCGGTCAAGAGATTGCCGTAGTTGCGCACCACGCTCGGCTCATTTCGGACCTGGAAACTGGTGGAAACTGGCGCCTGGTCACTACCCCGGGTAACGATCATGGGCAGAAACGACCGCCTCGCCAAGGTCATGGCATATGACTCCTGTACGACTGTTGAAAAGCCAAGCATTTTGGGATACATTTCCAGTGGTGACATAGTACCCGAGGTGATAATGACGGAGCTGAATCGATCAAATACAGGTTTGATGGCGATAGCCGCATCGAGACAAGTGAAGTGAAGAACTGGATTAGGGACCTCAGCTGTATCTGACTCAAAGGGCTCGAGAATGAGTAGAAAGCCCTTCTCATAAGTGGCTACTAAAGTGGCAAATGTCGCGACTTCTTGAAGGGGTTGATAGTCCTCGATATTGGTGAGTTCGAGCGTTCTTACTAGCGATGTCAGTCTCTCGGCGCAGAACCGCAGGGGTTTTTTCTCGATGAAAGTGTGCTCTTTCAAATGTGATAAAAATGATGGTGGCGTTTCCGATATGACCTGCCGAACCTTCATACGCGTTTTGAGGTATTCTATAAATCTTTTTAGGAAAGCTGTGAAATGTTCAGCTCGTCGAATATTGCCAGGTACGGCCTCTTTGAGCAAGTCATCGGGCAAAGCTGGATTCGCCATGAATGAATCCTCCTGGCGAGCCTCGTCGGCGTCGCGAAGGCCTTCCACGAGCTTCTGGTACTCGTTTTCAAGCTGTTCCTTATCCGTCTCCTTCATCTCGGCGATTTTCCGCTCTAGATTGACAGCACCCCGAGTAGCTTTACGTAAAGAATCCTCGGTTATATCGGTGCTTAGAGATTCGATACACACATTGTCGATATTGTGGGCTTCGTCAAATACCACGATGCAATCTTTGGAAAATTCCTTGGAAACACGCTCGGCTATCTTGGGATCCAGTAGGTAGTGATATGAGTAGATGATGACGTTGCAATATTGCATCTGATCATGTTTTAACAGGTAAACTCGACATGTTGAATGGCTGTGTGTTGGCCCTATGGAGAGCCCGGGGCATCAAGGGACTTACCATGCGTCTTGCGGTGAAGTAGGGACACTGCTTGTGCTGCTCGCCATACCTCAGCAAGCCGTCAAGTGTCCACACTCCGTTGGGAATGAGATTATGGGCCTCGAGCAGATCGAGGTTGTCATGGTAAACGCAGGTGTCGACATTCTCACCCTTCTCCTTCTTGTCCCGCACGAAGCCGGCAGTCAGGCTTCTGCAACGCGCATCGACGATAGCGCCGCTCTTTTCCCTCTTGACCGAGGGATGGAGGCAGAGGTTCTTACGACTGGTCAGACCGAGGCCGCGAAATTCCTCGACGTGGCCCAGCTCATCGGCGCGAAACTTCATGAGAGCCTTCAGCTCAGCCAGAGCCTTCTCGATCTCGGACATGGTACGCGAACAATAGATCAGCTTCCGGTGCTCGGGGTAATGCTGCTGGTAGGCGACGATGAGCGAGAGCAGCGAGACGGTCTTTCCGGTCCCCGAGGGCATCTCCAGGACGCAGTGGCCACCGGCGTCGAGGGTCCTCTTGAGATCGCACATGTAGGCATATTGCTCTGGATATATCCGAGGGTACGGAAAGAGCACCGGAAGGTCGTCTATGAAGAACTTCATCTTGCTACTGCTTTAACTTGACCTCGGTGCGTGCAATATGAATTCTTCTACGCGTAAAGTGGGAGGTGAAGCCAAGATGGGATGGTGAGATAGAGGTGGCGATAGTTCAGATCAGCTCACCGACCCGTCCGTGGTTGGATGAGCATAATTCTAGATATACCAGAATTGGATTGTTGCCGTCGCAGAGCCTTTCATCTAACTGGGATACTAGTACTAATTGTGGTCTGAGGCAGGATCTCTTTTGAATGTTGGTTACTTTGAACCTCGCAGACAACGGTTACGATTACAATTGCGAGTATCTCCTCTTGCAGTATGATGGATGGACTTACAAGAAACAGTGCATGGTGGTATTGATTTGAAAGACAAGTAGAAGAAGCTACAGGCAGCCATGGGTCCATGCTCTTTTGAGCTACAAGTACCGGTACAGGGGTACCTGTAACCCGTCCACCTAAGACCTACCAGGTAGTAAGAAGTGGCGGTGTTGAGGCAACTGTTCCACACTTAACCTCCCTAAACAGTACCACCAGCCACAGCCAGATACTTAAATGTATTTTCCAATGTACAGCGCTAAGTGAAGGTCTATAGAGCCGTCTACTTTATATAACCTACTAACTCACTTACTGCCTGATAGCAAGGGATTGGCTTCAGCAGCCCAGTATATTCGATGATATCGAAGGGTTAGCTGCACTCATTTTGCTAACTTCTGTTCTATCACTGGCATTGCCGAAATATGGAAGTGAACATTTCAGCGTCCTAAACACCCTTCCAAAAACAGTCGGCCAAGCGTTTCGAAACATACAATAGCTTGCAAGACCTCGTGAGTGCTATGAGTCTTCGTTCAGGTCGATGTCCCCTAACCCACACTCTAGAGTACCTAATAGCTACCTACTTGCTTGGCTGCAGGTGAGCTCTGCTGTATCTATTCGAAAGTCTTGGCGGGTGTACTGGCTGCGAAGATTGCTAGGCACGCCTTATCACAACGCAAACGATATTAAAAATCATCTATTACCGAATATCAAGTAGAAACCTAATAAAACCAACAAATACTAGGAATTCCCGAGTACACGTAGAGAAAAGCAAAGAGTTTTTCTGCCATAGTTATTCCATGACTAAACATAAAATAATAGAACTTAGTAGCTTCAAGTTATACTACATACATGCACGCACAACTATAATGTGCATGTATTATATTATATCTGAACATACTCATTTTCAATCCTGTAAATACGAAACCCATCATAATCAATTTCTTCCGTGGAGAATGATTCATTCGCCTGAGGCCCAAGTTGAAGATCTTGGTATTTCCGCATGCTCCACAAATGAACTGGTCAGAACTTGTGCTGCCTCGGTAAGCTATCCGGCCTCTTCACGTTGGCATCCGCACCATCAGCGTTCCAATTCTACCACAATCCCGTCATTGTTTCTCCTCTAGGTATAATTTGAACAAGTGCCATCTCGAATTGTTTGCATCCCCATGAACTGCCCAGGTGGTTGGTGGATTGCCTGCATGCTATTGAATCCCTAACAGGTACCTACCAAACTAAGTTAGGTGATGCAGGGCATGTTCCGGACGTGGTCATTGCTCAAGCTCTAGCAGTACATGCCTTAGGTAGTGGTATTACACCGAGCTACCCCACCCTAGGTCAAGTGCTACAGGCACCAACGCTGGGAGGTAGAGGCTGGGGTTACCTACATACTGAACCGGGAAGCACTCTTGTGATCAAGGCCGCCTCTCCTCTTCGATCTTGCTTCCTCCATCCAGCCACCTCGCATTCCTCTCAGTAACCATTTCCGTTTCCACCATATCTACTCGGATACGCCATCATTGCTAAGTGCTCAGTCTACCGGCCTCGCGATATTAATCCACTCGGCAAATGCGCCGCTGTTGACATCCTCCCTCTCCGGCTTGCGACAGCGGCAAGACGACTGACATTGTCTCTACCAATCACACACCCTCCCGAGCATTTCTTCCCTCGAAACCACCGTCCGATATAGCAGACAGCCGCAGACAGTCGCAGACATGGCGAACACGGCTCTTAATTTCGTCACATTCAACCAAGACCACAGCTGTCTGGCTGTCGGTAGGCCCGCCTCTTCCTTTCTCTGTCACGCATGCTTTCTGATGATGCTCCCTCTTCTCTCGTCATGTCTTGCTAACCACTTCTCGAAAAAGGCACATCCAAGGGCTTTCGCATCTACCATACCGACCCCTTCTCCAAGATATTCAGCAGCAACGATGGCAACATTTCCATCATCGAGATGCTCTTCTCTACCTCGCTCGTCGCCCTCGTTCTCTCGCCGCGGCACCTAGTCATCCAGAACACCAAGCGCGGCTCCATTATATGTGAGCTCAGCTTCCCTTCTGCCGTGCTCGCCGTGCGCCTGAATCGCAAGCGTCTCTGCGTCGTTCTCGAGGATAGCATATACCTCTACGACATCGCCAACATGTCCCTCCTACAGCGAATCGACACATCGCCCAACCCCGGTGCCATATGTGCTCTTTCGCCCTCCTCCGAGAACTGCTATTTCGCGTACCCACTCCCTAAGCCGCGTGACGAATCGAGCGAAAAGCGTCCACGCCATGCCCCTCCCGCCTCGCTCAGTTATGCCCCCGTTACTTCCGGCGACGTTCTGATCTTTGACACTCAGACGCTCAAGGTTGTAAACGTCGTCGAGGCTCACCGTTCACCTCTGTCGTGTATTGCACTCAACAATGACGGCACTCTCCTAGCCACGGCAAGTGAGACAGGGACCATCATTCGAGTCTTCTCGGTGCCCAAGGGCGAGAAGCTCTATCAATTCCGGCGCGGTACATATCCCAGTACCATCTACAGCATGTCTTTCAACATGGCGAGTTCCCTTCTTTGCGTCTCCTCGACATCGGATACTATTCATATCTTCCGCCTCCAGCAACCGGGCCCAAGCGGTAAAAACGGCCCGTCGGAGGGCAGCGCACCCACATCACCCAGTGCTGATCGATGGGCCCGGAGTCGCAGCTTCGACAGTGGAAACGATTTGTCCGTCGGCAGTTCATCTCCTAAGGATAGCATTGACCTGATTGCTCCTGTGGCCGCGAGCAACTCATCCGGTGCGAGGCGACAAAGCGGGTCCGGGTCCTTCGGCAGCATACTACGGCGATCGTCACAGATTATGGGTCGCAGCGTGGCCGGAGTAGTAGGCAATTATCTGCCCCAGACCGTTACCGAGATGTGGGAACCTTTGCGTGACTTCGCTTACATCAAAATCCCCAAGACCGCCGCATCGGGACGTCAAGGCGCAATACTCACCAATCAGCAATTGCGTAGTGTTGTAGCTATGAGCAGCAGCAGCCCTTCAGTCATGGTAGTGACGAGCGATGGAAGCTTCTATGTTTTCAACATCGATATGGAGCACGGTGGTGAAGGATACTTAATTAAGAGATTTTCGTACGTGCACTTAGATGATCACTTTCTTTCTCCCTCAACGCGAGCTAACTTCATACTAGGGTCCTTGACAGCGACGATAACCTCGATTCTTCAAATTCTAATTAATCTTGTTCTTCGAAACCTGGTTGTGAAGAGCGTAGACCTGCCAGAGCAGCATCGGTATGGTCACTAGGTGTGGTAATCAACAGGATGGAAGAGATACCGGAGGGGGGTAGTGAGGGTAGTGCATAGCTAAAGGCGTTCTACGTGATTGATTATCTTGGAAGGGTTCCGGCACTTTTTCATCCATCATACTCCTCTTTCCTACTTTTGCACCCCGGTTTTCCTTGCGACAACAGTTCGTTTTAGCATTCTCGAGAAGCGGATTGATTGATTGATTGAGATATACCTGGACTGGACCATTCATTCAGGGCGGGGGGGTTTCAGAAGCATCAGCGTTAGGCGTCTTGTGGTTTATATATATTTGTTTTGTCAGGATCATTTGTATCCTCCACGTTGGTAATATTCCCTCTACTAGGGCGCTACGTATTTAGGTGCTTTTTGACATATTCTGTAAAGCTACGCTTTTAATAACAACAGTCAATGAAGATGTAGTATCTGGTCGAGGCCCAACTTTTCATCACAGATGAGATCAGATATTAAGTCGAGAAACTCTACAACCGCTGGGCCTGATCGTACCGTACAGGATATCACAAAAATACAAAGCGAAGCTTGAGGCTACTGGAAAATATATCTGTATCCGAGGCAGAGCTTGTCTATTCACTGCTCTGCCTGTTTGTTTGTCTGTCCTAAGGCAGACAAACAAAGCAAGCAAGTCTGTTACCATATTTGCTAAACTCCCCAAAATCCAAGTCCTTCCTTACATACACATTTGACACATATGTAGAGACCTATTGTGCCGAAGATGATAGAAAGACAAAAATAACGAAAAAAACGCCGTATGTCACCATAATCCCTCCTCGCCCCTTGTCCGCAATAGAACAAGACAAGGCTAGAACGGAGAAAAAAAGTAAGTGAGTAAATAGAAAATAGGACAAGTTATGGATCCTCGACCCCGACGCTGTTGTGAACTGTGGTAGGGTATCTCAGACCGTTCTGCAGTAAAGGCAGTAGTAACAGCAAGAAAAAAGGAGAAATGAATGTGCAGCGTAGCCAGTGTCATCAATGTCGTCATCGTCATCATTCATTCTCGTGTCCTATATGTTCAATTTCGTATTCGCTTTTTTTATGCCGTCTTATACTTTTGGTGTTTGCATGTCGTTCCATTGATCGACCAGAACAGCACAACAATAGTACATCATGTTATTACCCTCTCTCCATTGGTATGAAGAAAAGTATGCCCAAGGTCGTGCGAATCGGTAGTCTAGCCCGCTATTCATCTCCTATCACGGAGAAGAAGAGAAAACTCGGCTGTGTGGAGAGTTACGATCTCTTGGTGCGGCCCTCGTCCTCGACTAGAAGATCTTGCATGTGTGGGTGCTAGCTAGGGCGCGCGCTACGTTTGCCCTTATTTGTGCAAACATGTCTCACACAACACTCGTCTCCTAGATCGTCGGTAACCGGCCCGTGACGGCTATAAAAGCCTAGAAAACTGACCCAAAAATCGACAGGGTTATCTGGCGTAGGGACGGTTCATGAGGGCAATCTCTCTAGAAATCTCACCCCATTCGAGCTCGCGGCCGGCTCTTTCGAGTTCGGACGCTTGGCGCGTCGCTTGAAGGAGCTCTTCCCATTTAAGCAGCTCGTAGGCGAAGCGCAGGTGAGGCTGGATAATGACGTTGAGCCGCCGGGCTCGCACGAAACAATAGGCTCGCGGGAACGACATGTTGAGGGACCGCATGACCTCGGCGATGCAGATGGTGGCGCTACGGGAGACGCCCACTCTGCAGTGGACTAAAGTGGCCGTGCCGTTCCGACGCCCACGGTCTATTTTAATTAAGTCGGCCTCACGTCAGCAATTTAAACTCTGCCAGCCGGCCACCGGGTGTGGAATTTTTTACTTACCGATAAACTCTAAGCACTTTTCAAACTCCGCGGTTAACGGATCGATACCATTATCTTGAACACCTTCAATCACCAGTACATTATTTGCTCCCCATTCCTCTAACTCGCCGTCCCTCCACATGGCAGTCTCGCCGACGCTGAGAATCTGGGTAATACCTAGGACTTTTAACAAACCAGGGTTGTTGGCGTGACCGAGGTTCCCTAAGTACATGTAGTCTAGGACGCGGCTCGGTAAAGACCCGTCCAATGAGGCAAACCACTTGGGCTCGTTCTGGACCATGGCCGTGATTTCAGACAAATCCTTGTCTAAGCAGACCGGCGACTCCCGAAGCAAACGGGGCGCAAGTGATGTGAGCAGAGACACGTCGGTTGGGTAAGCAAAGAAGTTGCGTTTCATGACAGTGTGCAGGTCGAGCCAGGCATCAGCTACCGGCCGTCCAGTGCTATAACTGAAATAAGCGATGGCTAACATGGTCGATTCTGTGTAGCCGTCAGCGCAGTGGATGAGAATCTTGCGAGGTCGAATATTGTCTCTGTCCGGGGCACGGGATGGCGTATCGAACATATTGATATCACCATCGAAGTCTATGTCGGTTTCTGTGGGTAGCGTGCCGTGGGCTAGGTGCCAGATCCATTTACAGGTATCCAGTATCCCATCAGCCTGAGCATGTGACCAGGTCGGGGCGGGAATACTTCCCGAGGACGGGAAGTCCAAGTCGCGGCACTTGACCCCTTTATTGGAATTTTCAGCGATAACCTGCAGCGCCGCCGGATTCAGTCGACCAAGGTCACTACACTCGATCAGAACGTCGTATTGCTTCTCCTCATCGTTGCCGGGTTCGGGTGTGGGGCCAAGCCACACATTCTTGGATATCTCAGATGCCTTCGTCATGGCATACATCTCTCGTCTCTCTTGATAGAAGAAGTCCAGCACGGCGCCGGTCAGCACCCCGGATGAGTCGACCGCGACCACCTCGCCGAACCTCCTCTCAAATTCTATGAATGGAGCAAGACATATGAAGGTATTGTACTCGGGAAGCTTGGGGCCCGGATTCCGATGCTTTTCACGCCATCTGGCTTGCGCCGAGGCAATCTTCCAACCCATCATCCGAACCGCTTGGGGATCGTCGCCATATACAACTATGTCTGAGGTAACAGCACTTTTGGCGGTTTGTATTTGAAAGTTCCTCACGGAGAAGCCTTCTTTTGGATCCATCTCGATGAAATCGCCCTCGACACCTGGCCGCAGAAACTCGTGAGGCGAGATGGCCCCCTTGAGACGGGACTCGCAGAGGTTACCGTCAGCCTTGACGATGGTGAGGCCGCGCAGGCAGCAGGGCGTCTTCCGCAATGCCTTCTTCTTCCTTGCTATAAAAAAGGCCTGCTGCATGTGATTTCCAGGATGCAAGCCATGGAACCACGGGAAGACCTGGGAGGGATCTGGTAAAGGCTGCTTGGCCGTGTGATGGATGGCGGCGGCAACATGGTCAGCCCCGATCTCAAAGACTGAAAGCGGGCCTAGTTTCAGCCGCGGCCACTTGTCAGGCGGATGTAAAAGCGAGGAAGGTCGACGGCTTTCAAGGCGGCGATAATTGTCGTTGTTGCCAACGGGGCTGTGTTTATGGTCCTCTTCGTCTTCCCGGCCAGGCGAAGGAGGTGGCGTGTTGGGCGTTTGCACGAGGGCCGGCCCTGTTGGGCAAGCGGGAATGTGCTTATTGGGGATGGGTACGGGGCATGGCGCCGCCTGCTGGACGTCAATGGCAGTTTCGAGGGAGATAGGAGGCGAGAGATTGACTATGTCGGCAGAAGAGCGGTGCGTGGGGATTGGTCTAGGCAAAGCAATTGTCGCCATGGTCCGAGCATGCAGCGGCACGAGGCGATGTTGGTTCTCTAGGCCTGGACAGCGAAACTGACCACTATTGCGTATTGCTTGTTGGCTCACTTGGCACAGACGGAGCAATAATAAGCAACTGCTTGTAGTCGTGATACAGACACAGACAGATCTGGGATCATAGAGACACGTGTAGACGTAGACGAAAAGCAGACGAAAAGAAGACGAGCCAAAGAAGTCAACTCATCCGACTTGCTCGCAGCCGCGGTAATCATCTATTCGAACCTCCTCTATGGCAATGCCAGTGTGTATGTGTATGCAGAGAGTCCAGGTCAGCTGGATCCGGTGCAAGTGGTATAAGTAGTATAAGGAGGGAGGTATAAGTATGTATGCAGGCGCGTTGTTGAGGTCAAGCACTACTATGTACTAAGTAAGTTCGAGACTAAGCTCGAGACTAACAGTAGTTAACAGTAGAGGCGAGAGAGTGATCGGACAAGCTTGGGTGGATGCCAAACTGCGGGGAAGATGGATCAGAGCGGAAGCATGGGTGTGATGGCGGACGTGGGTCGAGTTGGCGACGTTGTCGAGACGTCGGCCAATGATGCCGGCCGCGGTCAATGTGCTGTCGATGATCACGGAGACTAGCCCGCCCTGTCTACAATCAACGGGGTGCGCTAATGTACAGTACATACAAGTCGGCGCGCGCTAGACCGGGGGACCTGTCGAGCCCGTGACAAGGTGTGAATGTGGGAAGGAATATGGGAATAGAGGAAATTGGGAGAGCGGGCAGGGATGGTGGGACTCTACTGGCGGAACTAATAAATAAGTATAGGTCGCTGACTGTTGTGTAGCCCGAGTAGAGAGAGAGAGAGAGAGAGACCGGAGGAAGAACCACTTCTTTCTAGTTGCTGCTGGTGGTGTAGATACCTGCTACCTACATGAAGGTAGCCATATATTTTAATACAAGAGGTAGGTAGTATAAGGTCTCTTTGCACGAAGCAGATATATTGTCTTGGAAAAGAGAAGATCGGCGGGTACAAAGGGAGGGAGAGAGGGGTGATACAGGTGTGGTTGAAATATCTAACTAATTACCTACCTCTACGGTACAGGGTAGGTAAGCAGAAAGAGGAGAAAAAGAAATGGTGAACAGGATAAAGTGGGATACTATAATATACGGGAACGAGCATCAGGGGAAAAGAAGAAGAATAACAGCATGAAGAAGAAGGAAATGCTGAATGAAGTGAGGGTAAGGTAATTAATTAATCGTACAAGGTTATTTACCTTTACCACCCATACATACATAGTAGGTAGTCATAGGTAGTCACCTCCCTGACACTATCGCAACACGTATTTTACATATTAAGATTCAGCTAAGTAACAATGGCAACGATAAGTGGGATGGATCATGGATGGCATAACGGCTGTGGGCAGGCAGGTCCAGGCAGGTATATAAAGCGTCATCTTGATAGGTTGGCGACATGGAAGAGCAGCCTTATCACAGCCCCTGCCGGGACGCTATGAGCTCCTCTCGATGTGCCATGATGGCGGCAGATAAGGGCGAGGGCCGGCCTGGGATTGGCCGGCCGGCTACACACCATCCCCGCCACTGCATGCGTCCCGTCTTTGCAACTGTTTCGTCTGGCCAGTCAAGACCGGTCTGAGACCCAAACACCATCCAGGGAGCCAATGAGATCATTGTGCATGTGGTTGTTGCGACAGTAGTATACAGCAGTATGCGTGCAGAGGTACCGTCGTATGCAGCCGTGCGACTCCAGGTGCTACGTGGAACATCGAAAGAGGGGGATCGGTAAAGGAGGTGTTCGTTTGTTTTGTTTGCCCATCAGGTTATACTACAGGTGCTGAGTAAGTAAGGTGGTAGTTCAAGTTGTTGTTCAATGTTTAGATTAATCAGCTATGCAAATGTCATGGTAGTATGCATAGCAGTGGCAACCATCCCCTTCCTATCCATACTCGAGGACCATCAGCTCGTTCCCACGGACCTTGAGCTTTCAATTAAGAACAGAGGATATCAAGATGAGATGAACTTGAAGTCATACCTACCTACGCGTATGTACTGTCCCATGCAGAAGTGCAAGCATGTTTTCCAGCCAAAGACTTTAATAGGTATGCAGATATAAATAAACCTGTCAACTCCTATAGCAAAAGACTATACGTAGTAGAACTGTGTTGGTAAAATCATGACTTAAATACATGCCTATGTATATAATTTAGGTCAAGAGGTATGTATTTGAACTGGATTCATTCAAGTCTAAGCAAACAATTAATTCTACCGTTGATACTTGAATTGATTCCCTAAACTACCTAGGTAGTCGAATCTACACCTAAGCGGGCAAGGTCTGGTGTCGCCTACGCTAAAGTATTCTAGGCATTATAATTTAGGTAGTAGAGATAGGCGGATACCTGCTGTAAGCTGAAGGCAACCACGTCATCAACCGACACCGCATCAAAAGCTCTGCTAAAATATAGATTCGTAGAACAGCTGTCGGAGCCTGGGCTATCCAGTCCTATCCACCTCTCTCCGTTAACAATGTCCATACGTACCAGCAAACAACGTGTAGCTACGAGAAAAATGAAAATATAGAATTCGATCATGTACAAAATCGTCGTCGTCGCCGCCTCACCACCACTTTCACTGCAGCTCCTGCAGCCATCACAGCCATCACAGCCATCACTACAGGTTCTCCGCCCTGATCGACAATTGTCTTGATACCGTCCTCCTTCGCCATGCCTCCCTACACCGTACCTGGGTTCCCTTGCCCGGAGCCGTCGCGGCCTCACAACTTGGGCCCTCGGTGTCGACTCGCGCCTGTTAGAAACCCCTTCGCAGACGATGCCACCGGCGCCGAAAACATGCCTCCCGTCGCGGCGCAGTTCTTCTACTCGTCGCCCATACCCATCGACGACCCGCTCTCGGCCATCGCTGCCACCAACGATCCGCGCTCCCAGCGGGCTATGCTGCAGCCCTTCTCGCCAGGAGACAACAATGCTCTGGAGGCAGCATGGCTCAGTCTTGCCGCCGACCAGTACTCTCGAAACCACGACCACGCCCGCCGTCAGCGCAGCCCGAGCCCTTCCCTAGCCAAAGCCAATGCCGCCAAACTCGCCGCCATCACACACGGTCTCGCTGTCGAACATGCCGGCAAACACGCTCGCGAGGGCTCCAGACGAGATTCTATCGCGCCGTTCGATGCAACTGCCCAAGCCCTGAATGACGTTGTCCCCCTTTGCTGCCCTGATCTCCTTGTCGACGTCCGTCTCGCTTTGCGCAACTCTTTCTGTGTCTTGGCTCGAAGGAGACAGCGCATGCTAGATCCAGAGGCCATTGCCCAGGCTGTCATATCGGAAATGCAGCTAATACGAGCCGAATCGTCCGGCACTGCCACCGAGAAACGCGGCAGGTCCAATACCACCGCATCTACATCTTTGGATGTCTTAGCTAGCGAACACTTCGGGCTGAAGAATGAGTCCCCCGGGCTCGTTCACGACCCCCTCAAGCCTTCAAGCTTGGAAGAGCGCGGTGGTGCGAAAGAAAAGCCACGAAGGATAGGCTCTCTCTCTACAGAGCGCAAACCTATTGTGGCCATTCCCAACAGATCCTCGCTCGTTGACGATGGATTAACAGGGAAGCCTTTTATCCGTGTTGGTACGCCGGAAACCGTCACCTTCTCCCAGCCATCGTCTCTTTCGAAACCGGTTCCGCTACCCTCGACACCGACCCAACCCGAGGAACAGCGGCCAAGGTCACCATCGTCTCCGAAAGCGCAATCCCTTCCTTCAGAAGACAGACAACTTGGAAAGGGTTCTGCTCATGTGGTAGTTGGCGTCTCAAGATTACGTACGTGAGAACTAGAACTGCTAGGCTTGCTCGTCGTCTCCCTTGCTTCGTATCTTCTCTCCACTTGATATTCAGTTCGCTATAAGTACAGATACTGACATGGCCATATAGACGAGGTATCTCTCCCAGCATTGCAGATGAAGCCAATTTACTGGTCGCCAGTCAATGATATTGCGACTGTGCTTAGGGCTACCTGGTTCTATCGGTTAGCAAATTACATCCAACTTCTCCTAGGCTGAACGCTGACTTTTTCTTAGCGATGATATGAGACCTGTTACTCCTAGCGTTGCTAATCAACTTGAAGCGGGCTATCGAGAACTGAAGCCGCACAGCGAAACATGGAACGATGAACTCAGATGTGCGATTGATGTCGGTCCGTTGGGTGAAGAAAAGGTCTCACACCCGCTATGGCCAAAAATACCAGACTCGCCCAGGAAAAAGGGTGAGGACTTGACAGAACCTGTCAAGTCAAGTGATCCTTTCTGTGCTGCTCGCTGCTTCCATGGGGAGGCAGCAGCCGAGGGCACGCTGATTCCAAGTGCAAATGAGGATAACTCGTCGCCACTTCAGACTCAACGAAAATTTGAGCAATACCACGTCATTTATAAAGATGGGAAGACCGCTTTTCTCTTGAAACCAAGTCTAAGGCCCTCGGCATACTATGGCCGTCGACCCGTAGCAAAGATAATGCGAGGCATGACCATAGGCATTCCCGTAGTCCGTGGGTTCGACTATGAGGTGTGGAAGACCAAGCATCAGAAGACGAGGACCCAGTCACGGAATACCTTTCAGGGAGAATCGGTTCCTACTCTTTCTAATGGCGGCAACCGCAATGAACCATGTCCGGCCTGTAAAGCTGAAAAGGATCGCAGCCAAGTTACTGAGTAAGATCCTGAAATTTTTTCTATTTCTTTTAGCACACACCAGGAATGGACAGTGTGTTTCTACCTCTTTCATTGTTCACCTAGTCTTTAACCTCCAAAACTTGATCCTGTGGCGCAACAGCTAATCATCGATTTTGAACAGTCTCGTCCTGGTTGTCCACGGAATCGGTCAGAAGCTTGCAGAGCGTGTGGAGAACTACCACTTTACCCACGCTATCAATGCGTTCCGGCGAGCTATGAATGTCGAATTGAATAGCGATGCTTCTAGGGCCGTTCTCCGCGATGGACAAAATGGCATTATGGTTCTGCCTATCAACTGGCGTCAGGATTTGTCTTTTGAGGATGGCGGCCCTATGAGAGAAGAAGACAAGGCCCATTACGCCGTGGAAGCGTTTGGCTTGAAAGATATAGAGCCTAAGACAATTCCGGCTGTGCGTAGTATGATATCAGATGTCATGTTTGACATCCCCTTCTACATGTCGCAGCATAAACCCAAGATGGTCACTGCCATGGTAAAAGAAGCCAATCGTGTTTACAGACTATGGTGTCGAAACAACCCGGGTTTCGCAGAGAGAGGACGAGTTCACCTGATTGGCCACTCACTGGGCACCGTCATGTCGGTAGAGGTTTTATCGAAACAGCCAACTTCTATCCCCAGTTTGCAACCGTCGAAACCGCTCCAGACACAAATCTTTGAGTTTGATACAAAGAATTTGTTCCTTCTCGGCAGCCCAGTTGCATTTTTCCTCCTTCTGGAAAGGGGCGCGTTGTTGCCGAGACGAGGGCGACTCAAGCCTGGTGCCGATGTGGTCGACGCGAAGTCGAATGACATAGTCGGTGACGCCGGAAGATTTGGCTGCTTAGCAGTGGACAATATCTACAATATTCTCGCTCGCGAGGACCCGGTTGGGTATCTCCTCAACGGTACAATCGACCCAATGTTCGCATCCAGCTTGAAGACGGCATATGTGCCGAGCGCTACACCGTCATTTTTTCAATCCGTAGGAAGCGCTGTACGGGGATTCGTCCCCGGGGCCTCGTCTACCTCCACAGACGCTACAAATCCATCTCTAGCCAAACCATTAACCATGCGTCTCCCCTCACAACTCGAGCTCGAAGTACACGATTTCACGCGTGAGGAAATAGCCGAGAAGAAGGCGCTTCTCCTCAACGACAACGGACAGGTAGACTTTTTCCTGAGGTCGGGCAGCGGGCCTCTGGAGCTGCAGTATCTTAATATGCTCAGCGCCCATACGAGTTACTGGGTGAACCAGGATCTCATCCGCATGCTGTGTCAGGAGATCGGACGCAAGCCTGGCAGGGAGAATACGTTGCCTGCGCTTAGGGCTGTGAAGGTGACGAAACGAAGCTTTGCGTCGTCAACTTAGTGGGGTGTTTGAAGGGACATCTATTCATTGAGTTTTTGTTTACTTGGATTTTGAATCTTAGATATTCCGGGTGCGGTTTTTGACCATTTCAAGTGCATAGACAGCGAATACCCCATATTGCGAATATATTTGCCATTCCAACAAACTATACTCTTTTGTTACTTTGGGGTACGTTAGGTAAAGACACTCGTTGCACGAAGGTCCGAAACCCTTCGGGGACAATCATCTAACTATGTACAAGTGTTTTCTTTGTGCCTTGTGATAACTATCTATTATATTGCCATGAACATGTGTCATACTCTTTGCAATGAGAAACTGCGAGTCCTTGGTAAGTTATGAATGTGGTCACAACCGAGCATGTCGACATAATCCACATACTTCCTCGCTCAGAGTAGAACGAGTCTGGTGGCCCTTTCCCATCTCAAATGATATCCCAGTGAGGCTTCAGCTCATACAGCTCGGAGGGTGTCGAGACGTTGTTGGATGACTAACACTAGGTACAGACCCGGACGTCATTCACTGCTTCGTTAGTTAATCCCCATATGTTCAATCCTGTTTTCATTATTTCACTAGGGTAGAAGTGTCCCTGAGGCAGGAGAATGTTATATGCAGCGGAGAAGTAGTGCATCGAACTAGCATCACAGCCACGTGTTATTCGAGGCATACAGTTTCAGCGCTAACCATCTTGCAGGTCCCTTCACGTCCGGCCTGGTCTCTAGAGCTCCTTATCTTCCCCCCGTTGATCGGTTCCCCTATACAGTTTGTGTTGGATCCAATTACATATGCTGGGGTTTAACGGCCAATTTAGTATATCGAGGTTTATCGAAGCCAGGAAGATAGGGGGTCTCCGTAGAACGACCAATATACATACAAGCGCAAAACCCTCTGACAAATGATCGAAAATAATGGTACGAGAATCTTCGGTGAAAGTCATTGTTGGTTTCGAGGCGCATGATACAATACTAAACCCCCATGAGGCATGAAATTGTTGTTGTTGGTTTCGTGAACCACGGATTTTAGCTAGCCAAGCTTCTACGGTCCCGCGACGAGCGAAAATATATAGGGATATTGCCACGTTGTAATAACGCTGACATACATCATGCATCGGATCCGAAACTTATTATTTGCCGTGCTAGTTTTAGTTGGATGTTCATCTGGCTGTGCCGCTCTTGCGCACTCTTTAGGGTGGTTCGTGGGCCCCTGAGGTGGGTTGGGCGAGGCACAGCCAACGCATGCCTAAGCGTGCGTCCAGTTCGCCTTACCCTTTCTACAGCTCGGCATTTGAACACTGGGTTTGAACAAGAGTTTTACGAGTTTCGCGAGTCCATCTGCCGTACGCTGTGTTTTGTATAGATTATGCTGCTAATAAGGGATGTACTACTATTGGCAGTGGTTTCGATAAAGATTCACGATATCAGATTTGAGTGAAGACATTGGACTTCAGTGGCAAATAACAACATCCTCAACAAGCTAGTCAAGCTTGCAGACTGGATAATATTGCGATATGTTTTAGTCCGGCAAAGTACCAGAAATGTTTCCCCTTTGTACCTCTCAAGTACAGACAGCCGGAGGCTATTTATGGTGGTGACCTCGACAAACCGCGGTTCATATATGTACAGTGTGATCCCACCACTCGCCCAGAAGCCAGTATCCCCTAGGCAGAGACTCTTTTCAACCAGTCAGTCCCCGCCTCCAAGGAAGCATCTAGCCCTCGACGAATCCAAATCTCGCCCAATTCTATTCGACCGGGTCTCGGAGTACCCTGCTTTCGCAAGGGACGAAGCGCTGTTAAGGTCGGTTGTAGAATCCAGCCAAGCAGCTCGCCAGCCCACCCACCATCTGTCCCCTGTATGAATCCCACGAGACCGTTGACAGGTGACGCGGTATACCACCTCGTTTCATATACGGGGACATACTTAGTATGAATGACTCTATTCTTTTGCGTTTTAACTACACGCCCAAGGGTGGTGATCCTCTCGGGAGAAGACCAGTAGTTACCTAGATGCCTGGTAGATCCCTTGACTGCCGGGATTCTGTACTGAAATGTTAATCCTCGCCTGGCTGGCCGGACCATGGCAGGGGAGGGGAAACACCATGCACATAACCACTATCTTTAATGACGGCTGACTACACGTGTATACAATGCGAAGCAGTTTCTCTACCCCTTACCCTGACTAGCCCAGGCATGTGGCAGCGGACTCGTTGTTCCCCGGGGAGTCTATGTCTCCGGCTCCAGTCCCCGGAAGAAAAGACAGGGACTTTCATTGTTCTGTGTACTTTTGTATGAGTTCTATGTACTACATAGGGGTATCAGCCATGCGAGGTTTACAGATGACGGTCTTGTATGCGTGGAACAGGGATAGATAGCATGAGTGCGTAATTATAATCCTTCTCTATGTATTGTCGTTGGAGGGAAGTTGATTATAACGTCAACTAGTGTATTTCCCATTTTCTCGTTCGTGAAACGCATGTAACTGAATAAACCATATGGCTTTCTTCCCAGTTGATCTGTGGCTGAATCAAGTCGGGGCAGTAAAATTTTCATTCGTCCATATACGTCTGCCCCTTTCCGAAAAGCCTAGCACAAACTTTTTCAAGCTTATCCATAAGGAAAATAAGGAGGGTAACAGTTACATCGAGCGTACATATTTCCAACGATGCATAACACTCGTAGATCATCATGTATGTACGATTGTGCATTACTCATGTACGTCATGCGGTTCGGTACACCACGCCGCCCTTTTTTCCTGGCTGCTGCTGTCCTGTGCCGCTAAGACGCAGCTGTTGGTAATGTGATGCAGGAATAGTCTACCGCCAATGAAGCTTATCTTTGCCTCTGCTCCTCCCTTTCCGGCTCATTGCACCATGTCAAAAGGCCAACTTAGTACATACTAAAACGAAGCTATAGCGCCAAATGCTTATATACATCCCCTTACGTAGACGGCTTCCTCGAAAAATGATCCGCGCTTCGCATCATGGTACCGGAAGTGGTCTGGTTGGCTTGGATTGCGTATTCGCTGAGACGTTCTCGTTAGTAGATGGCGTGGAAGATCTAATGCGGCGTAAGGCACATACATACGCCACTTAACCCACAGGTTTGGCTACGTTGATCCTTTGTCGGTAAGCCTACCCAAGGGGAAGGGATGGGAGAAACATTTTGTATTATATTACAAGACAGTTGTGTAACCGGTGAAAGAGTGGCGGCGCCCCAGCGAGCATCTCCGCCGGAGGTTTCACAGTAATTTCACTAAGATAGATATGAGTTTATGTATTTACTGGAAGTCGGTTACGTCTTGCTTGGCTGGCAATCAAGGTTGGGATCATATGTGTAGCACGAGACTTGAACTTGGACGCTCGACGTTCTGGAATAATCTGATATGATTACGATTCTACCAGTGTAAAATACTTTTGGATAGTCACCTTCATAAATAGACTGCTTGCCGGCGGGGGCAAAGCATATCTGAAGAGAACTAGTCTGGCTTCATTGCCTCCCCCACCCGCCGTCCACACAGGCTGAAGCTGTACTGTATAGGCTTCAAGTTTGATGTTGGCTTCTGTTGCAGATTTAGGTGCATGGTTGCTATACAAATAGCCAATTGGTGATTTGAGGCAAACTACGCTAAACCACCACTCAAATCACAGCTTGACATGGCTGTGCCGAGCACGAAAACGAACCATTAGCACCAACTTGGCCTTGTAAGGGCCGGCTGAAGGAATCATCAAATCAACCTTGGGAGCAGATCAAACGAAGGCTCTCATATTCGTCATGTGTCGAGGATCGATGTTCGCGAGGAGCAAGGTGAGCTGAGTGGAACAATCTGCGTGCGGGAAGGCTAATTAGTTGTAGGCTTATCCATTTAGCATGCCATGATCAGGATGATCAGAAGGTCAGAATTGCTTGTCTCCTATGGATGCTGCGAACATAGTTAATAACTGCACTATGTTCTGGTACGAATGTGTGCGACGTCGCAACCCAAGCCTTTCTAAGAGATCATGGACTTTGCTGAAGGACTTTTCCCGATCAAGCGGGTTCATTACTGTACCGAGAGAATCAGCGCTAGATACGAGGGTCGATCCGGATCTGGGATCAGTGGCGTCTCCTCAAAAAGCGAGAAACAGAAACAAACATAAAAAAACGTGGCAGTGCTTTTTATAGCTCCCGTGTTTCAATGATCTGAGCTGGTTTGGACCTCGCAGGATGAGCCAAGGAAGGGGGATAATTATGACGGATGGAGATGGCTGCCTGCGAAGTGCCTGACAGCTACACACGGCCGGCTCTTGCTCACGATGTGGAGTACTTACGGGGTACTTGAACGGGCTACGTTTCGGTATAGGCTGGGAAAGATGATAAAGAAGTCAGAGGACATTAGCGAGCTCGGCTACTCCCTAGTCGTCCGCGCCCTGTTGTGCTATTGTGCGATCGGCTTCACGGCAGAGTGAGCGGAGACGTTCAATGTGAGTTTGTTCAATAAACAACAACAGTTGCGACTGAGCAATGCGTTATATGTTCTGTAGAGACGCTCAGCAGAATCAACAACGCACAGTGATGAGAGCTACTGATGGGAACTTTTGTCGAAGACGACCTGGGATTCACGGCAGGGGAGCGGTTTGCTAGAGAGCAGAGACCCATTGTATTGCATCTCGACCGGCCTGGAGCGAAGAGGTCTCCCTTCTCCGGCGAGAGACTCCTAGGCTAGGCTTTGAGACATTGCGACGGTTTTGGGTGGACGTAGCGAGATTGCCACCACGAAAAGTCGGGAAGCTGGATGAAGAGAGACGTGAGGATCTTGTCGATGGAAGAGGCAGTGTGCATGAGCGGATGCGGAGCGCACATGTGTCTCGTCTGGCCATTGGCATAGTTGTGGGACCCGTCCTTTTTGCGGCTTCAGCGCGTCTCCTCTTGTTATCCTACCAGTATTTTCATTTTCATTCTTATGTTATTTCCAAGTTTCTTTTAGTCAGTCTCTGCCTCAAATCTCGCGATGTTCTGGCGCCGATCCAATTTATCGCGTTTTCCATGTGATTTTGGGTGTGTCCGTGTGTATGTGCTTTGACTATGTTAGGTTGGGTTGGGCTGGGCTGGGCTGGGACCGGTCTGTGTAAACTGCTAAGTTCACCGCAAGAGTCACAGGAGACGACAGTTTCAAAGACTCTGGTGTCACATCAATCAACGAGAGAGGGGTCAAGAGTGAATGGGAGAATATCTGGTTGGCTGCCTGGCCTTGGAATGCGGAGAACGTCTAAGTGAGCGTCGAATCAGCGACAGTGAACCGGCGTCTCTCGAACACAAGTACCTAAATCTTAAGCTGACCGCTCTTCTTGGCTGAAAAGGTCGGCGCAAAGTCGTTCTCTCACGACTTCGTCACAGCAAAAGAGCGGCCTTTCCATCCAAGCTTTGTACCCCGGCCACCAGCCCTGGGGCATTGAGTCCCTTGCATGACAGTAGTAGGGAATAGGTAGGTATGTCCCTAACTCATCGGGTCCACAGCCAGGGGGGCTGGCTACAGAATGGAGAGGGGGGTCATTCTAAGACCAGAGGGGGGTAATTTAGAGTATCTGCAGCTTGTGCAGTGTGAACTGGTCGAGGACTGGCAGAAGTATCAATGATGGAGCGAGTGCCCGTGCTGGGTACGTGTTGACTACAAATGCATACCCGCCTCACATAAGTTTATACAAAAGTCTGCATATCTACATATCTACTGGCGGAGCTCCACGATGTAGCTGGAATGAATGCATCTTTCTGAGGCTGAAACTGCTGGTTCCTCCTGGTTGGCGGTATACGCCTCTGTGGTCTTGTGTTAATTATGTGGCTCACACAGAAGACGAAACTTCATCGTCGTACACAGAGAGCATTATAAGTGTAGCTGTGTAGGGTATAGATGCGGCTTGGTTTATGCCACAAGCTCGTCCCCTTACATGTTAGTATTACGCACTGAGTCTGTGTACTTCCTAGCATATACTACTATACTAGCATAGTAGCAGATGTAGTGCCAGGGCTAAAATCTTACGCGCAAGCTGAAAATATCCGCTGTAGATCTGCTGTAGATGTTAGCACCGTCAGCACTTTCTTTCTCTAAATCACAGTCGTCATCGTTGAAGGGACCTCGTAGCGTCATAACTGGTTGTCCCCATCTCTGCCTGTCCCTGCTTCTCTTCTCGGGCTGGAGCAGCATACAAGTTACTCGTGGAAAAACCGTGATTCTGCGCGATCCCGCACTGATCCGCGTATCCTAACCCGCGTGACTGGTTTCAAATCGCGAGCACTAGCTCCGAGGTATGGGCGGGTAGCGTAGATCTGGTGACTGACCATCCGAAGCATGCAGAGGCCCGGAGTGTTTTAGCGGTTCCGGATGCCTATCACGAGCTAATGATCGCCTCGGCCACCCAGAGTATCTATATCTATATTACATGGTAACAAAAGTACTATGACTTAGCTTATCAAGGTATTCATAGTACGGTATGTATCGTATGTCTTGTACAGAACCAAGGGTCTCTCTCGTACGAGAGAAGCGTCTCGCACGAGAGAAGCGACTGTGTCTCACGAATACAGTACACAGGCGATTGTCGGTATCAGCAGCAGGGCGGTGGATACCAAGTGTCTGGAACCAACTGCCACGAGCCAGCGTTCCTGCATGGCAGACCGGAATGCCATGTGGCTCGAAAGTGCGACGACGGCAGAGCAGAGGGAGTCCAGGGCAGTCTGACACGCTGTTGGTTGAAGACACATGGAGGCAGGATGAAGAAGGTTTTCTGCATCGCCAGCCACCAACATGCATTATGTCTGCCGTCTAATTATAAATACTGGTGCTGGTGTTGGTACTGCTGCTGCTGTTGTTGCTGTGGCTCATTCAGAAACTTGCTAGTGGCGTCTTCGGGAGCCTCAAGATCTAATAATAGCGAGGTGTTGCTTAAACTAGTTTAGCTATTCCTCGTGGGCTCTGAAGGAGTGTATACTACAGTACTTGAAGGAACATGCAGTGATGCCGTTTCTAAAGAACCATGGAAATCTGGGGCACAACAACACTTACGGAGCCAGCATGCCAGGTATACACCGCGACGGTTTCAGTACAGTGTAATCTCACGAACCGATGAGAGATCCTTGCAGCGAATCGGACGAGGTTCAGGATGACTTGGTAACAGGGAGGCCGGTAGTGTACTAGTGAATATTAATTCAAGGCTTATAACAACATGGTCATGGTAGCCAAAAACAGCTGTCACTTTGACAGAAAGGAACCTGGTCTTTACCCATTCCCTTAACTCACGTCATTTTAAGTGTAAGTCGCCTCAGCAGCATGTCACTTAACGAGGTAATTATTGATACCTGTACAACATGCCATATCTGCAGAAATCTTCTAGTACATAACCTTCTAGTATACACTAGTGTACGCAAGATGGAGCACATGCGGCCGCAAATCCTACTGTACATGTATAATTCCGCTGTGGAAGCTAAGAAGCCTGTCGAGCGGGATTGAGTTGGCTTTTTGTTAGCCCAGGCTTAGCGAGATATGGGGGCGTCACCATCTAGCCCTAAACCGGCCTCGTCTATACACCTGCTATTTGTGTCAATTACAGCTTTAGTTATCGTGTCGTGAAATTCCATATCGCAGTAGATTCGTTTGCTGGCCTCCTTCTCTTCGTCCGTGTCCTCCTTTCACGTGCTAATATTGACTCTCTACACCGAAAACAGGTGCTCGTCAGCGGGATCAGATCGGACGTATGTGTCCCCGCGGATATAGAACTTCTCAGTGGCCCAATCGGTAGCATGCCACGTTGTCGGGCCCGATCAGCCTCCAGTAAAGACATACCCACCGCGACAGGCTGCAAGTGCGATGCCGAATCGGCACGTTGCATTAAACCTAAATGGCTGCCCTGTTCTGGCTGTCAAAGTGGCCAATGTCGTTGGCCCAAATGCTTACCTATACGGCTCGAGCGAGTGCGAGCTGAACGAGACACGGAGGATCTTGTCGCAATCACACGTAACCAGAACAGGTGAGAGTGTACTGATTGTATCATGTAGCGTAGCAGCGTCGTCGCCAATTTGGGCCAAGCAACGACAAAGCTTCTTCTAAGCACCACTTGGTGTATGGTGTGTGTATGGTGTGTGTATGGTGCAGTTGGCACTTTTCGAGTCCGCGTGCATGGCAATTTCTTCTGCATGCGCAACATGACGCCTAACAGGTGTTAGTGGCCTCGATGATGAGCGACGGAAAAAGAAGTCTTGTAACTCCTGAAACTTACTCAAGGACCTGCTCATGCCTGTAATCTTGGATCAGCAGCGAGCCGGTGGGGACCTATCTTTTTTATGATTGACTGCGTTGTTGATGTTCTCCTCACTATGCTGACCAACAAGCCAACCTCGCCATATCGGAACGGATGTTGGTTGTTGGTGAGCTTCACAGTCACATGTCTCATAGTCCACTCCTCATTTCGCGAATTGTTTCTCTCCTCCTGTTCTCTTGCCAGTGCGTCAAGATGACTGGACCCACTGGCTACTTATCTATCGTGAGCATCAACCCCCGCCCGAGTCGTCTTATTCAGATGGCGGCTTTGCTGCCTTGCGAGTTGTCACAGCACTCGACTCGAATACGGCGCATTCAGGGACATCGCCTCCCCTGTCGTCGTGTGGCATGTGGTGTAAGTCTCGGCACCGACCTGACGACACAATGCACCCAAGAGAGCTGTACAGGATGCAGTCTTATACCAGGGACAACTGCTTAGTTAGCGAAGCACGCCACAGCCGACGGCGTATAGAATTTTTCTTTTACTGCCCTACCTATATGTTGCTTATCTCATCAAGATATATACAGTATAGTAAGATATGCTGTATATATAGGTGTTTACATGAGCATCAGGAGTGGAACCACAGCACTCATGCGAAATCCGAACCACCCCCCTGCCGTCTCTCGTCTAAAAGTACCTCTCAAGCATGTGTCTAAATACAGCATCGAAGATCCCCCATAATATAGTACCGGTATGTTGAGCATGCAATAGTAGAGTAACCTGAAGCAGCTAGTTAAGCAAGTATTAGATAACCCGTCCGCCATCCTTCGCGGACCCTCGGGTCCATTCCACCCCCGGCCATATCCATCCGGCTAGCTTGAGTTGATCTAGCTCTCGACTGTGATGAGAAGTAGCTGCCTTCTCTATGCATCTATTCGTCCATACGAAGCGTGTTGTTAAATATAGCTTTTGAAATTCATAATTATAATGTCAAATCAGCGTTTTTGTTTTGTTTCTAACATGGAACCTCCGCCCTAAGACGGTGTTTGTGATCTGTTTATCTGCTTGGTTATCCCTTCATTAGAGGCGATTACTATCCTTCGTTGTACACTCATATACACTGTAGTCATCTCTAAGCCTACCTAAATCATATAACAAACATTATTGGCCGTTTTCCCTAGAGATCTGCAAGTCATCTTCGTGACGTCGTAAATCCTCCACTGGCCGAGTCACGCCCACCGAGAAACTCAAGACTTGATGCTGAACATTACCAGGCTCTCTCTGTGTGTTTAATTTAGTGCTATCATGTGAAATCAATCTCTCACACCCTTGTCGTTCCACAACCTTGCTACTCAACGGCCCGAAATTCCTTGGATTGTTGCAGAGAAAATTACGAGCCGACATGCTATATGATTCGTTGAAAGATGGTGAAAGAGAATCCTGTATCCCATTTTACACTTCGCCCGCCGTGCCGCCAATGCTCTAGATACCGCCCAGTTAAAGTACAGAGGTAAAAAGCAGAAGAAAAAAGACTTTAGCGTACAATACGTTTCCCATAAGCCATGTTCCTATTAACCATGCCAAATAAAATATCTATGCGTGATTCCGATATGATTGAAACCGTCCCGTCCCTGGGTATGCCCTTGAAAACTGATAAGAAGAAACGGAGAAAAAAGACCGTCATGTGTTGAAACTCCGTCACGATACTTTTGGGCTAAGCTGCCCTCATCAAGAAAGTCGTCATCTCCTCATATACTGAGGCACTTCCGCCATGCCGTCATCACTGCCACCTCGCGGGAGCGACATGGGTGGGAGGTGCGGCGTAGGGGCCAGCAGATGCCCGGAAGAACTTGGCACGGATCGTATTGGAACGTTGTAAGCATCGTAGCCTTCGGCGCCACGTAAATCCATTGTCCCAATGTCAAATCGCTTTGAACAACCGTCTTCCATGTGTCTGCCCAGACAGGTTAGCTGTGTTCGAAGCACTACATGTCAAGAAAATGCCGGCCAAGACCTACCTCCGGAGCGTGTCTTTCCTAGCAAAGTGCCGGCCACAGTAGTCGCACTTGTGGTTTTTTTCTTTCATATGAACGCTTTGATGATGTCTCTGCAAATCCGTCTTCCGTACGAACTTTTTATTGCAGTCCTCATATGTGCAGGAGAAGGGATATTCCCTCTTTTTGTCGTGAGTCTCCATGTGAGCCTTGTAGTTATAACTGCGGCTGAAGAGCTTCCCACATCCCTCGACCTCGCACTGGAAGTTGGCCTCGTCTTTCGACGTCAGTTTGCGTGCCTGCCGCTTCGGGGCCCGCGCTGGCCGCGTTGGAGCTTGGTGTCGTCGGTCTGGGACAAGAGAGCTCGTGCTGCCGCTGGGCCCCACGTAATATTGATCCGCGTCGACTGGCGGATAATCCGTTTTGGGCCACGAGCCCGAAGGGGCGTCTGAAAGATAGCCCGAACTGCCAGCTTGGGAACCGTAGCTACTTGACTCGGCCATCAAGGCGTGGGTGCACCGCGGTGACGGATACTGGGATACCTCGCCGCCACTTTGGTACTCGTGCCCGCCTTCTAATTTGATCCGAGGCATAGGTGAGGTGCCATGGTAGGGGAGGGGGTGTCTGGCGGGGCCCGGGTCCGGCGAGCGAGAGGGCATGGAGGCGAGGGGAGACGGTGCATAGGAGATAGCCGGCGCATGAGCCATGTGCGTCGAATAGGGATCGTGGCTGTAGGGCGCATGCATGGCCGAGTCATAGCTGACGTAGGGGACATAATCCGAGGGCACAATGCCCTGTCCGCCCATGGAGGAGACCGAGTGTAGGACTGTCGGCTCGGCCCACTCAGCCGAGGTCGTAGCCTCGAGACGGTGATGCGGGTTTCCAGAGTCCATGGCAGCAGATGGAGCAGAGCAAGACGGGTGGTCATACGTAGAGCCCAGCTCGTAGAAGGGGTTGACGAGATCCAGAGACGAGTAGTCGACGCCCAGACTGGGACTCCTGGAGTGTATCGAGTTCCTCGAGGACGACGGCGATCTGATCAGCGACGGAGGTGAGAGATCCATGGCGAGAGACAGGCCGCCGGTGACAAGGCGACGTTGATTTATTATAGGACGAAGCCAACTTGAACAAGGTGAGGCGCAGGCAGGGGAGCGTTGTTGTTAATGGAGACTCATTATGTCACAAGGCGTGGCTTTACAGATATGCCGGAGCCAACTGGGACCAACTGGGAAGGGGGCCGGGTAAGGTCTAGCTAAGTAGGTATGCAATAACGAGAGCATTCGAGCTACAACGGGATCGCTGGAGGGGTGGGTGACAGGGTAGATATACCAAAGTTCCAACAGCCAAGGCGACGAAGTGAAGAAGAAGTACCACGACGGGGGGACCTAAACAACGGGGACCTATACCCACAGCCAAGGTTACGGGGGATCGTGGAGGAGGCCATGTGCGCTTCTATAATAAGAGTAGCGAGCGGCCGGAGACAGAGAGACTCCTCCTGCTTGCTCGCTTGTTTGGTCAAGGCAGAACCGACATCTACCACCTTGCGTCTTTCTCACCTTACCTCGCCCTCCCCGCCTTGCCCTGCCTTACCTTACCTACGTGTACATATTTAGGGAAACAGGTAGGTAGTATGCCCATCTCGTACATAATAGTAGGGCCGGTCAGGTAGACTAGCACGGGTACTGTATGCCAATACGCCGTGATCAGAGCCGTCGGCGCAGGTGATGATGATAGGGTGAGATATCGTGGCAGCCCACAGCCTAGGCCCACCGGGGGGGTGTGTGACAAGACTCGGCACGGCTGAAAAGAGAGCGGCCCTGCATCGTGGTGTGGGCAGGGAGGAAGTACCTCGAAGCCATGTCTGTACCCGGCCCAGTACCGCCCGGGTACAAAGCAACGATGCAGGGAGTTCCTTACTCGGGAGTGCTGCAGAGAGCACATTGGGTGCCAGGAGATGGGAAGGGGGATGCAACAACACCGTTTGGGGCATAGCTCAGTCCTGGCTGGCTGGTGGAGTTCTACTATACACTAATGGACTGCACGTACACTACATATAGCACACCCATGTCCCATGTTGATGTTACCTTGTGTAGTACTGTAGTATACCTGTCTGTACCCTGACCCTAGATACCCATCGCCCAACAGGGCAATCTGCAGCCCAGAGGACACGGCAAGGAGGAACCGTTGAGGTTTCCCTAGCGTAGTATAGGTCAAATACCTATCCTCACCATGGCGTAGGTGCTCACGGTAGGTAGGCACTTGAAATAGAATATGGAATATGCTGTTGGCATATGTATACTAGGCAAAGTATGTATAAGCTTCTGCTCTGCCCTTGCACAAGACTGCTGGGCACTTATTCACATACTGTATCGGATACTGTCTATACAGTTTGTTGTAGCAAACTGACAGGCATTGAGATCCTCTCTACTCACTTTCTAGTGCTTCTCCGCGCGCAGCATTTAGCTTCTACATATCTACCATGTTGTGTAATTGAATGCCGTGCGGTACTTGTTACATCAATAAGGGACCTGTCATAGCTTCCGCCATACTCGATTGCCGATATTTCTTTGTCCTTGAGGCTTTGTTGCTTCGATGGCAACACCCCTCTGTCGTCGTGACCTCACTCTGAACAGTGGTGGCAAGACGCTGTGAAGAGAAGAGAAGTCTACCGGTACTGGACTCTATACTAAGACGAATCGAGTAGGGATGTATCAAACATTGCGTATTCCGCCCGAGCTTGCGAGCGTAGTAGGAGCCTAGATGAGACTTCGAGGTAGAGTCTTTACATTATTTGTACGCAACTCTCCGCCGGCCGGAATCCAGTCTCGGGCGACGCAGGCCGGCTTGTGGGGCATGTTTACTTTAGTAGTGTCCTTGGATGGTAGACCTGTTATCGGTCCCTCGGCCGCGATGTTGTAAATACGCTTCAGCCAAAGTGCTGTGGGCCAAAACAGGTAGGTAAGTCCTCAATAAAATACAAAGCTTTGACGACGTCGGCTAGTATTCCTTTCACTATCATTTATTCTGCACCAACTAGCATCCACGTCTTTTTTGGCTTCGCTTTCGTCCGTCATTAGCGTAGCTCGAAGCGGATTAGCCACTTGGTCCTGGGCGCCGACTTACACTTTCCGAGGCTACGTTACTGTCGCTTTAGGTAGTCCGTAGATTCGCTTCAGGGCGAGTGGATCTATGACGGCCGCCTCGAGCCGCGTTCTGTCGGGATAAAAAAAGTTGAGGTCGATCAGGTTGGTAGAAAAGTCATTGAAGGAATCTGACGTATACGAACTAATAGAGTCCATGTAGGTATATCAATCGACAATAGGAGACGTTGCCGCTGGTATGTCCCTCCAGTCAACGAACCTATATTTCCATTTGAGTTCGTTTACTTTCAAAAAAGGAACAAATGGGGATTTGCTCCTAGCTTCTTTTCCTTCTCTTTCCATACCCACATTCGTCCAATGTTGATTCGCTTCACCCACTGACCTGTGATGTGCGAGCCTTTTGGTCAGGCAGCTATTATATTTTTTTCCCGCCGGCGCTATGCGGGGGGGAAACTCACTTGGCATCCCATCCTTTCACGCTCCAATTGCCTATCACGGTCTCACTATATATACTAGTTTAACTTTAGGTGCGATATACTTACTTACTTACTTACTTACTTAGTAAATAGTATACAGACAAAATCACACAAGTTCCGTTAAGTGGGGGAAGCGCCCGGTAGATCGCGAAGCGTCCAAGAATAGCTGGACTCCGTGCGGTCACGCTAGTGCAGACCGAATCATTCAGAGCTTATTACTATATTTGTTCTACGCTACCGAATGTCCCTGTTGATTCCGTGTAACCGAAATTACAAAAATCCCCTACTACTCGCACTACCTTACAAATTGAATAAATATGGCATCAAGAGTGGACGACATATAAGAGAGCTTCTGAAGAATTAGTCATGCTAATGCGAATGAGCATGTTGGTTTCACCACGACTACTCGAGGCTAGATCGAGGAGTCCGGATTTGCTGAGGTGATGAGGATGGGTCTCTCCACTTCAAGACCGAGCGCCTCTAGAGTTCGCTCGAGAGACAGCATAACATCTACGGCATCACAGGTCTTTCCAGAGCCTTGAGGGCAGACCTTCTGAAGTATTTATCGGGTATAGACATTCCATCCCGAAGTCTCACTGATAGTGCTTGGAGAGAGACGTGTGGTGAACGAGCGAGGCGGCACAACGGTGTATATGCATTTGCGACTTCGACATGCCGAGCTATACTATGCCATATGATACGCCTTTCCAGCTCCCTAGCATGGCAATGTAGAAAGTGTGGTTGAAATTAAGTTCCATGCATTCGGAGCTGAACCCGACAGTCTGGGAACTGGACCCCACGGCTGGCTGATTGACGGCAGGGAGACATCGGAGCATCATCCGGAACTGTGCCACATCTACGATCGGCTCCTGAACGCACCCACATAATATACTTCGAGGCACAGGTTCGGAGTCTTCGTCACCTATATCCATGGACACGGGCATGTTGAAGCTGCTCTCCGGCTTGGACACGGCCTTATTGAGATCGTTGAGGTAAGGATGTCGAGGCGGACAGCGAATGCCACGATGTTCCGGAAGCACCATATAAGTCCTAGAGACCAGAATACGCAAATGTAGTGTAAGTCTATTGATTTTAGCCTCATATCATCAAGGCATATTATCAAGCATGTAACGTTGTGCACCAACCCGTGCGTCGAGATGCATGATGAGACCGCAACAAAGTGCTAAGCACAGACATCTTGTTCGAATCGATTCGCCTAAAATACAATTTACGCCCCAAAGATCATATGGTTCTTACACGACTCTATCGTTAGCCCCGAAAATCGATTGAGAGCTATCTCACCGCCCTGCTTTGTGTGCTCGTAGGACTTAGAGGGTGGAGAACAATGCAAGGGTACTGGAACTCTACTTTGTAAGATGTAAAGCCATCACGTTACTCATAGCCTATCTTCAATGATAACCCTAAACTCTAAACGGACCCGATGATGGTACTTGGAACGACTGCTTCGACCACCGTTCATGTTAGGTTCAGCATTGAGCTGTCCTGGATGCTCGTTGGCCATCCCACAAGCAACATCGGCGCATGAGCATTATGAAATAAATACTACGAGTCCTGGCTTGTCTAAACTCACGCTTGAGGAGATATATTGATTCATGGAAAACACATTCACAGCGTTTAGACGAAAAAACCGGTCTAGTTCTTCTTAGAGAGACTTCCTTGCTGAAGGGTAAAGTGACCGTGAATCAGGGGGAGTGTTTTAGCACCTCGAGAAAACAAGTAACTAATAGCGAGCCTAACAGACGAGGGCGGGTTTGTAGATACGCATTATTTCTACATAAATGCATATTCTCGTTTCAAATTGCCCTATAGAGGTTGAGCGAAATGTGATGTGATTTTCATCCGCAAGCTATATGATTGAGATTCAGCCCGGATCGGCTCGAGACTCGATACGAGACTTGCTAGAGGAAGGCATCGTTCTTGAAGGGCCATCGTCTTGTGTCAAGATATTAAAATTAGAAATGAAACCTGGGATAAATTCGCATTAACCGTGATAAATCCCGTTCATTCTTTTTGCACGATGCGCGCAAGTTACAACATCCAAGGTTCATAGTTATATCGTTAGATTGATGCTGCTGAAATGTGATACCAATCCTGATTCGGATTGTCAAAGAGCTCTGGCGGCTGGGTAACTATACGGACGAGGAGACACCTAGTTGAACAATCTAGAGTAGCCATTGTATCTGTTTGAGGCATCACCATGTCCGCAGATGTCTTCAAGCTCGGACTTAGTGTAGAGGAACACTCGCCATACGCCCATATAACTTGCGTTATGACACAATTCATGGTGAGTTTCATGAACCTTGTCATGGAGAGGATGTATGCATACACTCTATATCTTTATCACTGATGAGAAATGCAGTCAATTCTACTCAATTGAAAGACTAGCTAGGCAAGATATGATCTCCGGTGACGGATGATACTGAGGTAATAGAAAGACAAACTCAAGCACTACGAAGGGCTCGGCTCAAGGAAATAACATAATACATGGTGTTTCTAATATAATCGCGGTGTCAATCCAAAGTAGTGACCAAAGGCGGTTTCTGGACGGAAATCAAGCTAGCATAAACAACTATTTGGTGAAAGAGAGGTTACATCCTATTCATGGCAACCTACAGTCCAGAAAAGTCCGGTTTGTTTTTTACTTAGGTCCAAACACCTTCACATAAGAAATAATACACAAAACCAGCTCTGAAATGAGAAAGTTTGTGAAGAAAAAAAAAAAATAAAAGTATCATTTCTTATAAATTTTATTTTATTCTATTTATGTTGTGCTTTGTATCATTAGTAAAGATATTTCGGCCTTGAAAATTCGCGGACGGGACTTTTTTTAAGTCACTGTACCTGTAAGGGGGTGCTGCCGGCCACTAAAACCCTACCTACCGGCAGACTGGTTACAGTGAGTGGGGTACTCAGTACAACGCCTATCAAGCCCTGGGAGCTGATTTCTTGGCAACAAAATCGTTGATATTGAACAACCACAATTTTGTCCATCTACCATCACAACACTATGGGTGCACCACCATCTGCCAAAGCCAGCCGGGTAGCGGCCCGTTCGGCGAAGGAGAAGGCCCAAGATGAGCTGGTGCAGCAGACCAATAGTAGCAGTATCGTGTCCAAGCGAAGCGTAGAGCGCATATACTACCCGGACGAGCCTCACTACTTTCGATACTTCGTTAAGAAATTCCAGCGCCGTGCACCCCTCATCAACAGAGGCTATCACATCCGTCTACATGTCATCGACGTAGCCGTGCGTCGCTTTCTCGAGCGCCCCAGTAGCAAAACCAGAGTTGTTGTCAACTTGGGCTGTGGGAGGTGAGTCTCTCAGTTATTTCCCTTTCCTCTCTCGTGCCCTCTCATCCACCTCCGCCCCCTATTTTATATATTACACGACGCACATCGTGGCACACCATATAAAACCACACCGCGATAATCTCTGACCTTGGCTGGATGCCTAGCGATGTGCTGCCCTGGCAATGCATGACTAGGTATCCCAACGCATGTCGTGGTGCCAAGTTCGTCGACATAGATTTCCCTGACCTCATGTCCAAGAAGCGTACCATTGTCATGAATACCCCTGAGCTCAGCTCTGTCTTCGAGCCTGTAGACACCAATGTTGATGAACATGTTCTGCTCAAGAGCGATATGTATTCCCAAATTGGATGTGACCTGCGCAACACCGCCGATTTAGAAAAGGCCGTGTTGAAATGTCTAGATCTCAACCTCTCTGACTGCATATTCATGTTTGTCGCCGAAGTTTCTATCACCTATATGGAGGTAAGACTTCTATATGCCCCTTTCTTCATCAGCTTTACCATACATGATAAGAGCTATTTACGATCCCTGCTTCGCTCACTACATATGCTACAAGAAGCACTTACTAACTTAGCTCTTGAACTTTTGAGTAGACTCTAGGTGCCGATGGTGTCATCAAATGGGCCGGCTCGCTCAGTCAAGGTATGTACCAGACATGTCAACACGTAGTACGCTTCAACCCAACTATATCAGGTTCTGATGATCTTTCTCAGCTGAGTTCTGTCTACTCGAGCAAATACTTCCTGATGGCCCGGATCATCCTTTTGCTAAAACGATGTTGAGTCACTTCGAGAAGCTCAAAACACCATTAAAATCAGTCTTCGAATATCCCAATCTCGAAGCCCAGAATAACCGCTTCTCTCGCTTGGGCTGGTCTGACGTGGAAGCAGTCAGCCTCTGGCAAGTATGGACTAACGATGATTGGATCTCGGGTGGAAAAAGACGGGAACTAGATCTTGTTGAGCCGTTTGATGAGTGGGAAGAATTTGCCCTCTTTGCGAGTCACTATTGCGTAGTTATCGCTAGAAATTCTGCTCCTAGTACTAGTTCTGATGACGATCCCGCCCTTGCAGAATGTTCACGGCAACTATCTCCGGAAATTCTCTTTGATGCTTATTCAGGAACCCGTGGAAGAAGACGATTCGGTGCTACGGTGCAAATGAGAGACGAGTTGGGCGAGCAAGTATTTGCCAATACTTTTGGACTCGGGACAAACAACCGCCTCAACTCATGCGATCTATACTCTTTCAATTCGGCAACCCCAGAGATTAAAATGCATCCTGTCGGGCCTAGCAGTCGACTGTGCCACAGTGTCGTAGATCTGGGCTTTTTCGGGGGCCTTCTTACAGGTGGAAGAGCGTCCCCATCAGCAGCCTTGCGAGATTGCTGGCACTTCAGCATAGATCAAAATAAGTGGTCGCCTATGGATGACCTCCCTATGCCATTATATCGACACAGCATGTCACAGCTGGGGCAGTCTAGCATGGTGCTCTTAATAGGAGGTAGAAGCAATTCGTCAACGATCTTTACTGGCTGCCTCATACACAAACCTGGTTCTGGTTGGATAGAGTGCAATGTATCCGGATCATACCAGCCAGTGTTCGGGGCCATGCTTACTAGTTTTAAGAAGCATCGTATCACCAAAGATGATTCCGACTCTTCCACCGTATATTTTGATGGCATACTCGCGGGTGGGCTGCTCGGAGACGGGACAGTCGCGCGTCAGGTCCTTCGATGGAGTCTTACATTGCCAGCAAACGGCCAGCCGACGATTCTGTTTGAGCCTATAGTAAGCTCCACGAACGCCGAACTTCCGATCCGTCGATTCGGCGCTTCTGCCCACCTCCTTGATGATGAGCGTATTGTCATTGTGGGTGGGGTCCAGCATGATGGTATCGTGCCTCGAGCCGACGAGGTTATAATTATGGAAACTTGCGACTCTAGGCTGGAGACTCTTGCACGCTGTTCTTTTGCCAGTTCTGGCGGACCGTCAAGTATACCTCGTCCTTTGTTGGTTGGTGCATCGATATGCTTGACTGGGCATAATCAGATACTCGTCATGGGTGGCGGCGCGACTGTAAGTAGTGTCACAAATTTATTTGGTCAAGAGTCAAAGCGCTCAACTCTCGTTGGACGGCGTGGCGGACATTTCTCACACTTCTACAACTTTCAACTACCGGAGGAATCATTACTTACTCTGATTGCTAGTGCTTCTCGATGGGAACATACTGGAATGAAGGTTGTTATACTTTAGATCTGGGGTCTTCTTTCAGCGCTTCGCCTACGATTACCTCGCGAAACCTATTAAAATTTCGATATCTTATCGAAATCACAGGCTTGTCACAGCCTGTCAAAAATGTCCATGCAGGCGACATTAAATCACAACAAGTCACAATTCTAGAAGTCCCGAAGATCCGTATTAGCACAGAAAACGATTTCGAAAGGGTTCTCAAAGCCGGAAGGCCCGTGATAATCGAAGGTAGTGATCTAGGTACTTGTATCCGTAGCTGGACTGGAGCGTATCTGACTGAGAAAGTCGGCTCCGAAAGAAAAGTGAGTATTGTAGCTCCTATAATCGGCTTTCTTCGGGCTAATCGAGACGTGTTAGGTCGTTGTTCACGAAACCTCAAGTTCGAAAATGGACTTCAATTCCAAGAATTTTAGCTATATCACCAAAGATTTCGCGTCCTTCATGAAACAAGTCGAGCTAGGCGAAAAGCAATACTTGCGTGCACTTTCCAGAGAACACCCATCCAACCTGCCGGCCCATATCGAGGCGGATTTCCCCGGTTTAGTAGACGATTTTCAGCTGCCCCCGGAGTTGTCATTCGTCAAGCGAAATGAACACAGCTCGGTACTACGTATTTCAGGCCGGGTAAATATGTGGCTACACTATGACGGTAAGGACTTACCCCCAAAACTACGGCATCGGCTTAGCTAAACGTCTGAATAGTTATGGCAAACGTATACTGCCAGATAACAGGATCGAAGAAACTACTCCTGTTCCCCCCAGAAGACGTCAGCTATCTATCTTTCGCACCAGGCGCGTCAAGCTCCAGCATCGACGTATTCTCAGGACTAGATGTACCGGCCCTGGCATTAACACATCCTCACGAAGCAACACTGAGGCCAGGAGATATTCTCTTCCTACCACCTCTATGGCTGCATGCCACAGCACCATTGTCAGATTTCGGCGTTGCCGTCAATGTCTTCTTTAGAAATCTCGAAACGGGATATTCTAGCGGAAGAGACGTGTATGGGAACCGGGATGTTGCCGCCTACGAGAAGGGTCGTCAAGATGTGGCGCGCATTGCCAACTCATTTGGTAAACTACCGAGGGATATGCAGGTATTCTACCTAAGGCGGTTGGCAGATGAACTCGCTCAAAGCCTTGTTACATAAAGCCACCAAAGCGCAGATAAAAATAGAATAAAGATACAAAAATCATGAGATCAATAGACGAGTCAAGCTCTTTAATCCTGTTTCGTTGTCTAGAGAGGAGCCGCAGGAAGACCATCCTAGCGTCGAAGGAATGGGAATATCAATAGAACTGTCGGCGTTCGATCCGAGTTAAGTAGAAGGCCTGTAAATTACGACTAGACTTGCTAGGATCTGGTGCGAACCTATCATGTCTGCGCAGGATCATGGAAATCAATTACCAGATAACATAATGCCCGTCAACAAACGCCGAGTGATTGGTGTATCCTATCATTACAGCATCGTACAACTGGCCTTGTTCAGCAGCTTTGTGCCTCAATAATATGAATTCAGTGCATCTCAACTCAGAGTATTTAGTCCTCGAGGTAGCGACTACCTCCACGATGAATATCTGACAAGCTGGCGAGGCGGTTGAAAAAATACACGAGACACCCCACACCACGATAATGATATGGCTGTGGTGTAAGGGTATCTCATGTATTTTTTCAACCGCCTCGGCTGGGTCCATCTACCTCACCCCCAGACTAGAACATAACCAGGCGTAAAAGACTCGCTCTTTGATTTGTTGCTCTTATAATGCTTGAATATACAACTGGTTAGCCTCGACATCCATCAATCCAGTAACCACAGCGGGAAAGGCCGGATACATCCTTACCTTACATTGATTAGTTACATCAAGACAGAAATTCAATTCACGAGTCCAACCAAAGTGTGCAAGAAAACCAACCTTTCAGAGCAGCATTTCGTGTCTTGAATAGCATTACAGAAAACGAAAGGTACCGCATTCCTACCGAAGCATCAACCGGTTTTATGATATTACAGACACCACCTCTCATACCCCGATGAGACGAATGAATGCTGTTTGAAATGTTTACTGCTTAGATAAATTGCCTGATTAAGTAATACATCACTAATAGTTAGCAATTCATATTTTATAGCTACTCGCTATGCACACCTCGCACCATTACAAGACACGATCATACCAAGAACGAACAGCAATTGAACGATGTAATAAAATGCATTGTCATATGAAGACATCCAAGGTCGTCTCCACACATCTCTAAGATGCCTCACCCATTAATTATGATAGAGGCCCCGCGTTATACACTTAACATAAATACAAGCAACACCCATGCATTACAGCATCGCTGTGGTAATACCAATACCGATTCCCCCGTTTACTAATCTACTCCCCCTTCAGCTTATCCTGGGTGACTGTGAACGCCCTTTCTAGCAAGTCTTGCTCTTCCTTTTGGTGGGCTTTCTTGAGACCAGTCGCGGTCGAAGCGGACGGGTTACGTCCGGCGTACATGACGTGCTTGTGATCGTGATGTTGAGTTTGGTTGAGCAGTGTTTCGATACGCGGTTGCGTGAAGCTCCAGGCACCTGCATTTAGAGGCTCCTCCTGGCACCAGACGATCGTCTTCGCATTCTTGTACTGGTCCAAGTTTTCCCTAAGTTGCTCCCAAGGGAAAGGATGGAGCTGTTCGATGCGAGTGAGAGCAACATTGTCGATGTTGTTGTCAGCGCGGTACTTATGTAACGCAGCGTAGACCTGGCCAGAGCAAAGAATTACACGGTCGATCTCGTCGTGCGACTTGATGGCGCCAGCCTCGTGTCCAGGATCGGGAATTATCCACTGGAAATGGGCGTCAGGTCCAGAGAAATCTTCGATGTTCGAGCGCGCGAGGGGATGACGGAGCAAAGATTTCGAGAAGAGTAGGATGAGAGCTATAAGCCATTAGCGATCGAACCAATATCTGCAAATACGTTTGCAACTTACGCTTCCGGAACTGTCTGTGCATTTGCCGACGGAGAACGTGGAACAGATTAGCGGGTGTAGTCATGTAAGCAATCTGCATATTGCAGTCTTGGTGTTGACGTTCCAGTTTGTCCGGCTCCGGGAAGATTCGCGGATCTTCGTTGCAGAGCTGTAGGTAGCGCTCCATACGAGCCGAAGAGTGTTCGGGACCCTGGCCATCGTAACCATGGGGAAGAGACATGACGAGACCGGTGCGTTGCATCCACTTCGCTTCACCAGAGGCGATAAACTGATCGACAACACATTGTGCGTTGTTGGCGAAATCACCAAACTGGGCCTCCCACATAACTAGAGCGTTGGGAGACGACAGCGAGTAGCCGTACTCAAATCCGAGAGCACCGTATTCGCTGAGCGAGGAGTTCGAAATCACAAATTTGCCTTGGTCCTTGCTAATATGCTGAAGAGGTGTGTATGTCTCCTCACTTTCCTGGTCGTGGAAAACCGCATGACGTTGAGAGAAGGTACCACGTTGAACGTCCTGGCCGGAGATGCGGACGTGGTGGCCCTCGGTGACTAGAGATCCGAAGGCAAGAGCCTCAGCAGTAGACCAGTCGATGTCTTTGCCTTCAACAACCGATTTGGTCCTGTTTCCAAGAATACGCTTCAAATTGCGGTGGAGATGGAAGCCCTCGGGGGCAGAGCCAATCACCTCTCCAATGTGCGACAGTGACTTCCTGTCGACATTGGTGGGATTGTGAGGCAAGATCTCAGTTGCCAGCTCCTTGGGCGATTTGAATCCGTGCCAAGCAGATGTAGTCCATTCTTTAGAGCTGGGCAGATAATCCTTGCTTTGCGCAAAACTCTCCTCTAGCATTCCCCAGACCCATTGTTTATGCTCCTCTACGTCCTCCTTGGTAAACGTACCGTCCTTTAGAAGCTGGTCGATGTAAATCTTAATCTGGGGCTCTTTGGCGGCGATGCGTTTGTACATCAACGGCTGCGTGAAAGAGGGCTGGTCGGTCTCGTTGTGGCCATGCTTTCGGTAGCAAACCAAGTCAATGACAACATCGGACTGGAACTCGGCGCGCCAATCCGCAGCCAGTTGGCAAACAAAGTTGACGGCCTCAGCATCATCAGCATTGACATGAAATACAGGGGCATCGATAGCTTTGGCGATGTCTGTGCAGTAGGCAGTAGAACGAGCGAACCGGGGGTCAGTTGTAAAACCGATCTGGTTGTTCACAACCAAGTGGACGGTTCCACCCGTCGAGAAAGCAGGCAATGCGTGGAATCCCAAACACTCGTAAACGACACCCTGTGCGGCGAAAGCGGCGTCACCGTGGATCGTTATACACATTGCGGATCGGTGCGTCTCCTCGTCGTTGTTGTAATGCTGGATAGCACGGGTTTTGCCGAGCACAACAGGATCTTCGGCCTCTAAATGCGAGGGGTTGGCGACCAGAGAGAGCTGAACTCTCTTCCCAGACGGCGTGGGGCGCTCAAAGTTCATACCAAGATGGTACTTCACATCTCCAGATCCCTCGTCCTCTGCAGCGGCTGTACCCGCAAATTCACTAAAGATGGATGCATTGGGTTTGCGCACGACGTTGCTCAAAACATTAAGTCGACCACGGTGAGGCATACCAATTACAATATCCTTGACACCGTAATCGACACTGCGGTCGATGAGGGCTTTCATGCCCGGAACGAGCGTCTCGCAACCCTCCAGGCCAAATCGCTTGTCGTTGGGGTACTTTGTGGCCAGGAAAGACTCAAAGCTCGAACTCCAGATGAGACGATCAAGGATTCGGCGCTTCTCGTCGAACGAGTACTTGAAGGGTTGAGGGACCTCGATGCGCTCCCTTAGCCAGTCGCACTTGGCTCGGTCTGGGATGTGGATGAACTCGACACCGTATGAGCCGCAGTAGATTCGCTCACAGGTGTCAATGATTTCGCGCAACGTCATCTTTTCTCGGCCTTCCCGCTTGAAGCGCGGAAGGATGCCGGGGCCGAGGCTGAACTCCTGGTCGAGGTCTTTGTCGGTGAATTGGTAGTGCTCTAGAGTAAGCTCCTTAGGCTTCACGTTGGCAAAGGCCGCCTCTTGGCCGCTGCGTATACGAAGGGGGTCGATGTCGGCCTTGTGGTGACCCCTGGCCTGGTAGGCGCGCACCAACAACTGGACCTTGAGATGGTTGGTAATATCAGCTCCATGGCCCGACGTGTTGAGCGCAGGCCCGACACCGCCGGCCGCATGTGATACTAGGGTCGGAGGGGGGGTGAAGGCCTGCTCAATAGGCATATCGCCAGACTCCATGTTCTTGAAGTAGACCTGCCACGACACGTGCACGCTTTCGGGGTCGTGCTTCCACTGCAAGTACATCTCGTCGATGTAGTTGGCCGTGCTCCCGGACAGGAAGCTGTCGTTGGGCGACGGCGCCGGTGACTGGGTCGAGGCATATCTTGTCTGGGAGGTCTGGGAGGTGAGGGCGAGGGGACGGCGAGCGGCAGCGACGGCGGAGGACCGAGGGCATTGAGAGGCGCATCTCGTCGCCGTAGATCGGGCGCCAGCCCTCAAGAGCTGGGCACCCGAGGCTCGCAACGAGGATCGCAGCATGGCTCCAGGCTGATGCGTCGATCACTTAGCAGCAATTCGAGACGAGGGTAGTCACCGGTAATAGAAGTGGCGACAGCAGTGGTGATAATTGTAGTTGTAAATTATTATGGCGGATAACCAACCCTAGTAACAGAAAGCAGACAATGACATGCAAAGAATACACCGGCCACTTAGAGCTTCATCTGAGCTCGTCCTCAGACGAGTCATACGAGACAAAGGAGTGGCGGAGTAAGTCTTTTGGAGGTGAGGGTTATTAGGTAGTAGGGAGAGGTGAAGGTGGAAGGGAGGAGGAGTGCGAGTTGAAAATTGTCAACTACATAGACTTAGTACACTTAGCCAAGGTTAACCTGTTGCAGGGCCTATTAGATCCAGATGACGGAAGCTAAAGCCCGGCTACTGCGCGCGGTGTGTCACGACCCATGCGAGCCATGGGCCATGGTACAGCAATGCAGCAGCGATTGGGCCCGGGGTTACCGAATATGCTACAAACCAGGGCTGTGCCGTTCTTATAGCCGTCACCGACCCGGGCGGGGCCTGGTGGAAAGAGATGCATAATGCAACAAACCTCACCGAGTTGCAATTACAGGCTAAATTCTCGGCTGCCTCGACAGGAGCCATGCAAGCAGACGCGGCTTCTGACGGTTAACATACGCAGGAAACGGCCCTTATTCGGTCCATTTTCCCGGTTCCTGCCGCGCATTTGCATGAATTGGCCGGCCCTGTTCTCTCTCGATTCATGCATATTTGACAGCTTTGCGCTTTTACAATGCGTCTTTTTTAGCATGACTGTTACAGTTTGGAGAACAGATGGCAGGCAGATCAGGCATAGAAATACGTATCTACTGTACTTATTAGTACCTAGGTATTGGATGGCTACTAGGCATAGATTAGGTTAGGTCTGCATACATGTATCCTTCCTTCTATGTATGCACACACATATTGACTGGTTTTTCGTAAACTAGGCGTTCGCTGATTGGTTGGTTGCAATCCCGAGGTCTGTACACATGATGGCGGTAATGACGTTATGGTTAGCTGGGTGCTGTCAGCTCATGTGGGCAAGTGCAGCAAAGCCCCTGCGAGGTAACACAAACATGACCTAAGGTCTACATGCATTAAAACTTTAGGTTAGGTTAGGTAATTACCATGTACCTCACCGAGTACGTAAGCAGGAAGTGTGGCGCTCAGATATAGTTGTGGCTTGATTGTCTCGAAAAGTGTGGCTACCTAGTCGATACCCTGCTTAAGAGGTTCGCTGCCTATCAGAGCTTAAGCTTCAGCTTCATTGTCTTTGATAAAACCAACTCTTTTCTTTGCATTCCTTCTCCGCATAGCCTAGCCTGCCCGACAACCGCACCGCATGATCCAAGGCTTTTGGCAACGGTGGGGGGTTATGCCGGGGCTCATCGATAACTTGTAATTTCGGTCAAGTCTGCAATTGTGCCTTCGTCGCTGAGACTGCGATACCTGCCTGACACAGCCAAATCGGCTGACTCACCAACACCTGCCTGCTTGTGGCCTAGAATGAGGCTGTCCTCATAAATGCATCTGGAGGACCTGACCAGATCACCACATTCCGTACTCACTTGGAACTTTCTCTGCCTCTCTTTCGCTCGCTTGTATTTGTAGATCGTGCCTAGCAGCTATCATGGCTATCCCCACTGGCACCGCGGCTTATAAGAAAAAGGATGGCATCCTTACGCTGACCCCTGACCAAAAGACGGTTACATGGACCCCCAACTCTGCCGCCACTGGACCACCCACTCTGTCTCTTTCTATTGCCAACATAACTAGTGAGTGTCTTGCCGTGCTACCATCTCAGCCTGCGAACTAACCGATGTGCCGAGATCTTCAACAAACCCCAGACTCGGCCGCCAAGGTCATGCTTAAGATCTTCGAGAAGAGCCCTGAAAGTGCTGAACCGGCGCCCTATCTCTTCCACTTTAATTCCACCTTGGACCCGAGAGCCGAGGCAAATGCTGTTAAGAACGTGCTGTCAAGACTGCTTGCAGATGTTAAGAGCAATGACCCTAGTCTCCCGAAGCCTGTCTCAGGTGCTGCGACGCCGGTGGGCGCTGCCGGCGCAGGATCGAGTGCTATGACTTCTGCCGGCGCTGCCGATACCAGGTCTACGGGGGCTCGTCTATTCGATGACGACGCTTTAAAGGCCGACATCACGCTGCAGCAGTCTCTTCTTAAAGCAGACCGGAATCTGTCCCAGATGTACATGGAAGGTCGAAAGACAAAACCCGACTCCATGTCAGACACCAATTTTAATGCCCATTTCTGGTCCGCCAGAATTAATTTGCTTCGAAGCCATGCCATTGAGTCCAGCCAGAAAAGGGGTCCATATAATGTGCTCGCCCAGGTGAAACCCATCTTGGTCCCAAATGAGGACCCATCAAAACAGAGTGAGTTGAAGATAAAGGTCACTCAAGAGCAGATCTCAGCGATAATGAGTCAACACCCCCTTCTCAAACGTATATTCAATGAAAACGTGCCACCTTTGAGCCAGAATGAATTCTGGGAGAGGTTCTTTCTGAGCAAGTTGTCCAAGAAGCTGAGAGGCGAGCGTCCCACGGGACTGGAGATACCTGACAAGGTATTTGACAAGTACGACGAATACGAGGATATCACAGCCTTTTCGAGCAAATTATTAGCGCAACATGTACCACATATCATCAACGTCGAGGGAAATGAAGAGAATCAGGGCGGTTTCAAGAGTGGCAATCGGAAAGATGTCGAAATGCGGCCGAGGGGCAGGACGGACGTGCCCATCATACAGACGCTAAATAGCTTGAGTGGAAAGCTGCTTGCCAACGTTCTACCGGCCGACAACGACCCCGAAACCTCAACACGCGTGGACGACGATACGTACCAACAACTAGCTCTACGTGACTTACAAGGCGACGACGAGGAAAATCGCATAATACTCAACATACGGGAGCAAAGTAGATTTTTCTCCAGTGAGTCAAACGGCGCCGCCGAGACTGAGTCCACATTTTCTCGGCAAAATCCTAGCAAGGTCCTCGAAGGCATACAGAATGATCTACGCGGCCTCACAAATGATGGCTTCGGGGGTGTAAATATCCACTCGTCGCTGGGAATCGATGATGCCAGTGAAAGTGACGACGAAGAAAAGCCAAAGCCCCACGTTGGGTCCCGGGAATCCCGAAAGGCTGCCCAAAAGCAGATTATGGACAGTATGCTGCAAAGACGGGCGCAGCTGTTTGGCCATGGGCCGGACGACACGACGCCGATGGGTTTGCCTGCGGAAATTGCCTCGAATTGTAATCTCACACACGCCACGACTATGGAATTTCTTCACCAGTTTTGGTCTGCATTTCTTTCGGGGGATCCTGACCGTGCAGCCGAGCTTGGTTACCTGGCAGAAGCCTTGAGAAGGTCGAAAGACCGAATTGAGATGGTAGCCGTGGAAGCAGAGCAAGCACGGGAGGAGCAGATTAAGAAGCGGAAATCGGAAATCGTGCAGATCTACGAAAGAACGAAGAAAAAGGTCAAATTCAACCCCAAATCCATTGGCGGTGGGAGAGAGGCCGTCAAGAAGCTCATGGAACCTGTCGTTTATAGTCTGGATAAGGCTACAGCAGATTACGAAAAAGCCCTGGCAGCGGAAGGCCTTCAAGCTAGCACGGAGGTCTGACGAGTTCAAAGTGTGCGTTTACAGAAGCAACTAGCCAGGATGAGATGACCGTGGTCGAGCCCGCCTGGAAAATGGCGTGACTCTTTGTTGCCATGGTCAGCCCAAAGCATAATATTATAATTGTAACTCCTAGATGCTACAAACAACTGCCGATGTGACATGCTAGCTTTGCGCATTATGATATCTAAGCCCAAGGCTCTGGAGATTGATGTGGAACGACTTAACTGCTCTACCTACACTCCTGCTAGAATCACCATCAGCCCTAAGGCCAATGGTTCAGTCAATTCTGGGTCTCCGTTGTGAATACTAACATAAATAGGAGTCTCTCGTCGTCCATATATAATAGATCGACTATTCCTATATAATAAATAAATTGGATTTTCCTAAGGTAGGTTCAGCCTAGATATATGGTATAAGTTAAAGCAACACAATGAACCATTTAGTTTATAACTTTGCCCTACATTGCCGTTATCGCTCTGTATAGCCTCACAACTTGGAAGTCGCATCATTACCGACCATACCTTATTGCCCCGAGCATAAACACATGTTGGAAGGAGTAGGGCATACAGAAGACTCCATAGGAAACGACAACTCACGACCATCCTGTCATTACGCATGCTCACAGACAGACCAAACAGATCTCGGGACCAGCTACCTAGAAACCATCATCATCACCAATGCCTTATTCAAATCTCCACCTCGATCGATCAGCTTTTCCTACCCCCTTGGACTATACATACAACAGATTAACCCAGCTATATTAATCGCGAAGCAACGGATATGGATCATTCACAATCGTCACAAAATGGCATGCCAGACACTGCCACAAATCCTACCACCCCTCCGGCCCTGACCAGGTCGCCTCTATCCGACCGAGCCAACATCCACGTCACCCACACGACCACCACAAGCTGGGAACACAAGGATTCTTCCGAAGGCCCACCAAGCACCCACGACTCCGTCTGCGACGCCGCGTGGATCTCTACCAGCGACGTCGCCAAGTCGCCCTACCAGACCCCTGGACGACCAGTGACCCCCCTGCGATCCACCGACATCGACCTAGACTCTGAATCGCCGCTCTCGCGGCTCGAGACCCCTTTCTTATACGGGTACGGCACCGAGCTCGCGCCGATCCTCGAGCAGCGAAGCATAGCCACACTACGTACAAAGGGGAGCTGGTCAACATCAGACCTATCATCACTCCTCCACGACGCACCAGGCGCGGAGAACAGGGGTAAAAGTCACAGCACTAAGAGAGAGACGAGGCCGCAGTCCCGCCAGCTCCGTCGGCAGCACTCCTTCAGTCTCGAGGAAATCCCGCCTGACACCCAGAATACACATCAAGATCAACAACAACCCGAAGAAACCGGTCCGCAGCTGAAATGGCTCTCATACTCGCGGCCGACAGTCCACGTCGTGGATGTCTACGCATACCCGCGCAAACCAATCTACCCGCCTCCGCAAAGGCCACCAACACCGCCCAGTCTGCGCCGGATCCGGCGCCCACACAGCGAGGCCGACGCGTACGTAGCCAGCAGTTCGAGCGGAATAGCGTACGAGGCACCGCGGTTCCGGGCGTCGAAAAGCGGACATGGGAATCTATCTACTCACCCCTTCATGTCTCAATCACAATCCCGATCTCAGCCCCGATCTCAGCCACAAGCCTCGACGACCACGACGACAACGGGCGGAAGACGAGTTCACAGATCTGAGCACGGGTCCACAGGGGGCAACAGAGGTCACGTACGAACGAGCTCGGAGATCGGATTCGTCTCGCCGTCCCAGACGTATAGTGGTGGGATCTGCAAGAAATGCCACCATCCGCGCAGTGAGTGGTGGAGTCTTTATTCTACAGTTTTCGGACACGGGGCGGGTGTTCGACGGGGCGCTGATTGGTGTAGTCGGTGTGCGTGTCGGAAGGTTGTTAAGGCGTGTTGTTGTGGCGATATTGTATATTGATTAATGAATACACACAAGCAGATAGGGTACGACGAGTTAAATGACGGGACGCGGAATATTGGAATTATTATGTCCCCCTATTGTAACGAGGAACGAGGAGTCAAACAGGGAGGCGAAAGACGAGGTCAGAGATGGTTGTTTGGACAAAACAGGAGTAAAGAAGAAATGCTCCCGAGCAATTGTTGGTTTGTAATTATATAGATTCCCTCCCTCTCACTGTTTTCGCCTTACCTTTTCACCCTTAGAATAGAAGCTAGGTTCGATTCCGGAGAGACCTTAGTAAATTCATCTTATTTATCTTTCCTTACAGCATCTTCACCTGTAACGGCTTTTTTGGTAGTCATTGTTCGTAGCATGTTAAAGTCGATACTTATGTTCTATGGTTGCTTAATAATTGAAAGGTCTTCGTCAGCGGTTTAGAGACAGGCTCGATTCAAAGAGTATAATCTGCCAGAGGCGACTAAGTCCTTCGCCACTCGGAAGCCTTCCGGAAGCCTATAGGAATCTGAAGGCCGTATATATAACTCGTTGGTGTACCTAGCCTCCGAAGTCAGTCAATATGCTTTCATACGCGAGGGCTGAATAGTCTTATGTGAGATGATATCAATATCGCCGAGACACTTGTTCAGCGAGTGTTACGCTCGCGTGTGAGACCTCCGTACAACACACTACGTAAATATGCTCATTGGTTGTAGCAGTTCACGTGTTGACATGAGCAATCCCCCTACTCAGCCAAAATTAACACTAATACTTCAAAAATGGAATACATGGCTAGTTTCCGAAGCTGCGGTGCTACATATAATATACTATACGAAGAGGCGCACTATCTAACCCAGATTTGTAGTAAGCGACTTACTATCCTATTGCTGGTAGCTGAAGTAAGATGGGTAGACACTACGGCATACTGGAGCTCCTGCCGATACCATACTTATGTTCAAGCAAAACTTACTGACTCGTAATCAGCTATTATCCGCGACTCGCTAAAGGTCAGGCACTTCAAAGTATTGAGTGGCATCGCTCTACTCAGTGCAGTGTAGAGCTGCCCAGACTCGAAAGGTCCGTCTACCTAGCCTACGCGTAGTCTCTATAATGTCTATAATTTGTGGCTTGTGAATAGTAATAGCTCGTGCGAATCCACATGTATATGTATCTATGGGGCGTGGTTTGGTAATGGAGCCTCAAATGCGATAGCAGGCATATATAGGTATATGTAAAATACAAATAGTTAACGCTTTAATAAAGACTTTTATCAGTTTTTTCATTCTTTTTTTCTTTATTGTCACGATTGATTTCGATCTCTTGATATGCTATCAAAAAGTAAATAGCCTATCAGGTAGTCATGGGTGTGAAGACTAAGATGCATAAATTCAATCGTTAACTTAGTATAGTAGATCAACACACGCACATGCGTTTGGCATCATCTGAAGAATTACCTAAAATATGCACTGGGTTTCTATCTCGGGCACTGTCATTAATGATCTCTCTTTATATATTCGACCTGTGATGTGATGAGGCATTTGCAACTCATCCTATGTATGTGCCCTATCCCCCTTTATGTATGATATGCCAGAACCCAGCCAGCCCCTGGCCACCCAAACCCGCCCCCATATAAACAGAATTCCGCCCCAATGTACGAAAATATTAGATAGGTTGGGATCATCTTGGATAAAGCCCGAGGGTATCATGCAATTTGCCAGGGCCGTACAATTCCGTCATCCCCAGTCGTAACAAGCATCTCCTCGACACCCCTCTTCTCCTGAGGACAGTCGTTATCGTACCGTTTGCACCAAGTGATATGGTTAATTTCGTAGGGTCCATGCGCATTCGGTGTGGTTGAAATGAGTTTCCACTGCTTTGATGCCTCAGGTTTGTTTCCCTCCCCATGTCCATTTCTTATTGGCACGTCGCCATCTAGTTCGGCGGCCGCCTCGTCATCCGTAGTTTCTGTCCCCTTGGCTGCCGAAACCTCCTCTTCGTATATGGCAACGATACCATCGCTGCCCGTGCTCGCTACCCGGCCGGTCCCGGCACTCCATGCTGCCGAGTAGATATCCCTGGTATGCACTGCGGGTAATACAGCGGTACATTCCCATTCCTCTTTTAGGGATCTCCGCATGGTATTAGGTATGCCTCCTAGCCCGCCGAATGCGTGGCGTGATGCCCCCTCAGTCTCATCCTCCTCTTCTTTCAGAGTCCAGATACGGACAGTCCGGTCAGCGCTCCAAGTCAACAGCCTCGGGAAGCGGTCAGTCTTCGGGTTGGGCTCCCACTGTACTCCCCAGACGGTACCCTTGTGTCCTTCGAGCACGGCAACGCAGATCCATTCCCGGTCGTCGTCTTCGCGCCATATCCGCACAGTATCGTCGTAGCTCGCACTCGCCAGGACGTCGCTGCTATACCGGCCGCGGCCGCTGCGGTTCGTATCGGGGCACCAGGCAACCGCCTTGACATCGCCGTCGTGCTCGGTCAGCACAGCGATCGTCTCCCACTCGTCGTCGTCCTCGGAGGCGCCGATGTCCTCCCATATCCACACGGCCTTGTCTCGACTGCAGGTAGCCACATACTGGCCCGAGGGCGAAAAGGCGACAGATTTGATTTCGGACTCATGACCCTCGAGCACGACGATCAGCTCCCAGTCCTTCTCTTCAGCAGTATCCTTCGCGCCGCCCGTCATCTCCACCTCGAGACCGCCCTGCCCTTCATCCTCCCACCGCCATAGCCCCGCCGACGAGTCGAAGCTGCCTGTGATCAGACAGAGCTTATGTGGTGGTAGATGCGGCTTCCACGTGGTGGAGCGGACGGAGCGCTCGTGGCCGTTGGTGAGGGAGCTGTGGGCGGAGAGGGTCGACAAGGAGAAGACGGTAACGGACTTTGAGTGAGTGGTCGCGAGGAGCGGGAGGGTCGGGTGCGGTATAGATTGCCAAGCGCGCTCGTGTAAGTCGGGCTTGAAAGGGGGCAAAGTCACGAGCTTTATTGGTGTGGCGGGCTGGTCGGAGGGCATCTTGAGGGGGTACAGCACTGGCTAGAAGAGGGGGTGGAATGAGGGGTGGAAAGCCTTGATCATTGTTTGCAGCAACTAACTATACGGGAGGAAGATGGCATATACAAGTACTAATTAAAGTCAGGAGTATGTTTGAAGAAAGAACCAAATATCTCATGCTCCAGATTGTACAGGAAGCTATCACCAAGATGCCCGCATTCAAGGTTTAGCTGCCTCTAGTAAAGACGCTGGTAATACGATAAGAGCGCGGGGGTTTCTTATCGATCATTGAGGAACGACCTCGGAGAGCTGACGTCGTGCTTGATGAGCAGTGGGGCACGTTGAGTCAGAATAACCGATTAATGCAATTATTGCTTTATTATATCTTTATGATTTTTTCAAGCATTATTTACATAAAAATGATATGCAAATATTGGACAGGCGCCATCTCATGGTGTTTCGCGGTAGAGGTTCCGCAGCCAAGCTTTCAACACTTGATGATAAAATCCTTATCCTTTTTGTGGCTTTATTTAGAGTGCACCTTAATTTTGGGTTCAACAAGGTTGAAGCCTCGATCTTATCTTTTCGGATTACTACACTACTAGAGGTATCTCATGAGAATGTATGGCTTTGGAGATATTGATGAAGCATGAGAATTGGATTTCCATCTTGGGTGTAACGGGTTTTCCCTCCTCTTTTTTCTTTCTTTCTTTCTTTTCTTTCCTTTTCCCCTCTACCTTTCTACTAAAAGATCAACTAACACATCTTGCAAACGTCACCACTCCGTTTAGTATTTTGCCCGCATACAGACGGTATAACCCGCCGAGATTTAGTGTATATGAAGAAACTGCATAGTCTTTATGTGGCATTTTTACCCGAGACTCTACATTACAATCCCGAAAGCCCATCACGGTTGCCAAGAGATCTGTCTAACTAGTGCCAAGACAGCTTGAACCTAGCTCAAATCAGTTATATTATCCCCAGCCATTGATTCAAAAGATTAAAGAAATCTCAAAGAGTCAATGAAGTCGAACCTAGGCATCGATCTCTCCACAGGATCTTGGTGGTCTAGATTACACCAGATCTGGCCTCAAGAAGCGAGCACAGCGCTTATCCGCGTATGGACACGGACATCCCCGGCACTGATTACCTAACGGCACTTGCTGGAGCGCGACGGTCCCGGGGCTCTAACACCTAGTGTATACCTACTAGGTAGCTTGCATCCCACCGGTACTAGCTGCCACACGTATACTACTAAGTAAGTAGTATATAAACAAGGGTTGAGCGAATAGGAGACGCTAGCTCGGCTAGGTAGAAGGGAGGGAGGCGCCGACTATATTCGTGCCCGTCCAGGCGTCAGTAAGTCGATACACTAGATAGGTATAGGTATATACTATTATAAGTAGTACCGATAGCGCATCGCGGCTGAAGATGGTCTTGGCGCACAGCTCCGGTAGAGCAGGTCGGCAAGTAGGTTGTATCTATGCAGTCCTGTCCACCGACGCCGTCAGATAATACTTCTGTCTTTCCTTTCCACAAGATCCGTGACTAATCTATGATCTCGGCCCTTTCCGATCGAGAATCTTGCGGATCTTTTCACACTACTGTGTCCCGTGAAACAATCCATCTAGATAGAGAGACAGACGGACATGAGTAGTGTAGTGTCTCTACTATATTCCGCTTTTCCACGTTTTCACGTGTCCGCAGATCGCGGATTTACAAGTCAAGACACTATATCCTAGTAAGACCAGATACTGACAAGACTTTTAGTTTGTGCCACAGGAACGCGTCGGAACAAAGGCTATTACGCCATCTGATAAGCTTGCGCTAATTATCTCTGTAGGGATATTTCAGCCACTCGAGCTCGCCATTCCGCTAGAGTATATGTACATAGTGGCTTTGCCCCCGACTCAGTTGCTACGCTGCCAAGGACCGCCATGAGTATCACTCTAGAGGTGTGGGATGGAGAAAAAAAAATTCCCGTCCTTTTGTTGAAGGCACAGCATGTGGGGGCGCGGCGGGTTAAAAAGCCTCGTGTAAGTGGACACAATTTAGTATAAATGGCTTCATGACAAAAGACAAGAGGGTGTAGTAAAGAGTAAGTTGTTTTCCATTAGAGCGATTCTGGACGAGGGGAGAGGAAATGAGAGAAATTGAAGGAGAAGCAAACAAGTGGAAGATACAAACATGTCAAAGATGCAAACAATATAAGATCGTCACGAGACCTAAAGAGGCGTGCATCGCTGTCCTGTCAGTATCCTGTCAGGAACGCGGTCTCATCTAGGTGAGCGATATACTCGCTATTATTGTCGGGCAGTACTGGTCGGGTATTATTACCTATTTATTACCCATATACCTACTTACTACGTAATGCACCATCGCGTTCCTGCGTCTGGCTCGATGTGCGCGTCAAAAGTTGCCTTTAGATCTACGCTAGGATCTCCGCCCGTCGATTGGCGATTGGGCGGATCTGCGCGAGAATGTGACCCTAACCCTGGTCCCAGCTTCCGAGGGGACGGTTACTGGGCGCGATGGATCGGCTTCATCTCCACCAACATGACTTGGGCTCGATCCGTTGGACCCGTGGCACTTGCACTGCATCTACATATAGTAGACCATCACAAACCCTATTGTTGCCCTATAATTCCATCCATTGCACCGAGTGAAGAGAGGAATGCAAAGAAAAGTAGTCATGGTGACTTTTCCCTCTATCCTTTTTTGTTGGCATCGATTGTGATAAGGGGATTTTACCTATGCCAGGAGAACGAACACGGTTCTCTCCCTAGAAACCGTCGCGAGCTCCATATAATTCTGCTCCGGGGCTATTTATTCTGCGGAACAAATATGTATACTCCTGTGACACTATCCTCCTACGGCCTTTAGCTCCGGAATATATAGGCCGTTAGACAGATCGTATGCAAGTTCAGCTCGCCTCAACCATCTGCGCGGCGTCGTCTAGACCGGGACAGGCTTAGACCCATCCCAAGATACGCACGCAAGAAGCATCTAAATAGTACCTGAACGCCTCTGTCCCTCGCGAGAGGATCCGCTCCGAGGGACTAAGGAGTGGTATAACACAAGTGTCCTTGTTAGTGTATGTTCTAGGCATCCGGAGCGGGCACCGGTATCATGATTCATGCAGGTGTGTAGCTGTGCAGTCTAAGCCCCCCGATATATATCAAACTGCCAGCGCTGGTGAAGATTCAATGCCGTGAATAAGGGGTGGGAACTGTCAATCTTCATCACTCTTCATCGTGGTCTCGAGACATCATATTGCAGAAATGTCGGCCGCGGAGGACCTGTTTCAGAAATACGAAGGGCACTTCGTCCCTCGATCGTTTAACCCGGGTTTCATAGTTCTCAGCTTTCTAGGTGTGTATAAGCAATTCTGGTGTTTGATCTCTCAGCCCCCCTTGTTTTGTATCAACTGGAAGTGAAGAGAAGTCTTGCTCATCTTCTGCAACACAGTATCACTCATCGGCTCTATCTCAACACTCGAGCTCATCAATCGACGGACATCTCGCAATGGGTTCCTCAACCATATATACTTGTTTACAGCGGCCGTGACGATGGGAGGTATTGCAATCTGGTCCATGGTATGGGGAAAAAAACCAACGTCAGCTGAAAATAGCAGCTGGCCTCGTTCGAATTTGAGGGCGTCTTCTAACATTGGACATGGAATCGTATAGCACTTCATCGGTAACCGAGCCATCATTTTGGCCCAAGATCAGCCTGAGCTTCAAATTGTCTATTCGAGTTCATTCACGGCTGTCTCGTTCTTCATTCCTATCCTAGTGCTGCTTACAGCGTTTGTCGCCACCGGTGCGAAGAATCACGTCTCCTTCTGGCGCATCGGTGTAGGCGGGACGTTGGCCGGGGGAGCGATTTGTGGCAGTAAGTCTTTTGTCTCGCAACTTTTATCTTTCTTTTCCATAGTACTCTACACTTCTTGGGATTGGCAAGACGGCTCTATGATCTAGCCTTCCCCTTACCACTCTTCGAGCGTGTCGCGAAGTATTGTGTAGCTAATTCTCCTGTAATAAGTGCACTACCTTGGCAATGCGTCGATCGCGAACTATAGTTGTCAGTATAAGCTTCCCAACGTCATCGGGTCTGCCATCATCGCCGTGGTGGCAAGTAATACAGCCCTGTCCATATTCTTTCTCTGGCGAGCACATTGGACCAACGCGTGGTGGAAGCGAGGTCTCTCCGGTGTCGTATTAGCAACTGCTGTATCGGGAATGCATTGGTGTGCATCCACCGGTACGTATTACCGTCTGGTGAAGCTGAGCAAGAACAATCAGTTCCCACGCAATGCGGTAGTCATCTTCGTCACCGTCCTTTCTTTCAGCGCCGCCTTGATCGTCGCTGGAGTGGCCGCTCATGGAGCCTGGGTTGCGCAAAGTAACGCGAGAAAGGCACGGCATATCGTCCTCGCAGCTGCCGTGTTCGATCGCGCTGGTCGGGTACTCGTCAGCCCCGACGGACTGATGCCTAGCGAGAAGATCACAGATACGTACATCGAGAAGGCCCCGAGTGACACGTTCTGTATCGGAAACCCGCTTTTCCAGTGGATGTTCCAAGCATCTCGCAACTGGGAGGCTCTGAGTGGGTTGATTACGAATATGTCAAATCACGTAGTGCATCTACCTGGAAACAGTCGCGGGAGGAGTGTTCGCTTGATCAGCGAAAACGGACAACTTATTGAACACTACGACGTCGTATTCCGTGAGCTTTTTTGCTTGGCGGCAGCGAGTTTAGCTGCCAGGTTGAAAGAACAACTCCCTGATGTTGGTGTTCTATGGGATGAGATACTCCCCACCGGTGAGGCCAGGCAGCAGTATCCAACGGAGGACTTAGGCGACTCTTCCGAGAGAGGTGAAAGCATGAGCATCCACGGGCAGCAAAGTGGTCGAGGTTCGTTGATGTTTTTGGTCCGACGCCTCGAGCACTCATCCGACGTCGAGAAGCTCGAGGCAGCAGGCTACCGATTCGCCGATATCCATCAGGTCAGTAGTATCATTCGCTCTGGGATGAAAATCAAGACGCCAGACCTGAATCACATACTGGCCGATATGGCAACATATGGTGAGCAGACCATGATGGATCCTGCCGTCCACTTGGGTCTCTTTGGCATCAGAGCTAGAGTCAGCGGATACGGTTTCGATGTATTAGTCGACAGGGGGGCTCGCAATCTCCTTCCATCGTCAAAACTCCCGCTTGAACGTCTCGAATCATGGCACACAGAATTTCTTCGTCAATATGATAGCCTAAATGTGCCGTCACTACTCCTAGCTCTCAGGGAGAGGGATGTGTCGAATAGGCGAACACAGAGGGAAGCTGAATTTGCACAGATTCTAATTGATGCCCTCTGTGCCCTGTGTGCGCATACAGACAGCCGGCGAATAACGGACGAATCTACCTTGAGTTGTCGGACGATTCAGGTTCCTTGCCAACCGCGTCCGGGCTCTACTGCGGTGCAAGAGTGTACAATGATAGTACTGCATTCCGTTATACCAATTCATTACACCCTCAGTGGACCAGGTTGTGAGTTCATACCACTGAGCTTCTTTAAGGTTCGCCAAATGGTACATCAAACTTCCCCGTATCAGGCGGCTTTCACACAGCATTTACACCGAGAATTGGTACCCACCATCAAAGGGATATCAAGTAAGGCAGGCCGTCAGGAAGTCCCACGGGGCCGACGGCGATCCTTGCATCTCGGCCTCGGAAGACTCACCCGTCACCTACATAGTCGGAAAATTTCTGAATTCCGCGCTATTGATGCCGAAGGAAACCCTATCCCAACCAAGATAGTGGGTAAATCATCGAGCAGCAGTTCGAACCAGAGTTCCACGATAGAGCTGTGGAACCGGGAAGAAAGGAACCTCGAAGGTGCTTTTCAGAACTTGCCTGAAAGGCCGAAGGACATGGTTCGGGAGGTGCGAAATGTGTCCAGCCTAGGCGGTATCCTTGTATCGCAGGAGATCAGGGTAGCTATAAGCCGTGCCGACGAGGACGATGATCGGTCGTTCCAAACGAGCAGGCCATCCGGGGACCGCGGCGTGCCAGCACCAAAATATGGTGGTCATACTAGGACCAAGACAGACGGCCGGATTGAACTCGAGTCGCTGCCGAGACAGGCTCTGGGCTTGACAGCGGAGGCGAGTGGCAGCGTCAGTGAAGTGAAGACATTTGTCGACGAGCTATTCTATGCCTGTTTTGAAAAACAGGAGAGGCCGGCTACGGCAGGAAGGTAGTGTAGAATACGGCTCGTGTGCCATGTAACAAATTATTTGATATGTAATAACATAATGAATTGTAATATTCACGAAGTCGTTTTCTCGTATTGGGATATTGATTTACATGTCCCTCATCCTTCTGATAGTCGTGTACATAATAAGTCTTCAGGCAGTATTGCTTTTGCGAGCATATCTCCGAGATCGCTTCATTTTGGTCGCAGTACTGATGATTGACCTGAAGAGGCTAAAACTCGCACAGGCAACATGCAGGACGCATCACACTACCGGTACATGGTGATGCAACTGACCTAGCACTAGAGAGAAGTCGTAGCATATATGTAAAGAAACATAAAGTAATTTGAATCTTGTCTTGCATGCACGTGGCGATGTTGAATGGACAGCATTGATCTTGGATATTTGGAGAAGTGCAATGTAGTAGGTATCGTACAGTACCGGTGCCAGAGGTAGAGGTAGACAGACGAACAAACTGATACCAGCACGTCAGCTTGGCTGGAGTGTTCGATTTTTGTCTGGTCAAATGATTGATGGAGAATTCCAGTTCCACCAACCCCAATCCTATCGAATTAACAGTGCATCTGAATAAGCTTTCATACTGTTAGGATGACCTGGCTACCAGGCGCCTAACAGTGGCAGGAGAGGAACAAGAGGGGCAATCATCAACATTAATGACCGGATTGGTCAATACTTACCTTATGCTTGACTGATTGAGATACCCTTTTTTTTTATCTCCTCTTCTGGTTGTTTGAACATACATCTAGCCCGCATCTGCCGCCGGCGGATCTGCACTATTACTTAGTAAGTGTGCCACGGTAGATATTACGGGCCGGGACTCGCTCACCTAGCTTCGACGACCCAATAATTGAGGCATTATTGTTTTATTGGGCTGATAAAGCATAGCTGTTTATACATACTGTCAGTGTGTGTGCTGCGGGTTGATCGTCCAGAGCATATCCCACCCACCGTCCACCGTCCGGGTCTGGGCGTTCTACTGTACAGTTACGGGTGCGCGTGACGTGAAATTCTCAAATCCTCTACGCTAAGTCAGGTCTGGGTTAGAGGAGTGGTCCATTGTGCCTGATCTCCAGTCAGTCCCGAAATTCGCTACTCAGAAATGGCGGATCCAGCCCCATCAATGACATCTACGACCTCCCCTCCGCGCTGAGCCTCACTTGACCTGACGAGTCTGGTGCTGCTCCACATGCGGGGACTTACAGGACTCCAGCTTACACTGCATGGGAACCGGACCGCACTGGGACTGCCCTGGCTGGCTCGGCTGGGCTGCGTTCAGCGCACATTGATACGCTACCGATAGACTCTGCAGCAGCATACCTACATCTAGCGTACCACGCTCGCGCACAGTGGACTTACATTTACACCACACACCCGTGGACCGCACTACACGTACATTACAGGAGGTACGCGCGAGTGCGCTGCGACCAAGGGCAGACGGCGTGGGGGGTGCTAAATCCTGTGCCATCGTCATAGTAAATTCCTGTGCCCGTCCGCCCAACACTGACGACAAATTTGTGGTCTGCGACCTGACTTACAGGCTTTTCATTCCCCCTGACTTGGCTCTCAAAGCTTTCCTCCTGCTCTCCTCGCGGTCTCTCTAGCACCCAGACACTTTAAAGCGAAGTAAGCCCTCGTTTTAAAGTTGGAATACTAAATTAGATCCGTCCGCCATCTCATCAATTGTGCATCTTTATTTGTATTCATATATACCCGCGCTATATAAATTCTGTCCGGCTGCTTTGCGCCAAGCCCAATTCGATCGCTCCCTCGGCGTCGTTTAGTCCGAACCAGAACAGCCCTTCTGGACCGTCGACGAGCCGGCCAATTGCCTGAAAACTCTTGCCGATCCAAGCTGGCCGCGCTCCGTCCTTGCTTGTGAACCACGACCCCTTTCCCAGTGCTCACGTCGAGCGCCCGCCGACTTCATGACGAGGTTTCAGAGAGGAACGCGCCTCCTGAGGCGTCTCGCGCTGCCCGCCTCGGTCGCCGCCGCCGGTGGTGGTCTGCTCCTCTATTCTTACCGCCCGATTAACATCCCCGGATTCGAGGGCCCTGCCGTGCCTCCTCCCCTCTACGGCCCCGATGGCGCCTTCAAGCTCCCCCGTTTCCCCAAGGTGAAGCCCCGCGAAGAGCAGCTTGCTGAATTGCAGAAGAGCCGGTCGCAGGACGAAGAGTATGACGTATTGGTCATTGGTGGTGGAGCCACCGGCGCCGGTGTCGCTCTAGACGCCGTCACGAGAGGTCTCAAGGTCGCCATGGTTGAGCGCGACGACTTCAGCAGTGGCACCAGTAGTAAGAGTACCAAGCTCGTCCATGGTGGTGTGCGGTATCTCGAAAAAGCCGTGTGGAACCTAGACTATGCGCAATATCAGCTGGTCAGGGAGGCCCTGAAAGAGCGCAAGTACTTCTTGCAAACCGCGCCTCATCTGAGCATGTGGCTGCCAATCATGCTTCCCCTGGATAAGTGGTGGAAGGCTCCGTACTATTGGGCTGGCACCAAATTTTACGATTTCCTGGCTGGGAGCGAGGGCATTGAGAGCTCATACTTCCTCACTAGGAGTAAGGCCCTCGACGCTTTCCCCATGCTCAAACCAACCGACCTTGTAGGTGCTCTGGTCTACTATGACGGAGCACACAACGATTCGCGCATGAACGTATCACTCGCCATGACGGCTGCCCTGTACGGAGCCACAGTCGTCAACCATGCCGAGGTAACGAGCCTCATAAAAAACGACCAAGGGAAGCTCTGCGGTGCCACCGTCAAAGATCGTATACCCGAGCGCAGCGGTCGTGGTACTGACGACATCACTGTCCGAGCCAAGTGCATCATCAACTGCACTGGGCCATTCACAGACTCGATTCGGAAACTCGACGACCAGAAGTGCAAGGAGATCGTAGCACCAGCGTCCGGTGTTCATGTCATTCTACCCGGTTACTACAGCCCAGCCAAGATGGGACTCATCGACCCTTCGACTTCTGACGGCCGTGTCATCTTCTTCCTGCCGTGGCAAGGTAACACCATCGCCGGTACTACGGATGACTCTGCCACCATCACGCAAAATCCTCTACCTGACGAGAAGTCAATCCAGTGGATTTTGAACGAGATCAGGCACTACCTAGCCCCCGAAATCCAGGTGCGTCGAGGCGACGTCCTAGCTGCTTGGTCCGGTCTGCGGCCTCTTGTCAAGGACCCTAAGGCTAGCAACACCGAGTCCCTCGTACGCAACCATCTCATCGACATCTCTGAGTCTGGACTGATAACCTGCGCCGGCGGAAAATGGACGACCTACCGGCAGATGGCCGAAGAGTGCGTCGATGCCGCTGTGAAAGAATTCAAACTTCCCACGAAATCTGTCCTTAACGCACCGCGTGTCAGCGGTACCGAGGTTATAGATGATGGTGCCATTCTGGATGGTAGCTGCCAGACACACAACGTGCGCCTGGTCGGAGCCCACGGCTTCAGCAAGACGCTCTTCATTAACCTGATTCAGCACTACGGCGTCGAGACGGAAGTTGCCAAGCACTTGACAGAGAGCTACGGTGACCGTGCCTGGACGGTGGCCTCCATGTGCAAACCTACGGATCTTCGCTTCCCTGCGCGAGGCGAGCGTATCTCGCGGCTATATCCCTTCGTGGACGGTGAGATTCGATATGCTATCAGTCATGAGTACGCCCAGACGGCCGTGGACATCCTCGCGCGACGCACGCGTCTCGCTTTTCTCAACTGCCAGGCCGCTCTCGAGTGTCTGCCTCGTATCATCGACATCATGAGCCAGGAGCTCAAGTGGGACAAAACAAGACAAGACCGCGAGTGGAAAGAGAGTAAGTGACATGACTCATTTTTAACTATACGGGAGCATACAGAACCCCTTCTCCATTTTCGAGGGAATTTGCCGATGCTAACCATTCCATCAGCCGTTGCGTTCCTCGAATCCATGGGCCTCCCACAGCCGATGCTATCAGCCACGAGGGCAGACGTGGAGAAGGGCAAGCTGGACTTCAGCTCCTCGGCAGACTACAAGATGTACTCTCGCCACGACAAGCCTCTCCTCGAGGAATAAACGAAGAATAAACGGAATTCTAGAAATAACTTCTTCATAATTCTACACCGCCCGCCCACTACATCAGCGCCTTTCTCAACCAGTCCCAATACTCCGATTGCATCGCCGATGCGATTCATCAGGCTTAATCAGCAACCAACCGCGGTCGCCGAAACCGGAGGCGTGAGCAGCATGGGAACTAACCACCCAATCAACCTCTACCCAATCAATCAAATACTCAATCCGTATAAAAAGCCGCCGTGACACCACGAAGAGGCAAAGTTTCTCATATTATTCTCCTAGAAAGGGTTATCTCGAGCTCGTACGATTTGCCTGCGAGTACGTATGCATAATGTATGATGGATGCATAGTTAGGCGATACCTCTAATAAATGATAATTGATATACTTTCTTGATCCACCTCTGTCCGATGAACAACGTTATCCTGTATAGCACAGCGAACACAAAATCCAATGTATCAAATGTAGAGAGAAGCTGTTATGCGTATTTGCTTGCATGAATGCGTGCGTATGCATGTATGTAACATGGGCAGGTATCTATATACAATTCATCTCATGATCTCCTCTCTTCTTCGTTTCAAGATAGATAAAAATAGCAGTCATAGATTCGAGATCGGGCTCGTTTCATGACCAATGAATGCCCTACAAACGCCGCGCTTAATCAGAAGTAGCAGAGCAGATTCCCTGCCCGTGATAAAACAGATGGCCAGTCCCATTCTAATGTTGTATAATGCTTTTTGATGCTTTGCCCTCATCCCTTCCGTCCACCGAGCCGCCCGTGGCTTTCCCGGAACACCGTTGTTATGAATTGGTAACCCTTTCGCCTGATATATGTAAATGCTTCTGACAAAATGAACTGCAGAGGTCGTAATGAGACATTGAAAACAATAAATGTCATGATTTTCGAAGAAGGGGCTCGCGTGCATCCAACATTCATGAATAACTTGACTGAGTGGAACCCCCAGATGATGTCATGTATTTCTAAATGATGGCGAAGGTATCGAACAAAATAAATTTCTTGTATCGATTATTGCTTGTGGTACTGAAGCTTCTGGTAAGTGTGAGACAGCTTCACATTCCCGCAATCGACTCGGCGGGCATACTCGCTCTCCCAGCCGTACGAATCAGAGTCGCACGAGCTTTCGCGGGTCAGAGGACTGCGGGTCAGAGGAGTGGATTGAACGCGTTTCATCATGGCATTATCATCTTCAGAATGTATTGGGCGAATAAGACTAGATAATGGCGCCTTGAGTATACTGTGCCAAGTTGAGTCGAAATTAGCGCCTGCTGTTGTACTGACAGTTGTCTCAGCATCGGAATCGATTTCGAGGGGCTCAAGTGTCTCAGGCCGAGGCAAAAACTGAACAGGAGCCATGCTCTCAGAGATGTCGCTGCGTGGAGAGAACATATCGTCTCTCTTTAAGCCAGAGCTCGCGGGGTTCTGAGTTGGAATACGTAGAGATTTAAGCACAGGGCGTTGCCGCAAGCGAATATTTCTCTTAATTAGATATGAATGGACATAAGATTTGTCCCGCCCTTTTGCGGCCACATCACTCACACTATCACAAACCGCACCTAGATTCTGGTTGTAGATTTGCAGACCGGTCAACGATTGCTCTTTTCCACAAAATTGTTGACCGGGGTGAGGATCTTCCCAGATATCGAGGCCGTCGGCAGCCTGGAGCGTTGTATGCTCCGAGTTGCTGTCGTTGGTTAAGTCGACAGATAGTGTATGAGTCGATGTGACCTGTAACCCCTATAAAGAAGTCTGGCTATTCTGGTTGGGAGGGTTGCTGGATTGTCCAGGGTGTGACGATGGTGCGCTTACAGTGGGTGAGTTGGAGCGAGAAGACTTGCTCCTCTTACCCAGTCCAAGCTTAGCACCGACTTTCTTCCAGCTAGATCCAGAGAGTGCGCGTTGAAAGGCTTTGGGCGAAGCATGAAAAGTGAAGTCGGAAGTGGGCGGTGTTGTGGGTGGAGTCATGGGTTCAGCAGTAGGAGTAGAACTTGGACTTAGACTATCATCAGTCATTTCAACGTCTGGTGAGTCGCTCGAGCCAGAGTTGGACCGGCTAGTGGTACGGCTCTTGCTGAAAAGTGGCAGTATCGTGGCTATCGGAGATTGACTAGAAACGTCTGAAGATCCGGCATCTTGGGGAATTTGTAGACGTGTCCGTTCCTGGCGTAGTCTCGTTTCTTCTTCAACGTGAGCTTCGATAGTCACGGGAACAACCGATTCCAGAAAGGGCACCAAAACCGAGTCATTCATCAACTCTCGGACTATCCGAGTAGCCTCGTCCAGCTCTGTTGGATCGGGGGGTGTTGATATCGTGTAGACTAGATTGAGCAGTCGATCGCGAACAGGAGCTGGAATGTTGACTTCACGTGGCGATCCAGGCAAGATGTAAGCCTCAATAATCTTTTCCCACAGCCCGCAGATATAGTCCTTTCCAACATACAGCTGTCCCTGTAGCATCTGCTCATGTGTTGCCCTGTAGCGTGTAGCATCCATAATGAATTCCAGGGTCTCTAGGCAGTGATTTTGTGATAAGTAGGCCATGAACGCGCCAAGGGTCCATGGTTGAGGTGCTGTGTTTGAGAGGATGTCATCTAGGGTCGGGGTATTCAGAAAGGGCGAGCCTGTCCGAGGGATGGCCCAACTTGTCGGTCTCGATGATGAGTCCATGACAGTTTCAGCGTCCCAATCTTCCAGATCTGATGAGGATGGTGTTAATTCCCTAGAGAACGGAGCTCGGTAGGCCAAGGAGGTTCGTCGAGATCTAACTTTGCCCATTATTCTTCGGGGTGTCGAAGTATGTATGTAACACAAGTAGGTGCCTCGATTCGCAATAAGAAGCAAACAGGGCCACCGCAGCAGCCTCGCAATCCTATTCAAATGAGCACCAAGATGACGCACAGTGTAGTGAATGTATATTCGTCTGTCCTAGCAATCCCGCCCGACGTAGAAGAGAAGTTGGAAACAAGCGAGAGCTTGCCTAGGGGGTCTTCATACGCTGCAGTCGATCAACCCAAGATGCACTGAAGTCAAGATACGGGACCGTGACCAATCAAGAAGAGTGATGCGCGGGTAGTAGCAGGGTATGGCGATCCCGGGCCTAGTAGCTTGATCGGGAGCACGGTGCGGCAGATGGTGCTGAAGAGCAGCGGAATTGATATTCACACGACACTTTCAGGGTGCGTGCACTTGCTCGAAGAATAGTGTCCGCTGGACAACACGGCGTCCAGCCGTGTAAAGTGGTGCAGGCGACCTTGGTATAGGTTTGAATACCCTTCTCCCTTCGCTACCGCGCTATAAGCGAGGGCAGAGAGCGAGCAACCGAGGCCGAGTTCAACTGATAAGATCCTCTGGGCGATGCTTGCTAGTCAAAGTAGAATCACGGAAATCCCTCCGGAAAGCTCATCGACGTTGATCGCAATCTGACGTAAGTGAAGACGATTAGAGTTTCGGGAACCTGGATAGCGAGTGAATTAGAGTTCGCGTCTCTCTGGGGAAACTATCCAATAGTCTGCCACTAGTGTTATATGAGCAGGATAAAAGCCCAAGAGTCCCTGCTTCCAAGGTCGTATTATCAATACACTTTCGTATCCAAGCTGAAGCGCAAATGGCCGCGGATGGTCGTAGTCAACTATGTGCTACAGCGGAAGACCGAAAATAGGTCGTACACCTCTGAGCGCTGCTAGCGAAAGGCGGTAATCGAACAATAAAAACGAGCGCAATCGGAGCAGCCTCGATATCCTTTGTATCGGGTGCAGTGCCGTGGTTTGTAATATGTCTTGTCTGAGTGAGAGTGGCTGTGACAGTGGTGCAAGAGCCGAGAAGGCGACAACCCTGGTCCTAGATGCCAGAGAGAATAGCAGAAGTGGCGACGGCGTCTCGACAGTTTGTCACGGAATTAGATTACGAATTGTTGTTCCTTTCCTCCTTTGATCTTTCTCGTCGTTGTCTTCCGTGTTGCGACAATGCCGGGAATCGGGTTGAGTCGAAGGGAGAGTGACGATGATACAATTAATAGGATGGCTCGCGTTGACGGCGGTGGGGCGAACAGCCAGAGTCCAAAGGTATTATTAGGTAACGGTAGGGCCGAGCTCAAGTCCACATATCACAAGAAAATTAACGAGAATGGTGAAGAGAGTCGGTCGTGTGTGTAGCTGGGAACGACCCTGCGAGGAAGGCTAGTATACATATAATGACATGAGGAGGTAGAGGTAGTGTGCACTAGGAAAAGTGGTGTAGCGTGCTGGACTACTACACGGGCGAGTACAGCAGTACCGGACAAGGTGTCGATGGTATGACCGCAGGGCCTTGTAGGTACCGTATACTTATTCCCGACGGAGGTGCGGTCCATGCGCGCACATGCCTCGCCCAGGTACGCTACTTGGTAGTACACCATCCAGGTACGGGGGTACATCCCGCACACTAGAGCTACAGTGCGCCTAGTCGGTATTTCCCAGTGTCATCGGCGTACCTAGCGTACCGAGCACGAGCGCATGGTCCGGATGGACGAGATTGGAAGGGGAGATCCCCAGCCAGTGCCCAATAATGGCCCAGCAGCGACCCGCCAGGACCCAGCCAGGACCCAGTCAAGGCCCAGGGGCGAAAGGAGACGATCCCCTGTCGATACCCCATTTGTTCCATTTGTTCCATGCCACCCAGCAGCACCGCCAGCCAACCACAAGCCTTGCTCACTTCCTTCTTCTTCAGTCAGGTTCTGGTCAGGCTACAGTCAGTCAGGCGTGATTGCGGCCGGTTTCTGGCCGGTGTACAGCGCTGTAGTGTGCTCAGTATACGTGGGTTCGCTCAGTACCGCCCGCTGTCGATGAATTGTGTAAGCAAACATGCCCTCTCTACAGTAGCACACCATAGTGCCCCCAAGTTATCGCAACCAATATCCTGCACTCTGTGTTGGATAACTGAGTCTAGACTACCAAACTCACCTTTCTTACCTGTTGTACCATGGGATAGGGGATGCAGTGTACCTATGGATAAAGAGGCAAACAAAAGAGAGAGAAATATGAAATCTCCGTGGACACCAAGTGCCATCCATGTATGGTGTGCTATGCCTACTGTACTTACTTTAGGTATACGTAGTCCAGGCATTGTCCAGGTAGTGTGCATCTATGCTACTACACTACCATCTACTGTACATACGTATGAGCATGGCACCATGCGGTTAATTAAGCCAGTTAATTAAGCCTCTCGTTCGATTAGTGTAGATATGATGTGGATAGATAATACTACCTACTATGGAGTATTGTGCCAGATAGATCTGTTCATCGTTCGATGGTCAGTGTTCAACTTACTACAGTACACTACCATACGTACAGTATATGTGATTTCTATGCGAAGACAACGAGGGGCATTTGATTCTAGTTACTAAGTGTAACACAGGAAACGAAGAGCATCGCGTGACCACTCTATGCTGTTCGTACGATAGAATGCCGATAGCATGGCCGTCATCTGTCACCTGCCAGTTTGCAAGTCTGTCTTCATAACCTATGCAGCCGATATGAGGAGGGCAGCAGTCAGGGTTACATAAAATGTAGGTAAGATGTCGGGCTAAACGGGTTCATCCATTGAGATTTCCTACACTAGTGTTGCTTCTCATGTTGCTATTGCTATTGGTCGTGATGTGTGAGTCCTGACTTAAGCAGCAGTCGTATCAGATCAATTATATTGGATGACCTTACTACATTCCAACCAGCTCTTGGGATAGCACAGACACCGCATGGCATGGCATCATCAGTCATCTTCTCCTGCAGGAAACATTCTCAATCAACCGGCGGCAGAGACGTGCATACCTACTAATGTAGGTCTTGTACACTTAACTACATCACAATACTATATTCATATACTCGCAATATGTACAATACAATCCAACTCGATATAGTAAATACCGGCTGAAGCTGTGTGAACAGCGCCATACTACACGCCGCAACCACCACTGCTGCACGCTACACGACGTACGTTAGGTAGCTTCTGGCTACCTACACTGCATCTACAAGGTAGGCATTTCTCATGGTACCCAAGACTCCAAGAGCAGAGCAGACCTTCCGAGCAAACCAGGAGGCTGCACTAGTGTGCGTTAGCGTGGTCACGCTCGAAGCGGGCGGAAGAAATTGCTGGGTACCGGTATTGGCCTGGGTCAAGCCGTGCAACCAGCCAATTCATCCAGGTGGCGCAACTCTAGAAGGACGCTAGAACCCGCCCAGAGACCAATCAGACGGGGAGCACCGCGCCAGACGAAGATCGCTTGCTGCATAGGGCAGTAGTGCTATATGAGCTAAATACACTACCCAGACCAGCAGCGAATGGGTTGAAATGGAAGCTACATTATGATGGAGCCCCCTGGCCCGGCACAGCCGTAAAGCGGCGACGGATTACATATGGAAGAATTCTAGCGTGGTGCGTGCGCGCTCAATAAAGAGAGAGAGAGAGGCTAGGCTAGAGTGTGTCTAGTGCTACTCTACGTCGTGTATGGCACCAGCGTAGCACAGAAGAGGGCCGCCACGCCTCATCATCACAGTTCTGCACAGTCCTAAACATCACGGTCCCACAAGTGGATTTACAAAGGTACAGTACGAATATGGTAATCATAATAAATCAATTCTTATTACGTACTGTATTGCGGAGAAATGTGAAGGGAAAGGAAGGGAAAAGGACTACTCCGTAAAGTTGCGATGATTAATGAAGGGTCATGGACAGGTACTCAAATGATCATAATAGGAAATCAGTAGATATGGAAAATAAATTAAGGCCGAATAGGAGGAACTAAAACCAAGTCCAGAAAGGAAGGGGAAAGGGAAAAAAAAAACAAGAGACCAATGGATGCGGTCAATTTGATGATTCGACCAAGTACTGACCAAGCTTGGATAGATAACCAAACCCAGTGAAGCAGCGGCGTTGGTACGGCTCACTTTACTCACTTCACTATCTACTACGCTACAATATGCTACGTATAGAAACTGAACTGCCGCGCACAATATGGCGTCTATTGCTCATCGCCCTTGTCATCATCTCACACCACTCCGGCGTAGTGCAGAATAGCGTAGCATATCTGCGGTGCACATTGGTATAGCCATGCTGATCATGTATTCATCGTCGCATGGCCATCATAATCCCGTAGATGAAGTTCTCCATGTTGCAGTCGACCAAGACATCAAAAGGGCGTGGTGTAGCATACGGTGCAGGCATTGAACAAGGTGCCGTTTGCAGATCTTCCCGGCGCCAATGAGGGCCACGGCGGCAGTTGGCGCTGTTCATTTCCACATGCATCCATAGCCGGCCAAGCCATGGCGTAGTGTACAGTGCACACCGTGGCGGACGTCGTCATTAAAGTATATGAATGTATGTAGGTACTACGCGACATGCAGTGTTCATCTTGCCCAAAACACCAGCGCCCCAAACATTGATTGATTCGTTCGTTTGTTCTTGCATCGCCGCGCACGAGGATGGGATGTCCAAGGTCGGCGAACGTGGGTTGAAGCCTGGGTCTTCCTGGGAATACTACTCACGCACATGTCCGCACGTTACCCCAATATATATAATCAAGCGCTGTGTGTGGGCACGCGCGCACTCACACACGCGCACACACACCAGAGGACTGAAGCCAGACAAGATCAGCGGTGCAACAGCTCCGATACAGGTAGTACGATGGCACCATAGCCCAGAAACTTGTTTCAGCGCTACGTAATACTCGTAATGAGACGAGGGTTGTTTGCGATGGTAGCCCTCGGGTGATGGATTAAGCGGCATCTTCCATCTTCCACCACCTGCCGCTTTACCAGATCGACACAGAACTCCAAGCGTCGCTTCAAGTTGCTGATCTGATAGATAGGGCACGAAAGAAAGAAGAGCAGAGACAATGAATCCAGCTACCCAAGGCCGGTACAGCCAGCCTCGAGTGGCAATACTCTGCTAATGTGCGGCTGGCTACCCTTGCCCTTTGCCCTCCCGGTTGTACGCGTACTCAGTCTTACGCCATTCCAGCGACAAGAGCATCATTCAGGTATCATATTCTCCCAAACTGATGTGAGAGGAGGGAGTCCAGCTTCTGTCCAGGTAATCCTTGGCAATGTCCAGCTCGCTACTTAGCGCTGGCTATATACGCTGGAACTGCACTTTACCCAATGCTTGTCGCCTCACGCCTTGCCCGAAACACTAGTGAGCCTCACGATAGCTGCCAGATCACGCACGAGGTAGTGTGCGATGACGAGAGGCTAGCTCTAAACAACATACCTGATCAGAAAATTCTGTTATTTTCTCGGTTCCGGTAGCCGACGAGATAGCGCGTTGGTGGCAAAGACTCAAAGAGGTTCCCGTCTCGACGATGCCGATTCGAGCCGAGTTCATCATCAGCGCGAAGGAACAGCGCTGACGCAAATGCCCACTAACAAGAAACTCGGGCCGTCAAGGGCTGAAGCTCGGAGGAACATGGGATACCGTAGTTATTCCATTGATGCAATCCCAGGCATACCAATCGCACAAAGGAAGATCGTTTAGCCAAGTATCACAACAAGCATCAAAGGCGAACGAGGTGGTGTCGCTTACCCTACAAAAAGACGACGAGATGTTTGCTTGTCAATCAATCTGTGGCCCCTAACCAACGTATTCGGTACTTCACTTGCTTACAGTAGTTGTACTGTATGACGGACTCCAGGAGCCCAAAGGGGCACACGGACCCACAACCCCCTGTTTCTGCTAGCGCGGCGTCGTCACGGAAATCTTCTAGAAATTTTCTAGAAGTCTTCTAGAATGTTGCCTTCTGCAGCTTAGTGGGTTCTGTCTCACCGGTCGGGCATCCCGTAGACCAATGGCATTCACGAGGAACTTGTCCACTACCGGCAAAGGTTGCGACTCTTGTCTCTCAAATAATCCATACACTAAAGTCACGAAGCGCACAGATAGCGTGGCAGGCTGGAGAGACCATGCTATATCACCCTTTTTATTTTCATTCATTTATTTTAATTATTTGCGATAAAAAAAAAGGTCGATAAAGGCTGGTACACCATATCATGACTAATATTCAGACCGGCTTGGCCGATAGGGGAGAAATCAATGTTACTCCGTAACATCCTACGAACAGGCCGGTTTCGCCTGACAGTCATCTGTGAGAGTGTTACGAATGAATCATCACATACTTTGTACGCCGTCTCGCATATCAACATATTCTAAGCACCCTAGTAGTCAGCAAGACATGCGGCTTCACAATCCCCCAATCCTCACACAGCATGCCGTATGGTGTAGTGTAAACGAGATGCAATTGGCTTTCCACAAACCCCCTTTCCATGCATGGACAACGATAATAATGACTCTGCCCTTCCGGAGCCGTCGTCGGCCGCATGTCAAGCAGTCAAGCAAGGACCTCGTAAGCCAGATTCCCTGGCAGGCAATGTGATAGACTGGCCGAGGGTAAGTTGGGCGCCTAACTTGCGACGAATCTGATGTTACTGTTCCTGCTCGATCGCCGCCTCCTTATTGCTTTTAAGGATAGGATAACGCATAATACACGCAAACAGGCGAGCCCTGAGGTCCACGTGATTGGGAGTCGGTCCTGATTAGGTGCAATACTCCCGCTGCAACACAGGTAACATGGTCTGGACCACGGAAAGAACTTTCATCATTTCAAATTTCCCTTGTATGTAGTGTATAACGAGAGAACAGAGCCAAGCCGTGCAGTATTATGCGTAAGGTATCGATCTGGCCACTTTTCTACATCTCCGGTAGTATGTACATATACACTTATGCAAGGCACCCCGAGCGTCGTGTATGCGTAAATAAATGTAGTGCAGCAGAGCCTTGAAAATACATCATGTACGGCAATGACCTTCTCGATTTGCCGTACAGCAGGTATCATCCAACGCCGGCCGCCAGAAGCCGCTTGGATGCCGGGCGGCTCAGACCGCCGTGGTGCGACGCGAAGAAAATTCTCGAAAGAAAGACAGGGTCGTCACCAAATAGTGTAGTGCGCGACCAACAGTTCGCTAGACGGGACAGCCATTCAGATGCGGAGCCGAGAGAGCCTCCTGGCTTGACATTACGTACTAGCCCGAAAACTCTGCTTCGAGCGGGGCCCGATGGACGATGAGATCGGTGATGGGAGGAAGCGAGAGACCAAGGCCGATGGAAAGCCAGCCTAGCCGACGACACAGATGGGGCCTTTAGTCGATGGCCGTCTGTCTACGACGAGCTGCTTTGCTCTGCAGCTTTGTGGTGAGACCACGAGAATGGGTCGGCTACGGTGATGGTGAGACAACCGACGTGGTTCATCAGTCCGGATCCTGGCTGTGGGCCGGTCGGTCTGTCTGTCTGTCAAGCCTCTCTCCTACCGGTCCAGCGAAGAGGGAATCGGTGTATTTGCCAGTCAGCCTGTAAGATCAATTCACATAGTATCGATCTCTGCCAAGACTGTCCCGCAACGGCTGCTCGCAGTTTATCGTACAAGTAGTGGAGCTGCTATTTAATACACATCCATACATATGTGATCTATCTGTATGTGTAAGGCCTCTTTGTCACGACCTACATACGTGGTGCGTGTATGCTCTACAGTTTCTACATGTGGCATCTCCTTCCCAACTTCATCCGCGACAATTATTTGATAAAGATATATGTCATGATCAGTCATGATGACCACGACCGAGTCAGTCCAAATAAAGTCCCTCAACTAAGCATTCTCTACTCAGATCTAGTATAGATCTAATAGGGACGCAGATCTTAGATCGTAACAGACAGTCTACACTACCGTACAATACTGCACTAGTTTTAAACGCCCCGTGGACCTAGATGCATAGCCTCAAAGAATTACACATTGGACATTCGCTAGGACGATGGGCCGCCATCGAAATCTTGGCCCAACCTGCCTGAAGCGGAAATCAAAGATTGCAATCTCTCTCATTCCCGGCCAATAATGTGCTCTTGACGCTCACGTATCATTGAATGTTACCCTACGCTAGAATGCCCGGCTCTCTTCCGTTTAAGCTTCCTATTGGCTATTACTGCCCGCAGACGCGCTCATAGGATCTTTCGAGTTTTTTTTTTCTTCAAAGTGGTCATGTTGTAATGTATGTACGCTTACACGGGCTTATACGGCATACATGAGGTAGGTATTACTACTACGTCGTGGAGTACAGTAGCGTGTCAGCATCGCAGCCTTGTTCCAGAGCCTCACCCAGACGCGGCTTTCTCGTTGTGAAGTCAAATAAATGGTTTACTTGGTCTGATTCCTGAAGAGGCAAGTCGACACTGCAATCTCTTAGCGTGCCTTATTCACCATCCCATCCAAGTAGGAAGTCTATCTAGCACCTGCAGTCCAAATGAATTAAATTCTTGGCGCAGTAGAAGAAAAAAACAAACAGCAAACAATCTGCGCAAATTGATTCGCACAATCACACCTCTTGACCTTCGTCGTGGGTCGAGCTACCTCGGCATCGTTGCCGAACGGTGACTGGTGAAAGACAAACATACTCCGGTTGACTCAAGTCATGCCAGTGCTCGTCATATTGGTTACACTACAGACTATACTGGGGGCCAAGCCTTCCTGTGTCTCAGACTAGAGTTCTGACCAGAAAGTCTGTGTTGGTTGCTTCTTTGATGCAGAAGATGGTAGATCAGGACATACTACGGTTGAGAACCAGAGGTACTTCGGATTTTCGATCTAGCGAGACGCATCTTTGCATCATAAATATACTTGCTGACAATAAGCACATAGACGCCCAGTGATCTAGTCATGGCAATCTATGCATGTCATGATAGATTGTTCACCTAAGCTCTTACACGGAGGTTGGTACAACGCAATTCGGCACGAAATAGCCGAGACTCATACTATGTATCTCATCACCAACCTTAGCATTGGTATGCAGACAACAGGGTAGTGACACGGCTTGAAAGAGGTGACTGCCGACTGCAACTTGGCGCGGCAGACTCGGCATGGTCCTTTGAGGCATATCAGCCCCCAGATAATGATGTACAATGACCATCTATTATCATACGTTAAAAACATATCAAGCTCTACGTTGCTGAACGAGGCGTGAGTAGAAAACCATATAGGTAGTACACTAATACCCACCGGGAGATGCTGAGTAAAATATGGATAATAGTATCGCTACCATTGAAGACAGGAGGTTCAAAAGTCTTCTGCAGCATATAGAAGAAGATATATTGCATTGTGTTCCATAGTTTACTCAATCTGATAAACATGCACCGCAGACTCCTTCCGTCCCTGAACATATCCGAACAAAACTAAAGTGTGAGGAGAGCGTTACAATGGTGATGGGTTCGTGCAACGCCAGCAGTTATCCCGAGATCTTGCCTCGGTCCCAGAACGCAACCTACAGTGGGAGAACTGCTACTACATAGATTGCAGATAGATCCGCAGTATGGCATCCCTCGGTGTATCATGCGCCTATCATGCATACCCACAAACATGCGTATAGCATACCTAGTTCCATGCGCATCTCATGAGTCCAACTGGCGAAACTGGGCGACACGAGCCAAAAATACAAGTGTCTATCACGCCATGCCATACCCTGATATACATATAATACTAGCTAGACAGAATACGTGCTAAGTGCACTTGCAAACCCATACTCTGTAGCTATGTCCAGGGTCACATGCCAACCCTTAGAGTAACATCAGCTTCAAATCCTATCTCAATGCTAGCATTTCTGTTGAAGGCATCAGGGCACATACAATACCATAAGAGGTTTCTATACTGTTTTTGAACATGCTCTGCTTAGGAAATATGTTATTAGCCGATAATACTGCATGTATCTGAACCACAACTTAGTTATGTAATTATCTTCGTAATGTGTCCCAGTGTAGAGAACATGCCAACGCCAACATCAGCATTCAGCTCCGTGTACCGAGGAGAAGATCAATGCCGTTGCCAAGCACCAAGAGACACTTGTCTCGAATCCATGTGAAGGCGGGCGATATGATGAAGTTGAAGTACAAATATGCAGCCACAGTGGCGGAATACACAAGACTGGCTTGGTCCTTTCGCATGAGGGCCACTTCCTCCCATGACCCTCAAAGATGAGACAGTTGATCTAGATGAATCAACTCACGAGATCCAAGTAAGACCCACAGACGCCATGGACAGTCGGAATTCCACAGTTAAGCGCTGGACGTCACAACAAATCTCCTTCCAACCGGAACACTTAGCGTCTGCGAGACTACATGCGCTTGGGCAATATTAGTCGTCTGTTGCAGCAAGTCTAGGTCTCAACAGTAAGCTACTAGGGCATAACTAACAAAACAAATGCATTCACAAGTAACCTCGCTGTTGCTATGGTCTGGGCAGGCATGGATACGCGATCGAGCAAAACGGGTACTGTGCGCCTCATCGGAGACGAAGTGGGCTCGTTGCAGTCGCCTCAGAGGCCAGAATCGGACATCAACTCGTGAGATTTGTAATGCAACTCCAAAGGGCGGTTCCCATACCAATAACGAGCCCGCTGGAAAGTTGGAGGTCGCCTCTCCAGGATACCCAACATAACCTTCCCCTTTCGTGGCATCAAGGGCCGCTGTTCATGATTCATTGGTGCATATCTCGGCCTGGTACTCGCAGAATATACCGGATCTTCCTCAATTGGTTCATTCGAGATGAGAAGCTTGAGCGGGTAGTAGTGACTTTTATCTGAGTAGACCCGTAAGCGGCTGAGACATTCAGATCTGTGCCCCATAACACTCTCTAGCTTCGATGCCATAAACGCCACAAGGGTCAATATTTTTCCACATCATAGATGGTATTTGCGTTTGTGCCGTGTTACAACCTCGAGACTAGCATCATAGCATAAAAGCGGCGAACGAGGTGACTGTCTATGTGTCCACTGCATCATACTAGCTGGAATGACCCAATCTAGAATAATAACATCAGCAGATCGTGAATTCGCACCAATTCTCCTAGATACCAATAGTTACTCTTCCAAGCTAAATAGCTTCATAGGGACAGCGCCAATAGCCGTTGAAATGTGGCTTGTTATCGCACCATACGTTTAATAATCACGATACTTACCAGCCGAACTAGTTTCGATCTCGGCTACTATACTACCGATTAGGCAACGTAAGTACTGAGTACTGACCGTAATGATACGTAATGAAATGCTTAACATGCCATCTACTACCTGATGCGAGGCGCTCTGGTCTGAGATACTGATGAGGAGCTACGATGCGGTGCTACTTTCGTCGGCCCGAGCTGTGCAAAGGTGTCTATTGACGTGTGGTGATCCGATCTAAAAGGCTCAATCTTCTAATTTTAAAGCAGGCTATGGAAGGCTCCGCCGACATAACAAGAGCTTAGAGAAAACTCAATACTACGTAGAAAAATAATCCACTGTTGGCAGCTCCCTTGATAGCATTCCAGAAGTTCTATACTAATACACAGGTATGGTGTACCAATACTGTAACACTCAAAGACCTGTTAATGAATGTTTCATTACATAGGGCTACATATTCTCTTTCGAGGCATTCATCGTGCTCATCAAGACTTACATTTCACGGCATCCAGTGCGCCTCAGTGCGTGCAACGCGAATCCTCCATATAGCCAGCGAGACTATTTATCTTGCATATACTACTAAGTATAGTCAACGTCATATGTGGATTCGTTGTTCCGAACTGACCGAGCGAAAGCGGCTGAGATACACCAAGAACACCAAGTCGTTCTAGAATATGAGGCTTACGGATCTAGACCGAGACGCTTTTCGTGTACCTTGATGGTCACAGGAGCGATACCACAAGAATCTAACTCACTCCACATATTCACCTACTTTCACTCATACTGTTGATGGCCTACTAAGTAGGCAGCTAACTTATACTTAGCCTAGATTGTTATAGTCCGTGTATTAGTAATTTTTATAAATCAACATACTTAAAGCTAGGTGATAGAGGTATGTATAAATATATATTGGACTAGGTCTTGAAGCATCCTGGCGCAAAAGCGAGTGGCAGCTAACATCTAACAGGGCGGAGACGAACCAAAACCCCGGTAACAGCTGAACAGACTAAGTATCATATTACTAACGCGCCCTCCGATCACATCCCGATAACTTCTGAAACAGCTATCATGGGAAGTAGGGTGTAAACTATTGCTGTGGTCATTAGATATTCCTCCTATCTGATCATCATCTTCCTAAATAATGATTTAGTCTTGAGACCTGTGTAGGGTACGAAAGTTGCTGCCTACAAAGTTCCCCAGCTTCTCCTGCAGCTAATGCGGAGAACTTCGTCAGCCCTAGCGTCTTGACGGACAAAGCAGCTCACCCAAACTGCTGGGTACCGCACGCAATTCGTCTAATCTATCATAGCGGCCAATCGTTGTTTGAGAATGCCATGTGTTGTGACTCACAGACCACGTACTAGGACCCGTTTACATGGTAGGAACTGAGCCGATCCGAGGCCAACCCGAGGCCAACCAACAATCCATCTGACGACGTTGGAGAGCGGGGGAAGTGTGTCGAGTTGGGGGCCAACAGGGGGGTTCAGTCCTAAAGGAAGCCTCGGGATTGCGGCGTTGCTTGACCGCCATGAACTGAGTCCCGAGCAGTTCCTGCAGAAGCTTACGCAGCCTTTTGTCGATTGCTCCAGTAGATCCAGCTCTTGGACTTGAATTCTAGGCATCACAATTCAATTCATTACTCAATCAGGCCCAAACAAGCATCGCTTAACATACGGCGTCTTGGCGTCGATAGAAGCGCTGATAAGAATTTACCTGATATCTCGATGCGGAGGGATACTAGCGTCAGCGTCAATACTCAGACGACCGTACAGTTTCTTTCTCTACGTCGTGTAATCTGAGACATCTAGTAAACCAAGAGTCTCCTGGTTATTCATCTTGCTAATTGACTAGTTAGCGCGAGTGGTACAGTTCTGCCTACGTTGCTGAGTGCTAGGGTGACAAAAGGGTTTCAAATTCGAGTAAATTGCCTTGGCGATAGTTTCATACACCCCCGCGGGGCGTCGTTCCAATCACAGTAAATCATGCCGTACGCGGACAACATGTATTCAATAGGTGAAGAGTCGGATGGCGGCGAGGACTATACAAATCAGCTCTCGCCGTCAGATGGTCAATTCCCCTCCAATTCGTCCAACGAGACGCCACACGTTCCCAACATCTTCATCCCAGACCCAACATTACAACAACAAAGAACAGAAGAGGGGGGAGATAAGTCTAAAGCTCAGGAGGCAGAAGAAGATAGGCTCTTAAACGCTTATGCGGACTCAAGCCACCAATCTTCCGAGCCGTTTTCCCGGTTATCCCGCATAATAGAGCAGGCAGCAACGGCCATCTCAGGCTTGCCGTCGCCACATCGTCGCGACATTACGTATTCGCAGTCGTCAGCAGCGCAACCCTCTCCACAAGCATACCCGAGCAGGGCTTGGTCCCCCTCAGTATATTCAGAGGCGCCGCCGGCATATAGCCCCTCACCTGTCTCGCCAAACTCGTCTGGCATCCCCAGTCAACAGGACAGGCCAAGGAATTACAATACGTTCAGTATTAGTCACACTATGGGCACACCAGAAGTGGAGAGCGAAAGACTTCTCGGGTCCCAGCCCGAGAGTATGGGGGCGCCGGTGGATGGCGAGGGTGGTGGTACCCCAGCTTGGGCCAGACGTGCCCGCAGGCGCTTGCCTGCCTGGCTCAACTGGAAGTACGGCTTGCTGGCCTCAATTGTACTGATAGTATCGATTATTTTCTTGAGTGGTGTAACTTCTCATCGGAAAGGAAACGAGGTAAGTTTTCTTGCGCGCTGTGTGTACGAAGGGATCAAAACTAATAGATGCTAAAAGCAACCCGCTCCCCCTATCGACAAGGAGCCAGAGGGTCAAGTGCCGAATGACCCGGAGTCTCCAGGGTGGAATACATTCTGCCAAGGTGAACAGCATCGCTACGATGACCAGATCTTATCTGTAAACTTCGAAAGGTCCCAGAACCTCACGTTCACGGAATTCACGTATTTGAATCGAGGATCCTCGAGTGTTCATGTTGGCGGCCAGGTCGTGGTTCGGAGGCTGACCAAGGGCGCTGGCGACCCACGAGGTGAGTAAACACCCTGACTCACTGTTCCTTCACTTCTCTATATCATTCATTCCGAAGAAAGTTCTCGTTGGGCCGAGTGTCACGCTTGAAAGGGCATTCGTTGAAAGTTATAAGGTCCTGTGATGTTATAATTGAAATCAATACTGATTCTCATTATGATAGTGGTGTTGGAGATCGTGACAAATGAGCCGGGTTTGCGCCTATTCACTACGCTCGATGCAGAGGTGCAATCACTCAAAGTTGGCGTCCCTGAAAAATACGAGAGCTCCGTACCGGGACAACGTCCCTGCGTGGAACTGAAAGGGACAGTCTGGGTCCCTGAGGATGCAGAGATTGGGATTCTCTTCCTCCGCAGTGTTCACCTGGACATCCTGCTCCTTGACGACCTATCTCTCCATGTTGCGGATCATACCGAATTATCCTCAGTTGTGGGTAGTATCAAAGCAGGGGCAAGTGAGCCCGATTCACAGGAGAACAACTCCGACGATGTATCTTCCGGTCACGACCACACGTTCGTACCAGCTAACGACTCGTGGGCCTTTGACTCCCGGGTAATCGAGGTCCACACGACCGCAGGTAATATCGAGGGCAACTGGCCCCTATATGACTCGTTGGGGCTCTATACCACGTCCGGCACCATCCAAGTGAGCATCACGCCAGAGGAAGAGCTTGAGCACTACCCTAGACCCGCCGTCTTGTCACTGGGCACAATTTCAGGCGTTATTTCCGCCGCGGAGCCCCTCCACGACCTCGACCTCATCCCACATCGCGACTATCTCACAAACGTAACTACCACGTCCGGCGTGGTCAATAGTTCACTAGCTTTCAGCTCGGGCGTCACGGTGCTCAGCACAGCAGGCACCCTGACTCTCGACTTGCTCCCGGTGATCAACATCGACAAAATACACCGGAAGAACCCGGCGCAGCTCACGACAACGACAACCAGCGGCAAGGTTTCCGCCCGTGTTCTGGAACCCAAGTTCCACGATGACAATGGCAAGGCGCTATCGAAATCAAAACCAAGGGCTCTTGACTGTCTCGAAGCCACACACACATTCACCAGCGGCAATCTCGACCTCCGCTATCCGCAGTCGTGGGAAGGAACACTCACCGCCTCGACGACGAGCGGACAGCTCGTGGCTAAGGGCAAAGATCTCAAGATCATCAAGTCCGCGGATGGATGGCCAGGTAGTAAGCTGGAAGCGCGGAAAGGGGCTGCGGGCAAGAAATCGACGATCAATGTCCGCGGTCTTTTCGGGAATTTAGACGCTCTTATTGGGGACGAGCACTGAGCGTGAAAAGGTACATAATTAGGGAGGGTGGGTAGCGGAGATGGTATGAGGATAGGAAGGAGTCGAGGATAAGTTACGTGGTAAACGCATGTCATGAGTGATGATGAATGTATTATTGGTTTTTTGTTTGTCGATCGGAATATATATACATAGTTAATGTTCGATCTATCCGGAGTAAAAGGTCAACGTTGGAGAGAGTTAAAGTAAACCTCTTTGTTGAGTGAATGATACAAACGAGTACATCAAACTATTTTGTTCTTCCACATAAATTGATTTAATTTCACGCTTCGTGTCGCCTGACAGGTGAGAGAAAAGTTATGCTGCCTACCCCCTTTTTAGTCGCGATACTTGACGACCCGACCGATACACTGGCATGAACAACACAAGGGGGCCAAACTAAAAAGATTCATACGGGGTAGGGAGACCGTAAAGGCGCACAGCCGTACTTTACACAGTGACATCTAGATGCATATTACGCCCCTTTCCAATGTATCTAAGTACGATAACATAGGCGTGATAAATGAAATCGGCCCGGTTCTATCACGTCAAGTAGTTGGAGTCGAAGTGATTTTAACGGACTACACCCGTCTACTAGGATTACCCCTTCAATAGCTACGATGCGACGGATGAAGTGGGCGAGGAGTGTTACCCCAAAGGGTAGTTCCGTGTAACTCAAGTGGAATACTGTATCCGTGCACGAGGTCGCGAAGGGCACAGCATGGATGAACCAGGAATAGATATGCTTATAATGATCGTAATAATCGTTATCGCTGCTCATATGACATTGGAGTCTTTAACAAAGCTCGAATGTCAAGGTACCGCGATACTCGCGCACTTTATAAGGGCTTACGAAGCCAGAGATGGGTAGGATATGTCACCCATGACTGGGCCAGAGCGCTTACCGAAATATTACAGGTTTTCATGTAGATATATTTGGAAAAAGTGATAGAAAGCTTAGCGCTCTAATAACCAGAGTTTCGTGATTATGAATGCACATATGCATTCCCTGTGCTGGGATGAGGAAATGCCACATACCGAATCAGTGGGACAGACGAGTACCTTGTGACGAAGGTGAATGAAGAGAGCGAGACAGAGACACTGATCTAGGGGATTCTGTAGACTTTTCGCCAGATTCTTCTGTCCTTTTCGATTCTGTCTTGGAGAGGATAAAATCCCATTATTTCGTATTCCTTGGAGCGAATGATGCCGGTACCTCTCACGGCCCTAATGGCAGGTTTCTCTCCTTATAGTGACAGGTAACGATCTCAAGTCATTGAGATGGCAAAACTCATTCTACGCGGTGTCTAATGGGTATATTAGACCGGGTGTTCGGTGGCATATGCCACATGGCTATTCACTCAAGTTTGCGATGTCACTTCACCACCTGCGGCATCGAGGAACAAGAAGGGATTGTGAACGTAGATCTGGACTTGGTAGCTCACGGATTCGCATGGCGCCTCTTTCCTTTGCTCACAAAGGCGCGTTTTATTTTTATCTTAGTTACAAAGGTTTGCAGATTTGCTTGTATCAGCTGATTGTCTGTTACTGCTATTGTTGTACTTGATGTGTCTTGTGTGCACGAGAATGCTTTGATCCGTATTCTACCATTAGAATTTGGAAACAATGAACAATAAGTAATAAACAATTCTCAGGTATCTAAAACCCAACTATCAGATCCAGATTAGGGTGCGAGGTTTTGACGTTTGACGCAGTGTCTCTCCCTTTCGTCTCACTTTCTCTTGTTTGCTTCTCCAGCTCATATTCTAATTAGTTAACCACTTACCTCGCGCACCGGTTGCCGAGTTCATAATAATCATACCATATTTCCCTTCGATTCTACACGTCTTCAAGACTACGCACGCTGCTCTCGACAGTACCAGCCAACTGATCTCAGACCTCTACTTCTCTACCACTCTCCACACATCCTCTTCACACCAAGACTAGCTTCCAATAAATCCACCAAACAGTGCATCATGTGTACCGAGATCTACAACCTCTTTGGGGACATACAGTGCCAACATAAGGAATACCAGAACACATTCCCCTGCCATGTCGCGAGGAGGTGCCACGTAGGGGATGACCACCTACTCAACGAGCCCGTCTTCCTCCCAGCCAAACCACCAAGCGTCCCACCAGGCCTGCTCGGCTGCAAGGTGCGCAGAGCAACGAGGCCGGTGGCAGGGACGTGTCGAGACTGCAATCGCCGGCGAAAATTGGCCGCCCAAGGCAACGGCAACCACAGCAAAACCAGCTCTATGACACCGTCGTCAACTTCGGCTTCAGTGAATTCATTAGAATCGATTCGTAAGATAGCCAATACCTCGGAAACTGTATTAGAGAGCGGAACATATAGCTAACGTGCCAATGAAGCCAGCATATTCGTCACCCCGCCCCTAAATCCCCGTGCATTGGCGCAAGTGCAGGAATCGTTCTTGGAGGTATCTAAGGAGCAGCAGTCAACGCCTCCAAGTTTGGGGCCATTTACAAGAAGAGGGACTTAAAGAGGCTGCATCAAGGCGGATCCTGTTAGACAGCGCCGATGGAAATGCGATGCATGTTTCGGGTACGGATAGAACTGAAGGCCATCACAAGTATTAAGTCTCTGCCTACCTACCTACCAACATCGACGTAGATGGAGTTGCACGCGGCATGGCCGTTACGACTGATGGACAGGGGCGTGTACATGGCGTGTGGTGCGACTTCATGAATCTAATCATGAAGTTCTTGTTTGCAAGTTTCCACGATAGTGGCTACTTCTACCATGACACAAAGTGCATGCGATGTCTCAGCCCTATGCAAAGGACTAATTCATACTGTTTCTGCCATGCGATGTTGGATGTCTCGGGTAACGGGTATGAGCAGTGGTTACTGATGAAGTCTCGTATACTACGGAAGCCCTAAGCAGAACCTTAGAGGAGTGATTAATGCGAGAGAAATGGCAGCTACTGACTCCAATCTCATAACCGATTGATATTCGTCTCTTCGATATGCATGGTAACGATGAGCTGTATGCGAACACCATATAATAAAGTCAATATTGTAATATTACCACAGCTATTACTCACATCTTCACGTGGCATCCATGCTATTATGACTTCGAGGTTCGTTATAGATAAATACCGAATCGCAGGCAGCTGGGTAGGTACATACTGCGTACATCCATACATTAGAGGTCGGTGTAGCACACAGAGTTGGAGATTCCCACGTGTTTCGGCGAGTTGGCCTGGTCAGAAAACCGTTGGAAAGAGAACTGATTGGTGGACCCCGCAGACCGAGGACATACCCAAGGTATTACTGTACATAACTTCCTTGTAGACGGCTGTAGCGGGGAAAGAGCATTCGAGCTAGTATTGTAGTGCACTTTACAGCGGTAGCTTCGGGGTCGAACCCTTGAAGAGCGCTAGAATAGGAGGGCCCGTGGGGCTATCATGACGCCAGCCCCACTACAGGAGCAGCAACTGGAGCTGCATGCTCCCCGGACCCCTGCTAGGTGCTCTCTCTCCCCCCCTGTCACATCTGTCTGGGTGTACTGTAGTAGCAGCACTACGCACACTACGTAAGGCCGAATCACAGCGTTGCGCCTTGTGCGACATGCGCCATGCAGTGACAGCCGAGTTTTGAATGTGATCTCGCTCAGCCCGGGATCTCGACCGCCACTCCCTGACTCCTGCCTACATGCAGACCTACAGCATACCTACGCATACCTACCTGGCAGGCTACACCACACCACGCTAGGTATCTACACTACAGCATGCAGCGGTAGCAGCGACGGTCCCGACGGTTGGGGTCCAATTACACGACAACCTGTAGTCTACTTACCCAATTCTATGGCTTGCTACCTATGTAGAGCAACTTCTCATTGTACCTAGACTACTTCTACTAGAGGCAGGTTCGAGCTGTTCTCCTAACAGACGCAGGTTGCGCCTTACTTTCCTGGGATAATATACTACATATGTACTGCGTTTTCAAATAGGTAGCTTATTCAGTCTACACTTCCTGTCTCCTACCAGCCGCCGCCGCCTTTGTACCCACAACAAGCTCAGCTCAGCTTAACGTAACGTCTTTGGTCATCCTCTCTTCTCTTCTCCCTCAGCTCAGACTCCTCTCTCTTATTAGACACCTGCTATCGAGAGGGGTTCTAATTACTTGTTACTTGCTACCTTATTTGCTTTTTTGCTTACCCAGTATATCCCAATAAGTGGCTTCTTCGGCTACCGTGGTTCGTCATCGCACGCCAACGTGTTTATAAGTGAATTCCATTCAATCCCCAAGTTCCTCGCATGACTGTCCTCACGTCTCCAGCGCGTCATGGCCAAAAAGGCTCGTCAGAGGATAAGCTATGGTTCGTAATGCCCCCCCGCGCCCGTCTAACGCGCCCCTCAAGCAGACCATCAGCTTCTGACTGTGCCATCTAAACATGCATATGTTCTCTTCTATTTGATCGCTTTGCTGGGCTCCATCCACCCCGCCCGTTTCTCCCCTCCAATCCTTCATGTCCATTGCCTCTCCTGACCCCTTCAGACATGGTATTCCATACCAGCAAAGCCCCAATGTTTAGTCAATTCTAATGCATCTGGGTCGCTGTAGTTCTCGAACTTGACCACTCTTCCTCCGGCGGCCATAGACTCGGTGTAAATGGCCTTGCCGTCGATCGAGATAATGCCATACTGTACGTACAGTCTCTAGCCATTTCTCCCCTTTGAGCGTCTTGCGCCGAGTCGGTCTTCTTCAATTAACACTGTCGCATAGCTACTCCGGCGGTAGAGATGGCGTCGTTTGCGCTTGGAACCTTGATCTCGACTTGAACGGCCGCCCTCCCCCATCCGCCAAACAATCGCCGAGTACCACCTTTCGCGCCTCCACCCAAGCCCACACCCACTGGATCAACGACATCGCCCTCGTCTCCCAGAATACTGCTCTAGCCTCGGCATCTTCCGACTTGACCGTAAAGCTGTGGCGACCCTCGTCCCGAGATAGCGAAGCCCATACTATTGGCCAGCATGCAGACTACGTCAAGTGTCTCGCCGCACCGACCACGGGCGACTGGGTTGCGTCTGGTGGCCTTGATCGCAAGATATACCTCTGGGATCTGAACGGCAAGGGGAAGTCTCTGGAAATCAACCTACAGGGGGAAGAGATTGCCCAGAAAGGCTCCGTCTATGCCCTCGGTGTCGCTCGGAACATACTTGCCAGTGGTGGGCCGGAGTCGATTGTGCGATTATGGGATCCGAAGACGGGCAAGGGAGTTACTAAGTTCGTTGGCCACACGGACAACATTCGGTCAATACTAGTCAATGAAGCTGGCGACACGGTCATGACGGCTAGTGCAGACCAAACAATCAAGATGTGGAGCATCACCGCCGGTCGATGCATGTACACCTTTACTATGCATAACGACAGTGTTTGGTCACTGTTTTCAGACCACCCCGAGCTCAGCGTCTTTTACAGCAGCGATCGTTCCGGCCTTATCGTCAAGACAGATACTCGAGGGACGGATGAGATGGACGACGGTTTGTCTGTGGCTGTTGCGCAAGACCACAATGGGATCAATAAAGTCGTGGCGTGCGGGGATTATATTTGGACCGCAACATCTAGCTCATCTATCAACAGGTGGACCAATGTGTGTACGGGATCTGACGCTCTGCTGCCGGAACCTTTCAGGCGTATGCGGAGCAGTAGCACTACATCCGGGCCAAAGCAGGCATTAGTAACCTCAACGACGAATAGCTCCCATAAAAATGAGATCCCTGTGAACTCAATACTGAAGATATCTAACACAGCGTCGTTCCCGCTTGATCTAAGTCTCGATCCAACGGATACGAATCCGGCAGCTCCTGCTTTGAGCAGGAAAGGCTCAGAAATTTCGCCTGACGCACACTTACCAGCAGTAGAGCCAATCCACCACTTGCCAGAAGAGACTATCGAAGGTCAGAATGGGCTAGTCAAGCATAAACTACTCAATGATAGAAGAAGAGTGTTGACCCTTGACACGGCCGGGGACGTTCTACTTTGGGATCTCATCCGCGTAAGCCTTCCTTGTGCTTCGCATTTATCATACCTTTTACAAGATTACTAATAGTCCCCTGTAGTGTGAAGTAATACAAAGATTTGGAAAGCGGCATCTAGAAGATGTTGAGCCGGAAGTGAATACTCGCGAGGCTGTCGCGCCATGGTGCTCCATCGACACAAGTTCAGGCAATCTGACTGTCGTCTTGGAGCCCTTCAACTGCTTCGACGCTGAGATGTACGCCGACGAAATAAAATCGGAGGAACCCATCGACTTCCGGGAGGACCAGAGAAGTATGATTACTCGTTCATTTTTGGAGCGCAATGGCTAACATCTGACGTAGTAAACCTTGGGAGATGGATCCTTCGATACTTATTTTCAAGACTTATCGACGAGGAAATCAAACGTGACGAAGCATATAGACAGAAGCTCAATGAGAGTGCAGAGAAACGCCTGGCTACTGTTCGCCCCGACGCACTGGGATCGCTACCGGCACCTCCTGCTAATGGTCATGAATGGGCTGCGACATCATCTCCGGTTACGACCCCTAAAGCAAACGGCCCTCATCTTATAGCCACACCTGGTTTAGGCATAGGAGTTGCAACGCCATCTGGTCAATTTCCGGGCTTTCTAGAGAAAGTTAGCACACCAAGCTCAGCTGAGAAACGATCTTTCCAAGCAACTCGCCAATCTGGAGAAGATTATTTTTCTAATGGAATTAGCTCTGCGGATGTGCCTTATAAAGTGATGACAACGCCAGCACCGGCCGAACCACAAGCTGTTGAGACCCCGAAATCACCAGTGGAAACAAAGGACAAGGAGAAAGACGGGCCCAAGTCTCCAAGCACCCCATTTGGCAAGAAATTTAGGATGGGCATGTCATTTGGTAGTAAGAAGACGGGCCGCTCGGCATCTACTACCAACACTGAGAAGCCGGTAGTGGTCGAAGAAAAGCAGGAAGAGAACAAGTCAGAATCGTCTTCAAATCATGAGAAAGAAGTCGATGACAACTTCCACGGTACCATTCAAAAGATCCGCAACGATTACGATAAGCAACTTCTTGAGAATCCCGACCGGTCTGTGGAGACCAAAGTCACACCTAGTTTACCAAACGAGACACCAGTTCTAAAGTTGCCATCTGGAACCAAAGTCATCATCCAGGAAGAGACTTCTGGTGGCAGTGCGGACGTTTATCGTGGCACGGTGATGACTGTTGGCTTAGACGCCGACACAATCGAAGAGAAAGCTCCGATGTGGCTAGGAGAAGTCCTCTTGACGGTGAGCCTTGAACTTGAGGTGGTAGTTTAATGTATGGAACTGACGCCTCTCCTATAGAACACGATCCCCCCCAAGGACCCTGTCAAAGTATCATTCATATTGCATCCCTGGCAAGACTCGTTACCCAGCATCGTCGCTGCTGATGGTAACAATCGTCTCAATGCCAATAGGATGCTCAGAGTGAAGAAGATACTGGCCTATGTCGCGGAGCGAATTGAAACGTCCCCAGAAGAGCCAGACCCTGACGCCCTGAAGCCAGAAGAATACTTAGAACTATATTGCAATGAGCAGGTATGTTATGTTTGCTGTGCGGACGGATTCTTTACTCACTGATGCCATAGTTGCTACCAAACACCATGAGTCTTGCTACTTTAAGAACGCACATTTGGAAGGGAGGTAATGACGTCGTACTGTATTACAAAGCGAACGGACGAAAAGAGATACCCAAAGAGCTGCCTGAGCAGGAGACAGCGTCCGAGGTAGAAACGCTACCGGTCACTACGCAGCCAGTTACGGCAGCCGCCCCGACTTGAGAAGTTGATAATACGGCGAATGGGTCCGTGAGGAGGGTATCATTCCATCTATATCCAACGTGACAACGGGAAAGGGATAAAGGGACTTTCTAAATATTGTACATATGGCCTCCCGAACGCCCAAAAATGCACCAGGTAGTGATGAACAAGCCTGTACCGTTGATACACACGCTGAGCCATACAATGCTTTGCCTCCGATATCTTGACATCGTCTTACATTTGATTCATACTGCCATCCCAAGGGAAAAGGTATGACATGATACCATCATCACAAATTGCTCTGCAGAGCGTTGACGGCCCATTGGTAGCTACCGAGAAAGATTGCCCCTCCAGCGCTGATCCACGCGACTCTAGGTCCGATACCAGCGAAGAAGGGGCGTATCCCATGATTGGCCAGTAAATCCCGCAGCACCGTGATGACGCTCTCCCTCTCCTTGGACAGCATAACCCGCGTCTTCAGAACGTCCAAGGGCGTCGTGATGCCAGCCGCGACGGCACCCGATATGCTTCCATAGAGCGCACTCTCACCGGCTCCGACCTCGGTCGGCGTCGATCCTCTTGCTCCGACTCCCCCTTGTTTCCGGCGCCGACCCCAGCTCTTCATGGCCTCCCAGAGCGGGAACTGTATCACAGTAAAGGGGACCTCGCGCATGACGGTGATGCCCCAGCCGCGGTACAGCTCGCGCCACACACCCGCGAACCCGACGGTGCCGTACTGTCCCACTATGGCGCGCAGCGCGCCGGCGCTCGAGCCGCCGTGATGACCGGCCTGTGCGCGCTGCTTGATGACTTCTGTGGGCACGCGCACGGCGCAGGCTGCTACCTCGCCCAGGCTTGCGGCGGCCATGTGTTCTAGGGGCTCGGCCCAGCTCTTTCCCTCCCCAACCCCCGTCCCTAATCCTCCTGCCTTCAGTCCCAAGCCAGCGAGAGCAGCATCGTCCTCCTGCCGTCTCCGCCTCGCGCGCGATAAAACATCTTTGACGCCCTCGTAGGTGCAGAAGAAAAATGCGGCGCCGGGAGCGGACCCGACTACGGCGGAGCCGACGCCGCGGTAGACGCCGCGGAAGCCGCCCGAGGGGAAGAAGCCGGCGCGCGACTGGAGGCGGGTCTTGAGCGTGTCGAGGGGGAAGAGGGAGAGGTCGACTGTTGTTCCTGCTATGCCGCCGGCCAGCAGGGCCGTTGTGAAGGCGGGGCCTCTTGCTGGTGGTTGTGTCGCCATGAGGGGAGATATTTATTGGTTTCCTTTTTTGACTGTAGTGCGACGCTGGTAATTATTATACAACAAACTGGATCTTAAGAGAAGGATCGAACAAGGGAGCTTGAGGAATTGTCGCGATCACCGCCGCAAGGTCCTCCGAGCAATTATGTACATGCTCCCATGAAACCGTTCTGCGAGGTCGGCGTTGTGTCGCGTGCCGGGAGTCGAGCCGAGCTTGTTACTGAAGTAAACTCTGAGTCGATGCAGGGTCCCACCTTGGATGAATTGCATCGGCCGATAAGCTTCAAAACCTACCTTAAATGCGATTTGGGGCATGGGTTTTCTTAAACCCTTGCTTATTATGCTAGTTTAAGCTGTATCTGCTGCCTATGACGTACAGATATGTAAGAAGCGGGGAGCTAACGTTGGAGCTACCCCCCTCTACTGGGATGCACAGCTCTTCAACAGAGCTTGATGAGGACCCTGAGCTTGGCGTTTTTGTTTGAGACGAGCCAACTTACATCACACCATCACCGTTTTATTTGGGTGTCGACCCCCATTACCACCACTAGCTCTCTTTTTTTAAAGAGAGTCGAGGTCGAAGAATGGAATGGGCACGCTCTCGCCCGTCGTCCGCGGGGCGCTCCCCATCAGTGTCTATGAGTTCGCCGAGGCACTGCGGGCCATCTCGCCACCACGTTTCCCAGCCGCGAGGGTGAACCCACACAGAGACGTCGGTATGTTGGCCTGTGACGGGCTATCCAGACGCATCTCGTCCGCTAATTGGCATCCCGGTTAGGAATCGCCGTGAGCGGTGGAGTCGATTCAATGGCGCTCGCCTACCTCTGCAGCCGCCTCTATCGCCACGATATCAACTTCGCCGTCGCCGACAACCGCGTCTCCAACTTCCGCGCCATCGTCATCGACCACCGGGTCCGCGATGGGTCGAGGGAGGAGGCCAATGCCGTGTGCCGAGCTGTGAGTAACACGGGCATCTACTGCGACGTCTACGACTTGGTGTGGCCCGAGACCGCACTGAGCGACCAGCACCAGCATCCGAAGGACCTGCCCAACTTCGAGAGCCTCGCGCGCAGGCTCCGGTACCGGAAGCTAGGGTACATGTGCAGCCGCCGCAGGAACGCCAGCCTGCTGCTCGCACACCACCAAGACGACCAGTACGAGACCGTGCTCATGCGCTTGCTCCAGGGACACGGCCTCTGGGGTCTGCGTGGCATGAGGGCCGCCTCTGACATCCCCGAGTGTGAGGGCGTACACGGGGCGTCTCAGAGCGGTCACGTGGATGACCAGAGAGGATCCCGGCCCTTCTACAGCTATACCGTGTCTAGGCGACAGTCTAGACACCTGCGGCGGGAATTGGTTTCCAACATCGACCTGGCGATGAACGACCAAGAGCTGAGGGACTCCACCACGGACGGGCCGGGCGACTACGATTTTGTGGACATCTACCGGGGTAAGGGCGGTATGCCCGTCGATCTCACCGGTATCGAAGTCGAGGATGGTGGTGTCATGGTGTACAGGCCGTTACTGGAGTTTTCAAAGGACCGACTGATCGCCACGTGCGAGGCCAACAAGATCCCTTGGTGGGAAGACAGTACCAATCAGGACCAGACCCTAACCATGAGGAACGCCGTGAGGCACATGTGCAAACACTATACCCTCCCCGTCGCCCTTCGGAAGCCCTCTATACTAGCCTTGTCTCAGCGAGCGGAACAGCACGCACGCGCGTTAGAGGCTGAAGCCAACAGGCTGCTGGAGCAGGTCATCATACACGATGTCGAGCCGAATGTCGGCACGGCATCAGTTCAATTCCCGCCGTATGGCTTATCTCGTTTCCCCAGGGACATTTCCTCCCCCGCGCGCCGCGATGCTCGCATCCTGCGTCAGCGCGAGGTAGCCGGGCTTCTGATCAAGAGGATCATCGCCCTCGTTACCCCCGAACAGGCGATACCGCTAGCAAACCTCCAGAACTTCATATCCCGTCTATTCCCCAGACTATCGAACTCGCCAGACGCAGAAAACATAGAAGAGCCCCCTAAAGCCTTCGTGATTGCAGGTGTTCACTTTGTCCCCATTAGCCCATCATCAACATCCTCTAATAAAGACGCCCCGTCCAAGACGACGGGCCCTTGTCCAGCCTGGTACCTCAGCCGAACCCCCTACCCTTCGCATCAGCCCGTCCCCCACTACCGCACGCCGTTCTGGTCCGGCATCCGCGGCTTCAGAAGAGGAGACGAGAAGTGGTCGCGCTGGATGCTGTGGACCCTTTGGGATGGCCGCTTCTGGATACGCATCCGGCACCGGCTCCCCTACCGCGTGATCGTCCGGCCCTTCGAGCTCTCGCACGCTAAGGCCTTCAGGGAATCCCTCGCCCCCGAAGACAGGGACTACCTCGGTGCTCTTCTAAAGCGATGCGCTCCAGGCAAGACACGGTTCACACTCCCGGCGCTTTATCTGGAAGAACACCTCGATCTGAGTAATGCTGACACCGTGCGGCCGCGGCGGTACTACCCGATCTCCCCCGCCGTCCTTCGGGAGAATCACAACATTGAAGTCGAGGATGATCCCACCTCGGATCATCCTCATACCCCTGATATATCAAAGATGCGACTTGTTGCTTTACCGTCGCTTGATGTGCAGATCCCGAATCTGGATCGATGGCTTGAGTATGAGATTCGGTATCGACGGGTTGATCGTGGTACGATTGAGACTGCAGGGTCGTTTCATCGTGGGAGTTTTGTTTCTCCTTCGCGGAGAGGGCTTTTGAGTGGTACTGCTATCGAGGGCCGACGGGTGTTCAGAGCGAAGCCCAAGTCAAAGCTCAGGTCGAGGTCAAGGTTAAGATTGAGGCAGGCACGTTGATATTGGATCGAAAGAAGAGGGATCGAAAGAAGAGGGATCGGTAGATTGATCACTAGTATGTGTGCGTGTATAGGCCGCTCTGTGAATGGTTAAGTCGCTGCCGACGGATATGGTCTGTTAATCTCATCTAATACCCTATATACGACCCCTATTTTCACTTAATTTCCTGCCTCTCGTGTGTCCAGGTATGTATATATAGTCTCATGAATGGACATATGATTCTTTTAATAGTATCATTCCGATCTAGGTGGATATAGACAGCGCAATATCAATGCAGCCAAACAGTAAGAACCACTCAAAAGGCGAACAAGCCGAAATCTCATCATATCATTGAGACGACATTTTGTAGCTCACCATGATACATAAGTGCTATACTCGCAGTATGATTGTCGTGTACATATTCATATAGTTGCCCACAAAACACTTATGAGCTTCGGTGCAATAACAACTGTCTTCACCTACCCCAGAGTACGTGGCCCCCGATATGAAAAATCAATATATCAAGGGTGGCTTGGAATCGATATCTTGAAATACATGAAATGTTGTTAGGATGTTTAAAAAGGTTTCCAGCACTACCTGTATCTAGGACAGCGAGTTGCACACCAGCATAAAGTATAAAATTTGCCCGCAGCCACTAACGTACCTAACTCAGGCCTCTTGGAAACGCTTAAGTGTATACGAAACATAGAGCATTTTCATCCAAAGCTGACCTCACCCATGCAATGTCAAATACTGCTATTCTACACTCATAAAACAAGCATTACCTGTCCAAAATCTGTGTTGTAACGGTTCTAAAACCAATGTACGGGGCACCTTTCAATTATATTCTCATGTTCACTTTTATTAGCCATTACTGAAGAAACTTGATATGCTAGCAACTAATATTATAACATGTCGCGAAGTTGGCGGGGTATCTTGTAGCAGAGTTTAGCTAGATGCTGGAAGACCTTGATCTAGAACCTTTTTCATATGCATGTTGCTTCCTTGTTAGATCTGGCCACTGAATATTCTGAACATTTACAGGATTAGGTACCCATTAGTATAATGTGATACTACTATTAAGCAATGATGGGCATTGATTTCTTAGGTCGCTGTCAATTAATTTATTAGCAACGGCCGATCAGGACTGTTAAATATATCTTTTCGGGACTATTGGTTCGCGATCAAGTTCAGTGCATATTTGAAAGAGAAAGACAAATACGCATCATACATCTATGACTGTAAGTTGAAGTTGACTAAGTGTGTATACGAACACGTGAACGAATACTTGAGTCGTTGGTAGCTGTTGTTTGAAGGAGACAGGATTGGATGAGGCGCAGGCAGTCGTACATAAGATGTTGCGAAAGACACCGATTAGGAAGTACATACATTGACATTATTCCCTGAAAAGAATTGTCATGTGTGCCAAGCGCCACGGTTACTCTGAACGTGAGCGGGTGATAAATTACACCATAGTGTATAAATGGCTATATATTATTTTCTACATTATAAGTAGGTAGTTAAAGTGGCAGAGTTTCGGTAGTGAGGTAGCCATCTGTGTGGTTTATTTAATCACACAGTCCAAAAAAGGTACCCCCGATGTGCAGCCCCCTGGTTGGTTCATCAGCAGACCGCCGGAGCTGATAGGATGTCACTGCCTGTACACTGCCTGCCTGTAGCCTCTAGGTAGGTACCTGTCCGAGAGAGGCCTAGCAGGCTAGCACCAGTACCGCCGTCTAGACCTAAGAGGTAGCGTATCCATTCCAAACTCCACTCCACCGTTCAAGCGTCGTTGGCTCCTCACTCTACTAAAGATACCACATCTAACTTGGCAGCATCCTCTTGACAACGATCTCATTTCAACTGCCCTCCCAAGAAGCACGAGAGCATCGCTTATCCGAGCACCATCCCCGCTCGTTTCCGCTCGACACTCCGCCGGTGCGCCTTGACCTTTGTGTGGCTGGCAGGCTGCCTTTTAGGCTTTAGAGAGAGCATTGAGACTGCCCGTCAACTGCCCGAATTGCCCTTTATCACCGCCGACGCCGTCAACCTTCCCCTGAACAACCAACACCCTCGCATCTACATCTTCACTGTACCCGCGAGCATCGACGCTGCTTCATTCCCGTTGATCACGTAGCGAGCGAACTGATTGCCCACCATGGCCAACGACGAGTACGATGTAGGTCGAGTCTGCCGCCCGCCATCACTCCCCCATCCTGACCGCATTCTCCACTCCCGTTCGAGTTTCAAGGAATGCAGCCGCTGACAAGCACTCACTTCACAGTTCCTCTTCAAAGGTGCGCCTACCCCTCGATCTACATGCGATTTGCCTTCCGAACGCGGAATCACTGACAATCCCTCCCTACTGTAGTGGTGCTGATTGGAGACTCGGGCGTCGGTAAATCCAATCTGTTGAGTCGATTCACCCGAAACGAGTTCAATTTGGACTCCAAGTCGACCATCGGCGTCGAGTTCGCTACCCGGTCCATCCAGGTCGATTCCAAGACGATCAAGGCGCAGATCTGGGATACGGCCGGCCAGGAGCGCTATCGCGCCATTACCTCTGCCTACTACCGTGGTGCTGTCGGCGCCCTCCTCGTATATGACATCAGCAAGCACCAGACTTACGAAAATGTCACAAGATGGCTTAAGGAGCTACGAGCCCACGCCGACGCCAATATCGTCATCATGCTAGTGGGAAACAAGAGCGATTTGCGGCATCTGCGCGCCGTCCCCACCGACGAGGCTAAGGCCTTTGCCAGTGCGTCCATCACATCGTTCCCTTATGTACGCCGTGGATGCTGACAGTTGGTTATCAGGCGAGAACCACCTCTCTTTCATAGAAACCTCGGCTCTAGATGCCAGCAACGTTGAGCTTGCTTTCCAGAACATCCTGACCGGTACGTCTCGGCACTGCCACTCACTCCCCACGCTTCCTAGCAGACACTAGCAAGGCAGCCATCATTCTAACATAGCAATGCACAGAGATCTACCGTATCGTCTCCAGCAAGGCGCTTGACAGTGGCGACAGCGCACAATCCCCGATGCCAGCAGGCACCAACATTTCGCTTAGCAAGTCCCCCGATGACTCGGCTAAGCAGGGTGGAAAGTGTTGTTAGATGTAGCGATGTGGCCCTGTGGGATGGTATGTGACGGTTTATACGGTTGGCATGAATGTTACGTACACGGCGTCACGTTATGTTTTGATGGGACTACCGCCATGGATGGGTGACGATGCATTAAGAGGGGAAAGGGTAGCAATACTGGTCCTTTTCTATCTCTTTTCACAGGCTGCAGTTCTCTTGTTTTCCTTATGGCAACCGTTGTGTTGCAGGCAGTTCTGAGATGTGACCCGTCGAGAACGTTGCTAGCAAATTGAACTAATCTACAAGTGCCCACCGCCATTTCCTCGTGAGTCTGGATGTTTCAAGGGCTCATGATGAATGGTTTGAAATAAGACGAGTACTTATCAGTGCTCGTGTATCTGCCGACGTTTGATCGTCCTTTTCCCCCCAAGGAATTGTGATCCGTCGACAATTGCGGAACTTAAAACAAGACTATAGGCTGGACACGTGCCATTTCGGGACATTGAGAGAAGATGGCCATAACTCTGCTTCGGAGTTAAGATCACTACAAGTATTTTGATGACTTCTCTCCCAGGGCTGGAATAAAAGATCGCTCGTCCGGTTTATTAATGAGAAGCTGGGTCTGCTAATGCTTCAGGTATGCCCGTGTGCAAAACGTAAGATGTAGATGTAATCCGATCTGAGACTACAACAGTCAACCAGAAGGGAACTACGGTAGGTACTACATACGGTACTTTGTCGTGGAGACCGGTACATGTATCTAGCTTCAATTTGTGAAGGGGGCCTTGCAGGCAGCAGGGACTCGGATGAAACGAAGCACCAGGTGGAGCAACATCCCGTTACCAGCCACATCTACATGTCAGGTACCTAGGTACTGCTTAGAATTAGCCCCACAATGCTCGAGATAAGCAGCAATCCACTCTTATCGGCCTCTTATCGGTTGGTCAAGCCAAAAAAAAGTTCGGGAGATGCAAGCTACCTACATTGCATAGTGGACTATGAGAGTTGTGTCTGAGAGAATCATCAATTCTCATTCATTCATTTCCCTACGCTTCTGTTTTTTCTAGTGCTTCGCAACAAACATGGCAGCCGTGTACAAGGCTCTTTCAAAGTCGGCGAACGACAAAGATGATGCGCCGGCCAACGGCAGCGTCAAGCCGCGAAATAAGCAGAGAGTGCTGATCCTGACTTCGCGAGGCGTGACTTATCGGTATGGATACTTCCGTCAAGCTTCACAACTACGTGCTGCCATGAGACCGTTACTGACCGGTGGTTACTCCTGTCTTACAGCCATCGCCATCTTCTCAAGGATCTTGCTAGTATGGTATGTTTTTGGCTTGGTGTTTGGGCGTATTCGACGGCCTGTCTGGTGGACGTTTGCTGACACGAAGCAGATGCCGCATGGTCGCGTAGACGCCAAGTACGATCAGAAGAAGAAGCTGGGAGAGCTAAATGAGCTGGCTGTTCGTCAAACTCTTTGCCACTGATCTGAGATTACGCGCTAACGGGTTGTAGGAGCTATACAACTGCAACAAGTGAGTGCCTCGACCTTGCACTTAGTTATTTCTTGCCTGCCTCGGGAGGAAGTCATGCCGATATAGCTTGATGCTTCCTTCAGAGCCCTGAAGATTTTCAGAGCTCTGTGAGGCTCTCTATGTTAAATCCCAACTGCTGACTCTCTGAACAGCATCTGCTTTTTCGAAGCCCGCAAAGGCCAAGGTCAGTTCATGACTCTCATATTCTTCTGGCCCGTGTTATCTCAACGTCCAATTACTGACTCATACCTGTTTTTAGACCTATACCTTTGGGTGCGTTCCATTATCGACGTCATCTTTCATTTGAAATGGGTACAGACGTGGCGGAATACTAATACATTACGATAGTTGTCAAAGGCGCCTAATGGCCCAACATGCAAGGTTAATCGATCCTTCTTAAATGGCTTCTGTTTTCGAACGTATCTAACGTAATGTTAGTTCCTCGTCAGCAATATTCACACAATGGAAGAGCTGGCCTTTTCAGGAAACTGCCTCAAGGGAAGCAGGCCGATTTTATCTTTCGACAAAACTTTCGACTCGGAGCCGCATCTTCAGGTCATCAAACAACTCTTTCTACAAATCATGGGCGTTCCGCCTCTCCAAAAGCGATCCAAGCCTTTTATCGATCATCTTTTGTCGTTCTCGGTAGCCGATGGACGCATATTTATGAGAGTATATCAAGTACAAGAAACCGAGGCTTCACAGAAAGACGGCGCCGAGGGGGCAGGGGCGGAAGCGGAGAGCAAGAAGCGGAAATCCAAGCATGCGGAGACGCATAAAGAGCTGGATATTTCCCTCCTCGAAATAGGACCCAGATGCGTGCTTCAACCGATCATAATTCAAGAGGGCTCCTTTGGCGGTGCTCTTCTCTACGAGAACAAGCATTTCGTCTCCCCGAACCAGGTCCGTGCTGATCTGCGACGGAAGAGTGCAACTAAGAATAATTCCCGAGCAGAGCAAGGCATCAACAGGCAGTCGAAGATGGGCAATCTGGGCCTGCGGAGTGACGGCGGCAACAAAAAACCGGTGGATCAGCTGGACTCGCGGGAGCTCTTTGCTTGAGGAATTGCTTCATTTCAGGCTATGGGCCGGCGTTCTGGCGTTTTGTAGTAATCTATAATACCTGCCCGGGCTATTCCTCTTTTCGCTTTGAGGCTCATATTGAAATATGTGTGCTCATAAAAATCCGCAGAGAAAATGGATCCCTCTCTGCATTATATCCTGATGATCTGTTATTCATGTAGTTGGTTCGCTGCATGTGTGTGAAAGTTTGATATATCGCCTTCTAATTGTAGAAACTGTACTGGCAATCATTAAGTCAGCAGAATTATCTGATCCTCAGTTTACTCGAGCCTCCTGCTATTCAACTGTATGTATATACTTAAAGACCCCTAACTTGGGGGCCATGCATCACCAATGGCGTGTTGCAATTGATTAGGGGTCTCTTATAGTAATCATTTGTAGCCTATCGCCTAAGGAATTACTGCCTTAATTGGAAAAGAAACCTGGGCTAGGAGCAAGGTTGTTCCGAGCACCGACGTCAGTTCAATCATGTAGGCTAATAAGGAGACGTACGCACGGGCCAACTTCAGCTCTGACCAATCCATGTCGCCATAGCTTTGATTTAAACCACCGCGACTCAAACGCGTCACTTCGTCTTCTTCTCTTTTGCATCAAGCCATCATGACACCATCACCACAAACCCGACTAGCCTGCTCGGCGATGTCGTTTCAGCGGTACACAATGCTTTTGTGTACCCCACCTTCACAGTATAGCCCCAACGGAGGGGTTGTTGTTGACTGAGCCGACTGCTTCTCTGCCTTGGGACCGATCACAGGTGCTGGGCAATTGATAGCTCTGCTTGAGCTATCTAGCCTGGCGTCTGATCGGCCAAGGTGCTTACCACCGCATATTGTGGGAGTGGGAGTTGGACACAGTTGGTGAAGAAGAATCCAAAAGTGCGTACAGCAAAGATATATCAACAGGAAAGAAACTAACCAATTCTTAAGAACCCTTCTGGTTTTGAAGTCGGGAGTGAAGAATGCGAGCGCAGAGCACTCTTACAACAAAGAAAAAAATTTGTTCAATACATGTTTGCACAACTTATATTCACAAGATTGCACTTTGTGAGTCTACCAATATCCCTTAATCGTAGAGTCTTACTGACTAGTTGTCTGCAGGAACATAATTATCACATTTGGCTTGTTATTCGAACAAGTACCTGATTGAGACCAAATCTTTCATCTTCGAGAGATACATTGCGCATTTGGCGTGTACATTTTAATTAGCCAATTATTGTTCACTAGTTCCGAGTTTCCGGGGCAAACCCTTCGATTTTCAGGAGGATCCCTTGTCCCTGAAAGCACCTGTTTGGTGCTTTCTTACCAGCCGCACTCAGGGGCCCCACGATCCCGTAACCGCAGTGAGCTACTTGCTCACTTTGGGGGTGATTGACTTGGTTCATTTGTTTACACTAGAATCCTGTGGGGAAACATTTTCTCTACACATCCCAACTTCTCTGCCAACAGACAGAGAATACCCTAGGGTAAGCTTAGGATTCTTGTGTTCTGTGTCAACAGTACACTCTCAGCAGAGAATTTCCAAGCCTTCAAATTTCCCCAAAGCATCTTCTCTAATATCCTTGCCACCTTACCCAATCTCAAAGTCCATCCCAGCTACGGCTGTCTCGAAGATGGCGCAGGGCATATATATGCATGGCCAGAGCGATGCTCGGGCTGAGAAACCCTCCGTCTCTCCCATCGAGACCATCCCCGTCGAAGTCATCCTCGAAATCATGGAGATCATGGGCCCTGGAGATCTCACCAACTTCGGCTTGGTCAATAAACGTCTCTACCAAATTTTCAAGGACAAACGAGCTCACATCCTCCTTAAAATCCTCCGAAGCCGTCCGGAATTGGAACTCCTCTTGCATCTCTACACGGCCAATCAGAATGACTTCCTCCCCGACAGAATGTTGCACCCCCTGACTGTCACTTTCAGTTTTAATCCTGATGATGCACCGGAAGATAAGATCTTTGTCATGCGCAGCTCCGTAGGTTGGAAGGACGGGAAGATCGTTGTCCCCGAGAAGATCAAGATGCAAGTATACGATCTTATCGAACTGGCTCAAATGGTTAAAGTGGTTGATTGGTGGGTTGAAGTTTACCCTCGTCTGCGCTGGAGAGACCATCCTGAAGATCGGCGATGTCTGAAATCGGAAGAAGAGAGTCGTCTTCGCAAGGCTATCGCCCGTTGGTGGCTGTATGGCCACTACTTCCACGGCAACTACTGGCGCAATACTCACCAGCCAAAGAGATTTGATACAGATGTTCGGCTTCACCATTTGCGAATCCTCACAACTCAGGAAATCCACGAGTTGGATGACCTCTTGGGCACGATGTACGAGACCATCAGCAAGGATCTTTGCTCGTCGCCGGGTAAAGTTTACCGTGGGGTAAGTAACACATATTGAGAAAAGCAAGGAGACAGCAGGCTAATGATTTCAATAGAGGGGTTCTGTCGTTGAACTCATTCCTTGGGGCAAGAATGGCGACCGTCATCCGGCAGTGGTCAACACGTACATGAAGCTTGAACCAGATCTCCTCAAGTACTTTTTGGAGCATTGTTACAGATACAACAAAGACTATCTCATCATGGCAATTACTAACAGCACTCCCGATCTTCTATTTGACCGCGAGACCCTATCCATGTCGATCGCGACTGTGCTTGAGGAGAGATTGATATTGGACCCAGGCCGCCCCAAAACATTTCCACTGATGGGAATCATTACCGAGGACAGAGCTGGTGCTGACGATTGTGAAGTGTGGAACCACGATGCATGGTCTACAGGATTCCCGCCCATCACCAAAGAGCAACTAGCAGATCAGCCTCTCGAGCTTACCAGTCGCGTTCCCCGTGGTGATGATGGTGCCGATCGTGGCGGCGAGTATTAGAAAGACTCGTGGCGTCTTCGAAGAAGGTTCTTCTCAACTGATGGCAAGTGAGACTGTAAATTCTGTTTGTTCAGTCGATGTTCATCAAACGACATCAATTGCGGAGGTTCGCCTCGCACTGTTTAATTTAGTCCGTTGGAACAGACTAGTCGACTTGGATGTTCATCTCAATCTTGCCGATACTCGTTATCGCAGATGTTCCAATCCGTCCGAGTTCTGCGCCTGTTCCCCCTACTTGTTCGATTCATCAAACTGCGACACGCGTAGTCGCTTTTCAAAAACCTATAGGGCATTTTTCCAAGAGAAGAGTTGCAAGAGACCGTGGGTTGGTTTCGTAATACCAAAAGTCATGATACGATAATTATTCCTGAGATGGCCGACTACAATATTGCGAGGTTAGCGACTTTTACATTAGAGTTTTGCCCGCTCTCGAATGCATGGTGTCAGGTATTCAGGCAAAGTTAATTTACGTATCATAATGAAAACCGTGTATTGATAAGTGAATTATGACCCTCGAACGGTTTTTTCTTTGCCTTCACTGTCTAAGTTTCAACTGATAAGCGTTCACTGTGTGCTGTTACGAGATCGATCTCATCAACAGTTTCATCCCATGAGAATGACAAGCCCGCTTACCATTAGGAAAAGAGAGAAGCGGGAGAGAAGAGAAAAGAAAGCTTGGCTCAGCCGTAGTGATCTGCTTATGCGACAGTTGTCCAAATTATAATAAATCAAAAATACCTAGATGAGTAAGTAGCCATCTGAGCAGCAAGTACTCTTTGTAGGATTCTCCCACGCGGGTTACAGAAACTAAGCATACTGTTTTACACACTACTAAATCTCATACTTGGATACATACCGTCCTATCGCTGCTGCTCAACAAACTGTATGTATTCTTCTCTGATACATTCTTCTAATTATATATATATATATATATATCATTGTGATTATTATGATCATTATCGCCATCGGTTGGTAGGGTATTGATGTTACACTGCACACGCCCCGGGCTGCTGGAAGGGGGGCTGGTAGCGGCCCATGTTAGCGGCATTTGCCAGGGCCCGGGTACTGGCCAGGCTCCCTACGGATGGCTGTACCTGCGGCGGCTCGACTCAGGCCAGCATTTTCCTACACGCCCCATTCCACACACACACCTCACCACACGACGCCGCGCACCACATATCGCCAACCACCTCTTTGGTCGTACCGCGCCCGCCGCCGCAGCACCTCATGCGCAGCTGTCCCGGCCGTTGCTGCGATCAGACGAACACTTGCTGCCAGGCACCATCGGCCTCGTGTGAACGCTGCGCCCGGGGCCCGTGGGTGGACCTGAGGCCGTGTCTCCAGCTGCCCCTTGCCGATATATCAGGTGTAAGTTCGTGACATCCATCGATGCATACAATTCCATCATGTTATACAACATCGTCGTGCCTTCCTTCACCCCAGAAATTACTACATCTATATTTCCCTTTTGTCGTTTCTCTCTTTTTTGAATTTCTCTGCTCTTATTTTATTTTCATGTGAGAAGTCTCGCTATGTACATCATTTTGTCCGTTGCTGGTGGATACCGTAAAACCAACCTCAGGCTGCTGCTCAAAAGAGATGACACGCATGTTCCAAGACGGACGTCCATGAGTCAGCGCGTGAGGGTTCGCTAGATATATCTGCATATTTCTCTACCACTCTAACGTATATGCGCGCCTGCCTATATGCGCGCCTGCCTATACTGTACGAGAGGAAGTGTATATAAGCTAATCCTCACCAGCTCAACCTACGGTCTTCGGGCACTCGCACCCGGTCGTACTGCGCTTCGTAATTGAAAGCGACAGCAGTGACGAGTTGTATTCTGGGTTGTTCACTATCTCATCATAACCTCGGCAAGGCATCACTAAAGCTGCAACCACCATCATTATCATGGAAGTCGAGGACCATTCTATGACAGATGCACCTCCCAACGGACTTGGTGGCAGACAGTATTCGCCTGACTTAGGAAACGATAGAGAAGGACAGGCCTCCCTGGTGGACGGCCACGATTCTGCCATGGAGAAGGCCAAATCACCCATCGAGACAGGGGATTTCATCAAATCAGTGCGAAGAAGAGGCCTACTTCCGACGGGATGCTGCTACGATGACAGGATGAAGCTTCACGCTAATGCCGATTTTGGACCGACACCTCATCACCCAGAAGACCCAAGGAGAATAGAAGAGATCATGAAGATATTTAAGAAAGCTGGCCTCGTCTACACAGGTCCCGACTCGAAGCTGCATGATATCCTGAAAGAAACACCCACAAAGTATATGTGGAGGATACCCGCCAGAGAAGCGACTAAACAGGAGATCTGTACTGTTCATACGGCCGATCATTATGATTGGGTCGAGAACCTCTCTCATATGTCCACCAAAGATCTTCGGGCACTTAGTATGACGTTAGATCAGGGTAGAGCCTCTCTCTACGTCGGTGGGATGTCGTACGAGGCAGCTCTCCTTTCGGCCGGAGGCTGTATAGAGACCTGTAAGAACGTAGCTGCTGGCCGCGTTAAAAATGCGTTTGCCGTTATTAGACCACCGGGGCACCATGCCGAATACGACTCCGCTATGGGTTTCTGTCTGTTTAATAATGTCCCTATCGGAGCCAAGGTCTGCCAGGCTGAATACCCCGACACCTGTCGTAAAGTCATGATTTTAGACTGGGATGTACACCATGGCAACGGTGTCCAAAATATGTTCTACGACGATCCGAATATTCTCTATATCTCGCTTCACGTGTACGCTAATGGCGACTTTTACCCGGGAAAGCCAGATAACCCGATGATACCCGACGGTGACTTGGATAACGTTGGTCATGGCCCAGGCAAAGGCAAGAATGTCAATATCGCGTGGCCGTCACAAGGCATGGGAGATGGAGAGTATCTGGCTGCATTTCAAAAAATTGTCATGCCGATCGCTCAAGAGTTTAACCCGGACCTAGTGATCATTTCGGCCGGCTTTGATGCCGCGGATGGCGATGAACTAGGGGGTTGCTTTGTCACCCCTTCTTGTTATGCTCACATGACACATATGTTGATGTCTCTCGCCGGCGGCAAAGTCGCAGTTTGCTTAGAAGGCGGCTATAACCTCCAAGCCATATCGCATTCAGCCCTGGCCGTGGCACGAACCCTCATGGGTGAACCACCTCCGCAGATGGAGATACCGCCAATCAGCAAAGAAGCCGCAAGAGTGCTAGCTAAGGTTCAAGCAGTCCAAGCTCCCTACTGGGAATGTATGCGGCCAGGGATCATCGATGTACAGCAACTGGGCACTGGGGCTTCTCGCCTCCACGATGTCATTCGCGGTTACCAACGACAAGTACTGTCCGAAAAACATGGCATGCTTCCCCTGTTCATCCAGCGTGAGGCTCTCTTCAAGTCTTTCGACAACCAGGTATTAGTTACACCAGATGTCCAGTCAAAGCGAAAGGTCTTATTTATTATACATGACGCGTGAGTCCTGCTTCCCCGGTTCTGAGGGCGTCCTTGCTAACCTATAATTAGTCCTGAATTAGTAGCTATGCCAGATACGATTGACAATACAGTGGATCCACATAACGGCTTCATCGCAAGTGCCTACAACACTTCGTTTAACAAAAACATCTTACTGACTGCGTGGCTATAGCTTAACGGCGTGATGTCGTACGTAGACTGGGGCCTGAAGAACGGCTTCGGTGTCGTGGACGCGAACATCCCTCATTACATCACCCATCCCGAAGATTTAGACGCCTTCATGCCTAGGGCTTCAGAAAAAGTACTGCAGAAGCAAATCGAAGAACTCGTGTGCTTTATATGGGATAACTACTTACAGCTCTACGACGCGGAAGAGCTGTTCCTTCTCGGTGTCGGCGATGCTTATTTAGGGGTCAAGATCCTCCTTACGAATCGTGGTACGTATTTAACACGGTCATTGCACATAGACATCCTCCACTACGGATCTCATAGGGCCATATTATATAGTTCGTACACCATTTGCTAACCTGGAACACAGAGTGCAAAGATCGGATATCAGGCGTCGTCAACTTCGTGACGGGCAACCTCCGCCCGGTCAAATCGGAGACAGACCCAGACCTCTCGACGTGGTACAAGTCCAACTCCCTCGTCTTCGTCGCGGCCGACCACGCCTGCTGGAGTGACGAGGAGCTGGCCAAGAAGGTGTTGAAGAGACGCTTCGGCGGCGTCAAGAAGAGCTCCAAGATTGGCATCAATGCTATGATGGAGGCGCATGCGCCCGAGGTCCAAGCCTGGATTGAGAAGCGGTCGGGTCGGCATAAAAGCGGCCAGACTACTGAGGAAGAGAGGTGACTTAACCTTAGAAGAATACGATGGGTATAGGGGTGACAGTTGTTGGGAGAGCAAGGGCTGTTGTATCTTAGTTTAGATAGGTTCATGGATTGTAGCATGATTTTACTCTTTGTTTTCACAGGTTATCTTTTTATTCCGTCTGGTAACATCAAGGTTAGGAGTCTAAACTTCCTGGCGCATTTAATTAATGTGCTGTATACCCAACGGTTGTTGTTTGGTTGATTCGTATGTGATAGGCCATGGTCCTTTTCGTGTAATACATGATCGGCACTTAATTGGGATTCTTTCCACCTACTATATCAGTGCCATTCTTGACTACAGAGCAGCTCTCAACGAATTTATCGTCAATGGAGGATTTATCAGTAGACTGTTCATGCCCATATAAGAAATGTTGAGGATGAGGTTGAACGTCCATAGAAAGCGGATTCATATAGAAAGCCAAATCGACTTATCGGGAGTATTTGGCTGGTAATGGTACAGATTGGCCCCACGTCGAAAGGCCGAGGTATGTATCAGTAAGTAGGTAGTCGGGCGTCGGGTACCTATCGGCGTTGCATGGACGCCACAGACACGCCACTTTGACGCGTTTTCCAGATGGGATGCGACGACATGCCGCTCTAGGAAATTTCAGACTTATCTAATCTACAACCCTGCAACCCCTGCAACACTGTACAGGTACATACATACATACATACAACTGCATACCTTACCTCAGGCACTTCATGCAGTGCCCAAAGGAAGGGTGATGGATGCTGATATTCAGTCAGTCTCCTTGTCCTGTCCAACCTTCCACTTCCCTTTTTTTTTTTCTCCTTCATACTTTGCACGTCACCTTCTCTCATCTGATATCACCACAATACGGCTGAATAACGACTATTTGAGCGACAGCCTTGTTTACATTTCTGGCATTAACCATCTCTCACTCTGCAAATACTCTGCAAATTGGTTAGGTCGAATTCGGGTTGAACTCTGGCTGCAGCCGGTTTGAAATCAGATCGTGATACCTATACCAGCGATATTCCAAATACAGTATCTCTTTCTACTACAGTGCTTCTTGCTCATAGATCAGAAACTCATGCCACATAAGCGCTCCGCGAGGGCTAGGGTAGAATAGCGCTTGCCTTTTCCAACATGGATCGCGACCCGAGAAGTCGCAGGTAGGCTGGCTGACTTTTTCTTATTCCTGCCTCTACCTCTACCTCTACCTCTACCTATATCTATGCCTACATTTGTACGAGCATGGACTAGTTTTGTCTGGGGTCTCAGGCCAGTTCTGAGTCTTGGTGGCATTGTGATATCATCTCATACTTGTTTACCACGGGAAGGTATACATGTGACTGACCAATTCGTCTTGCTCGCCAGATACGACGATGGAGAGGTCACTAGATATGGCGCAGGGGAATCGTATCGGCCGTACAATTCCAACCGGTCTCCGCGTCGTGCTAGAAGCCCGCCGCCCCGGGAACGACCTCGGAGCCCTCCACCGGACAGCGATAGGTATGTCCCCGACCGAGCCCCCCGACGGCGTTCGCGCAGTACCGACCGTTATCGACGCGACCCTTCGCGCGACCGCCGAGACCTGAGGGACGTACGAGACATGCGAGACATGCGCGACATGCGGGACACGGGCGGTGATAGCTGGCGGAGAGATGATCGAGGTCGCGCGCCTCGTCGATCGCCTCCACGACGGTCTCCTCCGAGGCGTAGTCCGCTCAGGAGAAGCCCGCCGCGCAGGTTCTCGCCGAGACGGGACGACCGAGACCGGGATCGAGATCGACCGCGATCTCCCAGACGAGCCTTTGACCCAAGGTTAAACCCTTTGCCCCAACAAGACAACCCTAATGCCATTCCCCTGACAAGGCTGCCCCTTAGGCGACGATCCAGGTCTCCTCTCGATCGAGACCGTCCACGAGAACGCACCCCCCCGCCTCGTCGTTCCCCTCCTCCTATTGCGCGGGCGAGCACATACCGTGTTCGCGATCGCACTCCCGACCGCCGTGGCGACGATCGCTTTGGTCCGTCTTATGCTAGACGCCCCTCCCCTCCTCGTGAATCCGCCATCAGCTCTGCCCTCCCCTCTCGTGACACATCGCAGAGATCATCACCTCGCCCTGACCCGTCTAGGCGAGACGACCGTTCCCGTCCTGAAACCCCCCTTCCTCCTCGCCCCGTCTCCAGATCCTCACACGGCGGTTCCGGTGTCAGAGAGAAAACACCACAAAGAACACCTCAAGACTCGCAGCCTGGTCCATCTCGACCATCACGGTCTCCTCCCCGTGGTCCCGCGGCTTTACGAGCGCCACCCACAGGTCCCAGGGATGGTCGTGGGTACGGTGGTCAGTCTGCTGGGTCAATAGGTCCGCCTGCCAGACCAGCCGCTCCAACGCCGCCTCCACCTGCCAGTCGACAGGAAAACGGTGCTGGGGGTCCACCAACTGGTCCCCGAGGGTTTGTTCCTGGGCGTGGAGGTGGTTATGGTCGGGGTGGACGAGGAGGATCTACCTGGGGTAGCACCATTCAAAGTCGTAATCTGCCTGCAGCTCAAGGGCCTGCTTCGGCTTCTACTGCTACTAGTGCGAACAGTATACCGACAGGTCCCCGCGGTGGTGCGACCTCACAGTCAGTCCCATCAACTCCTATTTCACAAGCGAAGCCCTTCAATCCGCCCAAGGGTCCAGCCGCGGAAAATAGTCGACCCAGTTTGGCCCAGCAACTAATCGCGTCCATGCCACCCATCATTCCTGGCGGCAAGATGGACCCCTCTTATATTCCCCTGACCACTGGTGTGCTCCCGGAACTACAACCTCACATGGACCGTCTCAAAGAAGAAGAGGAGAAACTCCGCGAGGAAAAGTACATCAAAGAAGAGAAGCTACGCAAGAGCCTTGCCGCGTATGAAAAGGGCGAGCGTGAGACCAAAGTCATGGCCCTACGCACTGAACTGGCTGAACAGAGCCTTAAGAAGTTTGCTGGTGAAGGGCTTGGTGGCGCGGCCTTCTAGATAGGATAACTTGAACATGTCCAGTCGAAACATTATGACTACGCCGACTGTTACCCGAAGACTTGATCAGTCGCTTGTTTGGCTATCCTGTTTGCCTTCATTTTCGCTGTTGTACTATTACGACTACAGACTGTTCACAAAATACCAACCTACTTCCTATCGTCCCTTGGCCCGGGATCGAAGTTGTTGCGACGATGTCAGAAGTCCATTTGAGCATGTAATGAATACCAGACAAACCCTAGAATTGTGATAAGAGGTTCAATAATTTTGGAGCATGGCGGCTTGAGATGCAAAATCAACGATTTGATGACTGGGCCTACCTGCTTAGCTCAGGAGGTGGGCTATCACACGCAGCTATGTAACAGACAGAGTTGTAGGATAGGTACTTAGTCACCGCATAAGACATCTTGTATGAATACCTGTAGTCTGTCTCATAGTAATAGCAATCAATGAACAGGCTCGTTGTAAAACGTCGACGAAGAATTCTTGGATGTTGTGTTGTTGTGTAAAAGGGGTAAGTTCCGACTCTTAATATGAGGTAAGACCAAGTGAGATGGGTGAATACGTGAAGATTGTGAGAGGATAGCTGGTTTTCTGCTGATTTTTCACGCAAGCACACGCATTTGTATATCCGGTATTGGAATACAGCCGTCTGACTTCTGTCTGCATCTTACATGTATTTTTATCGTGTTCGAAGCGGCAGAAACAACATTGGAGGGTAAATGGAAATGAAAAAAAAGTAAATCGCTATTATTATATTGCAAGCAGTTAACTAAACACAAATACTTGGAGTCAAATATACTTATCGCTTCAACCAAGGTATATACTGAGAGAGTAACCTACGTATTCATGTCAGGCATTCAGCGCAAAGGAGTCACTACATGAATCGTGCAGTGCCAAGATTGATTTTACTTGTACTTTCGAAAGTAATATATGATTAATTATCCGAACGCAGACCTAATAGCTGGTTTAATCACTTTTTAGACTTCCTTTTTAGTTTCTCAATGATCACTGCCGCAGCATCCACGGATACATATCCGCATGCCCGACCTTCCTTTACCTGGTCCACCCACCATTCTTGTGTCGGGCGGTACCGGTATTCTATTTGATTACACTTGGGATCCCGCAATCGGGCCTTCAAGCAAGTCTCGTGGAGATCGTTGAGACATTTGGTCCCTAGATCCCTAGTCCTCCCAGGAATCGGGTGCCAGATAGCCCTTTGAGGCTTCGTTTTGTCTTCTTCGGTTTGCGGGATCCGCTTGGGGGAGAGTGCAGAAGGCTTTCCCAAGGGGTTTGTCCTGAAAGTCATAGGGGACATACCTGAACGCCATAATCGTGCGTCAAGGGGTGTCCACTTGTTGAAAAGGACTTTATCATAAGGTGCCAATTCGTCTCTACCGTTGTCAAACATCTCCCGTATCCGCCTACAAGTGATATCTAAAGGATTCTCGTTTGGTCCGATTTCGAGATTAGTAGTACTGCTATACCACACATCTGAAAGAGAACACCCAGGGTAATGCTTGGGAATGTTGCTATAGACATAGTCAATCAGCTGGCATTGCATGTCGAGTAAGCAATTCCCGGTCTTCCCTCTATCGGCTGCTGCCATGTCCCAGATGAAGAGTTCAAGATAGATGAAACGCTCCTGTTTTCGTAGGAGGTGAGGATTTTTAGGCCGATAAATAGCAATCCATGGGTGTCGTTCATATTTTCGCCTTGGCATATACTCGTCCCAAACATCGGTTATAGTATAAAAGAGACCATAGTATGTGTTCCTTTTCTGCGAGAAAGTCGGCGCTGCCTTGAACCAGCCATCGAAAGTGTCAAAACGGCTACTGTATTCTTCGCCATCAAGAAATTGGTCGGCCATATTCCAATCCTTCCAAGACACAGGTTTTTGGTGGAGCGTAGACCAGTTCATGCCTATTTCCTGGATGTGGTAATCTATCCACTGATGGAGTTCGTGGGCGTCACCAGTGCGGAAAAGATGGCTGGGAAATTGATATGGTGCTTCGCAAATTGACTTTCTCCACAGTCCAGCGGCCCCAGAGAGCCCGTCTGTATTCCAAGCAATATTAACCTCAGTGCCCTGTCTGCCAGCCTCTTTCTGGAGCTCCAATGCTAATAGCCGTCGCTGAAGAAGGATGTTAGCTGTATCTGGATCACTGCCTTCTGTATCGAAATATCTCGGGATTTCAATGTAGCGATACGCTGCCTGAATTTGGTTAGGATTGGAGCCAAGAACGTAAAACCTGCGGAACCGATCGCATTTCAATTGAGTCCACCAGCAGAAGGCGTTCACCAAGCTCTGTTCGTCGCTTGAGTCGATATATTCGCTAAGGTAGTGAATTTTCCGAATTTCTATTGAAGCTTTTGTTAGTGGCTGTCACGGGAGGTAAAGTAACGTAGATGGCGTAAAGTCTACCGAGGTTGGGATTTTAAAATAAAAAGGAAAGAAAAGAACCTACCTTCGCTCGTCTCTTCATCTCCAAATTGCTCCATTATCTCTTGAAACAATTCCCAGGCATGAAAATGATAATCAATATCCAGCTCAGTTCGGCAGGTCCGCTCGAAAAATATTTTCACATCTTTATTACCCGGGTTCATTTGCAATAAGGCGCTGTGTTCCTTCTGCTTTTCTTCTGCGATATTCCTAAGAAACCGAGGAAAGTCGTGACATGTCACAATAATGTGACTCGGATTGGCGGCCCAATGTTTGAACCACCTCAGAAATTCACAGAGTTTGGCTGGTTCCGAAATCGCAAAACTTGGGGTGACCAAGAACGCCCGACCGTAAGGGAACAACCTGGTCAAATGAAGTGTCCCTGGTTTGCTAATAGTATCCAAGTCGGATGGGTATTGAGGTCGCTCGTTTTCTCCGGTATCTAAATGCCAGAATGTATACTTCTGATTCTCAAGCATTCGCCATACACCGGCTGTTTTCTCTAGCTTCCACAGGGTGAACTCAGCATGGGAAATTATTGTGCCTCCGCCCCCGCCGGCTTGCACAGCCTCGTGGAATAAACGCCAACTGTGTGGCTGTTCAACTGTGAAGATCGGTCGATTCGGTTGGTGGAAGCCTTTTCATACTATAGTAAGCATTCGTCTCACTGCGTCATAGGCGTTTTTTAGGGGGGTTGTCTTTTGTAAAGGGACTTACGTAGCCAGGCCATGATTACGCCCAAAATTTGTCTAGCTTTCAAAGGAATTAACAACATATAGACCTGTTTGTTGGCTAGCGTTGGATCCTGTGGAGTCATTTTGCTAAAGTCGAGCTCGGTCAACAGTTCGACAAGTTCCGGGTCATTTCTCCCATTTGGGTGTATGAGCTCGTTCGCCACCACGGGTTCTTTTTGCAACTCAGAGGGATAGGCTCGGGGAGGGACAAAGGACGAAAAGATGATATGCCGTAGTAGGACGTCTTCGTTGGGCTTCTTGGAATCAACATCAAGCCAATCCCAGCCATCACACCTCGCTGGATAGACTAGGATTGAATACTCACACGCAACTAGATGCAATCCAATTGACCTCTGTTGCAGAGATTCTGCCACATTTTTCAGAGCTGAGGCGTGTTCTGTTAAATGAGCCGTAACTGAACCAGCTGAAAGTTTTTCCTTGATTAGGTGCTGTTTTTGCAGAAGAAAATGAAAGGCCGAGCAGGTGGACGCGAGATGGAGAATGTTCTCAGCCTTGAAGGCAAACAACCAAGCGGGAGTATATCGAGTGATGCCGCCGAAACTGACCGTGATCGCTTCTGCATTCCCAAATTTGACAAGCTTCTGAACTGTTTGTGTCTGTCCTCGCTCTTGATACATTGCTTGAGGGACATCTGTAGAGGGTGCTTGTGCGCCACTGTCTGCATCTGAGCTCGTAATGCTGTCACTTATGTGGACAGTGTCATCGAACGGTTCATTGATCGTACTGGCCAACTCGTTTCTATCTACTTCCGTAAAGCGGACAGACTTTTTACGCTTCGGCGGGGGCACTTCCTCCGGACCTCCTTGCTGTGGGGACAATACTGATACTTGAGGGTCATGTGCTTCTGCCGCAGATGCGGGTGACGCAGTCTCGAGGTTTTGCGGCGATCCAACAGTGCTTGGTGATACGAGACTAGGCTTTCTGGATCCCATATTCGCCTGCTCATTACCAATAATGAATTTGGAGGGAATTGAAGATAAGGCACCAACAGCGTCGCCCTTTTCGATTCCTCTCTTCTTGGCAATATTCAGCACGCGCAAAGTAGAAAATTTCTTAGGGGCCTTAGAAGGATCGGCCATGACCTCGCCTAGACTGGCCCTCTGCTTACGTCGCGTGCCCCCTGCAAATACGTTTGTTGCTGAAAAAGACGCTGGCAATTGTCGGGTTTTCAAGGCGGTAGATCTCTTAGCTTTCAAGGCCTTAGTTGGAGTAGAAGACGGAGCGGGCGGTCTTGTAGTGGCCGAGAGTGATTTATTATTGAGAGTAGAAGTATTCTGGGTGGATATTTTGGTACCAGTGGCCCTAAATATACTACTTCTTCCAGCTGTACCCTGATAACCAGTCATCGTCCCGCTACTCACTTTGCGAGGGAGTCCGGGGGGAGGGGGTTTCACTGAAGAAGAGCTTGATGCGGATGTCTTCGCAGCCGCGTTCGGATTAGTTAGGGAAGGCTTCTGACTGCGACCCTTTTCTGGCACTTTCGAGGTTCTCGAATCTTTCGGGGGCGCTTGAGAGGGGATCCCTACGAATGTAGTCTGTTTGGCGACTCTCCGAACCGTAGACGCAGGCGCAGGCGTTGTCGTGGCCGTCGGGGGAGTGGATGTGCCAGCTGTGGCTTTGGGCTTTGGCGTTGGAATGTTGGCGGGATCAATCTCGTCCGCTTCTTCTTGTGCCTCATCGGATGACGACGAATCCACATCCATAGGTGAGGCCACAGGCGTATCATCAAAGAATTCAGGCAGGAAAGGTGGCGTCAGTGGTAAACCCAGCCTCCGGCGTTTGGCATTGCGCCTCCTGTGTCTGTCTAATCGCTCGGCGCAGGCCGCATCAAAGGCCGCCAGATCAAATATCTTGCGGTTTCCGGCACCGATCTCGGCTCTGTTCTCCTTCCATTTATCGAGCAGACCATCTCCAAGATTCTCTACGGGTTCCCAGGTACAATCTTCTAGCTTAAAGCCTTCCCACTTGATGAGATACTGTGAAGCGCCGGGGATATCGGGGTGTGGTCTCTCGGCCAGGACGTCGTCCACCTCCCATTCTTTATCGGAATCATTGTCATCGGCATTGGTAGAAGTGACGGAAAGATTATCCTCATCGTCACAATCTTGCTGCTGGAAGGCATCTTCTGCCCTGGCAACAGAGCCCACTTGGGCATTTAGCGACATGTCGTGGCAATCAATCGAGGCGACCCCGGCCTACAAATCGAATTGACTGATGTTCAATGATAAGGTCAGCAATCTCTCGAGATGAGTGTGGGGAGGAAAAGTGATTGAATGAAATCCATAGGTCATAGATGGCGGTGGTGGGGTGGTGTACATGAGAGATGATATGAGTTCATGCCGGTATCACCGTTGAGAAGAGGCATCGACAGCGTTGAGAGAGTGCAGTGGGCTCAGTCAAGCCGTTTGGGAAATGATTAATCAGTCCGCCTGTCGCATTGCTCACAAATCACCTGCATGAAAGATGACTTGTTATCATGCTAGTCATGGTGCACTGATGTGATTGATCGAAAGTGCTAGACAGAGTGAGAATGACAGGCGTGAGAAGAGAGGTTCGAAGTGTAGTGTAGTATTTTGGTTTCCTACCGAGGCACCTACCTACAGGTAGCAAGGAAGAGAAAAGAGGAAAGGAGAAGGAAAGAATAAGAGAAAAGAAAAGTAGCCTCAGTTCGGGGTCCGTACCTGTAGCCTGTTTGTAGTGGTACAGGTTTCACCTTCGGGAGACATCAGATATCTACATCATGATGTAGGTAGTCATGCCTACCACCAGATGTCAACTTGTGAATGCAGGTGTGCTGTGTAGCTGTAAAAAACGGTGTTGTATCGGGTGTGGACTCCTACTGATCTAGAAATCGGGTAGGTACCTCTACAGCAAGGGTGTCCATGCTAAGGCGGCGCGCATTTCAAACCAAGTACCCAGATAGGTCTAGCTTAACGACCGCTTTACTAGGGTTCAGCACACAATATCCTAAGTAAACGTTTCTCGAAACGAGATTCGAAAAGGTTCAATTTCAGTAAACAACAGCCCAGCGACTAATACTATGTCAACTAACCAAGACGATAACTCGATACATTTTCTACAGGCCCTAACATATCCCCAGGAATTCTCTTGTAATAGCGGGGTTCTCAACGGTTTGGCTGTTGGCAATGCAAGCTTCATCCGGGCGATTTCTCTCCCTATTCAACCTATCATACTAACATATATAGCAGGAGAAAGATCTGGCAGGCATTCGCTTTTCTGAAAGCGAGCGCCGACATCATCTGAAAATTTCGAGATGCGTCATTGCACTTGGGTACATGCAACTTTGGCAACCACAATACCCGTATGAAGGATAGATGAGTCATGGTGTTACCTCATGTTGGGGAATATTCCGCAGCTGTTCATTCATAAGACTACCTAGTATCTTAATCTATGGAAGACCGACCAGTTCATAGTTTCCCTCTGATTATCAGTTAGTACACCATAGTCAGGTCCCTACCTAAGCTTGACAACATCTCTCCGCTCAATTTTGATACTAGTAGCCGCTCCTAAATCCATACCCGGCAATATTCAAGTGCGATGAGGCATGTTCTTTACTGAACTATTACAACTAAGACCGTCTCCTTAGTTTTGACCAAGTAACTATTCAGCTTTTCATGTGAAACGACACTCGCCCTCTCAACCGTATATCTCATATCTGAAAGTGAAAATCAGGTGCATGTAGTCAAATCCAAAGTGCAACCCTGATTACAAACTAGTTCTCATTCCCAGACAGACAGCATACCCCGTAACATCCTTCTTGCCTCGCGCCATTAGTCTCATTTGGTAGCAAAATACGCCGACTCTGGAGTAAAGTGATGATGGGTTGGAGTCACCATCAGATGAGGCCTCAGTTTCCCCTTAGGTACTTGTCATTATCAGCCTATAGTAAGAAGAAACAGATGTTTAGAAAAACACATACACATAAAAAAAAACCCCCTCTGCCACTTAAACTCCTCTATTCATTGTCACTAGCTAGAAGCTGTTGACTCAAGGGGAGTGGTGATTTTGGAAAGGGAAAGCTTTTTTTCTATTTTAGAGTCTAGACGAGCTTTTATACATCAGATAGTGACCGGACGGGTACATACCGCTATGCAGCTGAGTCACATCCCGTAAGCCTTATAGCAGGTACGCTGAGCAAGTTTATAGTATACACTACATAACATCTTTTATGATTCAACCCCAATATGCTGGCAGCAACCTAAGAGACAATAAGTGAACAAGTCTATATCGTTCTTGTCTCACTGAATGCTGGACACATAGTAAAGGGTTAATTGCACTTGACGAGACATTTGATACGCAGTAACAATGCTGTACTGTATGTAACCCCTCAAAAAATCGCCTCATAAGTCATGATAAAACTAAAAAGAAGGATTTCGACAAGAATCTTTAAGAAACACGCTCGTATATGGTTAATTCTGGCCGTGCTCTACCGGAAGCCTTGCCGGGCTAGTCTACAGAGGTACCTATTCCCTAGTCCCGGGTACTAAAAATAGCTGGTATGCGTACAAGCAGTATGTTCTCATTCAGCCCACACTCTACACTCCTCTAACGCTACCATCTACCCAACCCGGGTAGTATATCAAAAACAATGTTGAGGATGCATTATATAAAAACACAGATCAATGCCGATACGAATCACGACTCCGACGCCGTCCCGCCCGCGACCGCCCATCATCACTCTCGCCACTCCCATCCAGCCAATCCTCAACATTCACCCAGCTGCGCGCGCCCGGATCAATCTCGCGCGACACGCCGCGCCGACTAGCGCTCCGCCGCCCACGATCCCCTCCCCAATCGCGCTCGCGCTCCCGCCCGTCCCAGTCCTCCCTCGCCCTAGGCACGGCGACAACCTCCATCTTCTCCAGGACCTCGCCGTCGGCGCCCTCAGGCCGCCTCCACTTGCGCTCCCACGCCTTGTCGTCGCGCGCGCGCCGCACCTCGATGCGCTTCTCCACGGCGTTGGCCCCCAGCGCGCCCACGGCCGCCCCGACCACCGTCCCGATGAGCTGGTTGCGCTTGTGCTCTGCGTCGTTGTGGCCGCGGCCTTTGCTGTGCTGTCTGTCTCGGTTGCTCGTGAGATCGACTGCTTCCCTTGCCGCTAGCCCGCCTACTAGCGCACCTAGCACGCCGACGCCTAGCCCCGTCGTGGAGTCTGTGAATGTGCCCTCGACGAACCGCTTCGCTTTCTCAATGGGCGAGCGCACTTTGCCGTCGTCCGAGTCGGTGCTGTTGGCTCTTTCTCTCGTCACTTCGCGCGAGACATCCACAGGCGGTGCTAGTGACCTCGGCCGCGAGTGCGATCCGGAGACGTGCAGTCCCGCTGAAGGTGAGCGAGGGGGATAGTAGGGTCCTTGCGGCTCGTATGTCAGCCGCGCCTGTGGTTTTCCATCGTATGTTGTATATCCCGGGCTAGGGACGCGAGGGTAAGGGGGAGCAGCCGCTGCTCCACCTGTCGAGTATGTGTAGTAGTCGGCGGCCCGATCGCGGGAAGAATATCCGTCTTCGTATCGTGACATGTTGCCTCTCGTGTGAAAAATGCCAAACCGTGGGATTTGTAGGCGTTATTGTGAGCAGATGAGCTCGGAGCGCTTTTTGTAATGTTTTATGCGCAAGGATGATGGAATCGCCTCGGGCTGAGTAGTGGTGGGGTGACTTGTCAGCCCTTGTGACTACTGGTGTCGTGAGAGACGGACGGATGAGACGTTCGGCTGCGTGATCCCAAGAACGCCTGCCCCACCCCCGGAATGTCTGGGCGTCTTCTGCTACCTATTATAGGTCGCTATGGCTGATGCCTTTATGAGGTTGCAGTACGCTCTCGTTAATGGTGGCAGTGCGCCTAAGTAACGAAGCATGTAGTCTAGTCTAGTCTAGATCGACACGAATGGAGGTAAAGTGCAATAATCTGACAATCAAGCAAGGGGACGATACAAGTTGTTAAATAACAAAATAAGAACTGCCGATTCCTTCATAAAATAAGGTACTCGCAGTCCCGTGGCATCTGCTTATGCCCAATACCCTGCCTCTCTCCAAGTACGATGATGAAGTGACCCCACGCCAACGACCAATATTGGCCAATATTCCTCTGCATTAATGAAGACAAACATCTACTTCATTGGGTAGATGCAATACGGTACTGTAGTACCGACCAGTCGACTCTCCTCGGTCGTCTTATTGACATTGGTTGCTGGCCCATGTAATATGTGCGATGGTGGGGTATGATGTCATTGCAGCTATTTAGTCGCATGTTCTACCATGTGTTCGGTTTGACTCGGACTGACAGCGAAACAACCACTTCCCATTCCAGCGTCTTGCATCTGGGTTAGTTGTTACGAGAATCTATTTTCAATCTACCTTACCATTCGTTACCACGACAAGAAAACTGAAAAGGAACCAGAGGGCTCACATGTGCTTACTAGACGATGAACAACATACAAAGTAGGTAATTGGTTGCGGGCAGGTTACGCCGATAGATTACTGGAAGCATGAACCTTACTCCAACCCCAACTCCAACCAGCAGCTCCCAATGTCTCGCCCTTTTTTGCAATGTTTACTGTAGTAGTCGCCGACGTCAAAGATGACCAGCCAACCATCACCGGTAATGCTAAGACCACGCCCAGCATTTCTAATACATACAAAAGGAGCAAAGACGTTCTTCCGGTATAGGCATATACGTATGTATACCCTTCGAGTCGCACTCATTCAAGATGCTTAAAATAATAGAGGTTTGTATACTAGCAGTTGTAATAGAACTTGGCAACGAACAATTGCAGAATTTAAATTGTCAATTGAATTAGTGTTAGAAAGACGACAATTGTAAGCCGGCCATGCACACAAAACCACCCCTATTCATTACCGACGTGCATGACAGAAAAATTGTAAGAAACAAACTCTTAACTTCTGCTCTTCCTCCTCTCCTTCTTCTTTGATTCCAGTTTCGTTCCAGATCTTTGATACCATATGCCTCCCGTCCACTCTGTCCATCGAGCCATCGAGTGGCCATGATGAGACATTAGATCAGGGATACAAAATAACTTCCTTCATCGTACATCTCTGGCCGATTTCAGGAGGTATTGTATGAACGATTCAAACCAAACAGAAAGGAAAGGAAATTAGTCTAACAGGCTGCGCAGATGAAATCCTCCCTCATCGGATGCATCAGATCGTGGGCAAACATGAGGAGCAATTAGTATAGCGCCCAACGCCGGGTAAAAGATCAGACAGGCCATGATGAACATATTGCTCATCAGAGCTTCTCAGGTCGCTATTTGAGAAAGTTCAAGGCGAGTATCAAAAGCCGACATGGGAGCGTCTGTGAGAGAGCGATATGCTGCCGAACATGAAAGGCGAAACAGACAAATCTGGCATCAGTATCATCGAACGAAGTCGCCAGTAACAGCAAGCACAGAGCCGATGCTACTGATTCAGCCCTCAACTCTCACCTCACGGCTTGATACGCAGAGACTTGACACTTCCATTCTGCGACTTACTCAAGTCCCGATGCTGTCGTCCCGCATCATCCTGGAACCGAACACGCTGCGCACTTCCCGAATTACTAACAACACGTCCACTCCCATCACTAATATCGCGCGCACCAACTTGACGATTGACAGGGACCCCAGCCATAGCCTTGCGTCGATCAACAGCGACCTTAAAGAACTGCGCGACCTCCTCAAGCGGTCGCTGCGCAGACTCAGGCGAGCCAAGCATCCGCAACAGATTTTGGGCGTCGAGGACATGTTTGGCAATAACGCTATCAGGCTGGCAAAACGTGCGAACACGCATAGATCTCGCGTTGACCTTCATCGCATACAGCAGTCCCGCCACAGCAGGAGGTCCCTCAGCCTGTACAGGTCCGTAGAAGCGGAAATCATTAACATGCGCGCTGATAAGATCAACCTGCGTCTCGAGATCGAAGCGGAACCCAACGACTTTCGGTCTGCCTTTCTGGGCCCAGGAATCGGCGATGCGGGACAGCTTGCTCGCGTCCAGTCGACCGCTATTGAGCTGGGCTTTGAAGTATGCGTCGAGTGCGTTGTTGAGGTTATATTCGAGCTCGCAGTACAGCAGGCTCTGCTCGCGAGCGTCGAGGGAGATGTTGATGCGGCTTACCGAGCTGATTCTGGCGTGGTGGGTGCGTGTTGGTTTGAAGGCTGTACTGTCGGCCTATAATGGATATCACCATAAGTCAGCTTCGTGAATATTCAATAATACTCGTTCAGTCAAGCAAGCAAGCAAGTAAAGTAAGGGCATGACTTACAAGCTCACGAGCCTTCCGCTTCAAACTCTCCATGAAACCCGCCGCTTTCTCCAGTTTGATGGGCTTCTTCACACCCGAAGCCGCCGCGGTATCTTCAAGCCAACCATGCTCACCAAACAGCCTCTTTTCTCCCTGTTCGACACCGGCTGGGGCACCGCTCACGCGCATGATGAACGGGGTCAGAGGCGTGAATGGTGAAGTAGGCATAGCCATCTCCATGTGTGTATTTGCGTTCTGACTGGCCTTAGACTCCGAGGCACCCGAGTCCTGGCGATTGCGATGATGAGATAGATCATGCACTGTAGCAGATCTCATAATACCTGGCGTCGGCATCGCAACACTGTACTCACTAGTACTGTAAGCAGAATCACCAGAGAACTGACGATAGCGATCGTCTTTGTTCCGGTCCTCTCGGATTCCCAGGGTGCTTCGGGAACGGACATGATTGATGATAGGGGCATCTTGGACAGCCTGATATTCTACTCTCTGCCTCTGATCAGTGTCAGCCCTTGGTCTGGGCACGAATGCATCATCTTCTAGAGGCGGAAACGTGACGTGAATAGAGCCTTGCGATGCACTATGTACGGGCTTCAAGTTCTCTCTCCACTCCGTGTACGACTGCAGAGAGTTAACGGCGCCGGTTGTGTTGCACTTGGGAATATTCAGCGGGCTGATGCTAGGTCCGTCAGAGTCCTGTCCAAGCGAGCTGGTATTCGGACTGTGCACGTCGAAATGCTCCGCTCTCGAAGACTTGATTGTGACATGCTCGATCTGATAGCGGTTCGTGTTCCGATTCACCATTCCGACATGAGCGGGCTTTCTCAGATTCAACGGGGCAGGGTAATGCTTAGTCTTAGGTTGCTGTAAAGAACCTTGTATACCAACGTCTTCATTGGCTGCTTGCTGTCGGTGATGATGGCGCGCAGGTATCGGAGGAGGAGAGTGTTCCACGCATTGCTGCATCAGATCCGTCATAGTGGTCATGTTGCTCTCATGTCCGGCCTTGCCAGCTTTTCCAACATTCTTATTGTCACTTTTCTTCTCGACCGCAGTTTCCTGGACGGGAGACAATACGTTGGCCTTGTCATCGCTGTCAATGAACTCATATCGACGCTGCATTGTGCGTCCACGATCTGCAGATTCTGATCGTACATTACCATTTAAGGTAGAAGGACCGGTATTGGATTTCAACGAAGCGACACTATTGTCTCGCCTGTGCGCGTAGCCCGCTGGCATATCAAGAGATAGCTTGTGCTGAGACTCGGAGCGCGAATGAGAACGCGAGTGCTCGCTCACAGCCTGGGATCTGAATGGCGATCCATTTGAGATGTTGTGGCTCTTCTGGTCATTCCGTTTGTTTCCATACCTATCTCTTCAATTAGTATCCCGGCTCAGTTCACAAGACGTTGTCGTTAGCAAGGATAGAGCATGATGGCTTACATAGTGACTTGTTGACTTTTCCCGGCTTGATTAGAAGTCGAGTAAACAGTCGCGTCCTTCTTGATATCCTTGCCCTTCGTTTTATGGGGAGGCGAAAGCATAAGATCCGGCTTGACTATTCGGATGGAGCTATCTCTTGTCTCAAGCGAAAGTAGAGACGAAGTCGAGTCGTCGCGAGGCAAGTAAGAAGAAGGTACATGAGCAGTGTGACCTGGAGGATGAGAGGAAAGAGGATGGTAGGGATGCAATTTGGGGTGATGGGGTTGGATATGAGGTCCTGGCATTACGAATGGAGCTCTGTCGACAGCTGGAGTGATATTGAGGCTGGGGTATGTAGGCAACTCAACAACTCTACTTGTTGTTGTTGAATGTGTATTTCGAGATGAGTCAATGGCACAGTGGTTCAGTTGGCCAAACCCGTCCTGCTTGTTGAGTGAATGAAGAAGGGTACCAGCACTGGTGTCACCTAGGTAACTATTTACTTCCCTTGGGAGAGGTGCAGATGCTGTGGTTCAAATTGTCAGTGGGCAAACACATCCAGGCGCTGTAGATACTTTGGTATGCAAGGAAAGGTGTTGGGCTGTCATACCTATTCTCTGATAAAACTGGTCACCATAACGCGTGGTACCTCTATTCACTCGGCGACTGCTGCCTGTATGGATTAGACAACCCAGGTTAGTACATCAGATAAAGCGTAGCTGCCTCGATAAGACTGCCTTCGTGGGCTTTGCTCAACCACTGGGAGAAGTCGTCGTAGGGATGGTGGGCTGTGTACGTACCAAGGAGATCTAAATCCACTCGGCAAAGTGGAAGGACATCGGAAAAGCGCCGGTTTGCTACGCGAGCTTGGTTCTCTTTGGCTACCCGAGAAGTTTATTAGCTTGTCACTCGAATATCAATATCGAAGGAAGCACAGGTGTTTGATTCCAAAGGCGACCTTGAGACAATCATCGCATGCAGACTTACGGCAGATCTCACTGGGACCCCGGAGACTCTGCATGACTTTTTCTCGATCCAAGTCGGGAAACATCAAGGGATTCCCATTGGCTCCTCCTACTCAAGTCAGTTGACATATCTTTCACAATCTGTGGGAAGAGCCGCTTGTGAAAAACTTACCCACCAACCTCGAATATCGATCCATTATGTGAATGGCAGCGATATCCTGTTGGAGTTGTGGAGAGAAGAAAGTTGGTGGAGAGAGAGAGAGAAGGAATTTACGTGTTTAGACGGAAGAAATTTATTTTTGGTTGAATAATGGCAAGAACAAAACTTGCTCACTCTATAAGGCCTATAGCTAATTTTCACCGTCCACAGCTCATTTGTATCTACCACAAGTTATCTCCTATTATCTCCGCCTTTACAGCCACCACTTGCATTGTACCTGAGCGGTTGGAGCGTTTCTCCAGTCTCTCTGTGAGAGACATGTCGTGAGCCAGGGATAGCATCTTGGAAGCCATCATCTTCTTTCTGTAGATTTAGTAATATCAATTCTCTAGGGCTTTCCTGTAGGTTCCTGTTGTTTGTCCTTCTATTTCGAAAGGTATGTGCAGTTCCCAGGCCTGTCTACAACAAATGACGTCAGTGAGAAGCTATTGAGGTAGGTACTTGGTCCATAACATTGGAGGGTTCCATGCATTGCGTAGGTTTGTTAACCGTCTGAAACCAGGAGATAATTCCTAGATGACAAGTCAAAATGGGTACATAGGCTCACCGGTTGGCTCCCTATAAAGCCATGTATTCGCATTTGTCCTTGCTGGCCAGTGATGGTATCATAAACTGCAATAGCTGGAGTTAATTGTATGTGGCGTACAGAGCGCAACAACAAAGCACACTATACATAGGAGAGAAACCATATATGAACTTGATATCACAAACCTGTTACCCCTTGACATGGTCTTTCAATGACTGTCGTTTGTCGATTTGTCACTGGGCTGCACATAGGTTCGTTCTGAATTGCAAACTCGATATTGTCGAAGAATGTTACATTTCGACGATCTGGGTTATGTCTAAGCAGATGTCAATGTAATCTTCAACTAAGTTCTCACAACTATTGTTAAAATAAAATAGACATTTCCAGAGTAGTCTAATCAAGATCTCGGAAATTTCGTCAATTATCATTGCTGATCTATCATTTGTGTGACAAAGGAGGAGAGGGGGGGTGGCAAATTGCTTACAACCTCTTTTCTCTCCCTTCAAATGAGCTTCCTTCATTTAAGCTGCCATGTTTTGAGACACGAGTCTTGACTTCAGCGGCACTGTTAAGATCGAAAACTCTTCCTCTCCTTTTGGATAACTGCTGGCTTTTGACACGGGTATCGTACCCTATGAGCCTGGTAGTTCTCGGAGAATAGTGTAAGTCAAAGTGTGAGGAGCCTGGCGGCGGCGCTTCCCGATCAAACCTTCTTGTTGGAGCAGGGTCATGAGGGCTCCATTGGTAGTCGAGACCGCCGTCGAAACCAAGCTGAGGCGTAAAAGGGCCGCGAAACAGCCATGATGATGCTTGATTCAACAACCCTGTATTGGCAGCTTCTACAATAGTATCTGTAGCCTTGGACTCAGCAGTTGGCATCTGAGATATAGGCAAGTGTGGAGGTAAATTCTCGCCATGGTCAACAATTAGAAATTTCCGAGCGAATATTGCGTTAGGTATCTGACAGTCTTCTGGCCAAGGAACGGAGACGGTTCCGCACTGCGCACGTTTATCTCTAAATAACGGGCTGGAATCGAAAGTGAATGAGTGTGGAATCCAGCTTCGCCGTCTCTGTTCCATTTCAGGCGCTCTCTTCTGCTTCCCGATCTTCTCCACGAACTTTTCGAGGATACTGAGACTTGACAGCGAATGGCGTAGTCGTTGAGAGCGGCTTTGAGGGCTCACAGAGGTTTCTGTAGTTTCGGACGGAGAAATATCACTCGGTTGGTCCAGAGATGTCATGGGGAATTCGCGCTCCTCTACAAGTCTCCCTGTTCCGCCATAATCGGAATCCCATTGCATCTCATGAAATTCTTGCGGGTTCGGACTGCGCATGGGACGAGTTCCTTCGGCTCGGGTGGATACGAATAGGGTGTGGTCGATCAGCCAAGCCTTTTTATTTCTGATACAGCTTGCACTTATGCAATCGCGTTTTGTCATGGGGGATGAGTCAGAGAGAACGAAGCGATAGCGATTCGCGTGCTCTAAACGCCAGAGCGAAAGTCTTTCGGTCGGAATAATGGCAGACGTGATAGTTGTCATATGGGGAATGTGAGGAAGCTCGAGATCGGCCTACTAGAGTATTAGGGCTTGGACGCGCTCTGCCCCCCAAGGGGCAATAATACTGACATATCTGTACATGTGGTCATGTCGCCATCGCTGGAAGGCAGCCCCAGGATCATCGGTATGTTCACAGTCCACTTCGATTAACTCATACAAGACTCCTCCGGCTAGATCTAAGTTCTCATCTCCAAGGTGCTCTCGTAGAATGAGAAATATCTAGGGGCTGTCAGCATATGCAAGGCAATTGCGAGACTTGAGCATGCCAACCTGCTGTATGCCATCTTTATATTGGAAATTTCTGGGGACATGGGCGCAAAATCGGACAAGGACGTTACGGCATTCTAGTCGTGGCAGTCAGAGCTATGCAATGAGAGAAGCAGGCCTTGGGATATAGTACATACTCTCCTCGTCATAGCCTGAGCGGCTGAGGTTGTGAGGGCCGGAGCGTTTCTGGACTAAATCGAACGGCTTCCATTCACACTCGGAAATCGGACGGGGAGCCGCAAACACAGGAAAAGGGGCATCGTTGCGCGCATCACTACAACTCACGGGGATGCCCGTGATATAACGACGTTGGATCATGGCCAGCGATGATTAATGTGTTCTATCTGAATATTTAACAAGATAGCAGACGTAACTAGACTTGGTGAAGCATTTTATGCTTAGGGGCTTGGACGTAGCCGTGGCGGGGTGACAGCGACGTTCCTAGGAGATAGAAATTGGAGGCGATTTGAGTTGAAATGGACTCGGAGGACCAAGCCTTCTAGACGACCCAATAACTATGTATGTAGGGAGACATATGTGGGAAGAAGCGTTTGCCGTTGTACCTGCCCGTTTTCGCTTGCTTCCCATTACTGCTACAATTGTGCCTTCCCTAAACTGCCTACACTGCCCACCTCGGAGGCAGGTACACGATAGCAAGATAGGTGCCTAGTAAGGTGCAGCAACGTCACTTCTAAACCGGGAAAATAAACCCATGAATATAAGCACTGGAAGGAGAAGGTATGGCCGCCCACTTCAATATTGGTAACAGTAATATCATACCTGAGCATTAAAGGAACCATCATTTACAGTTGGTCAGTCACAAAAGAGTCCTCAACTTGGGTACATTATAGGCTGATTTCGAAGGGTTAAGAGCATAGTGAAGAAGAATTCCATATACAGCGGCCAGAGTACCGACAAGCCTAAGTCAGAGCAAATCCCACCTGCGCCAGGTTCTCAATAGCAGCCAACCCATACAGGGCAATATCATTCGTAGCAAACCACGCCGCCTCATCCACCGGCGCCAGAACCAGACTACCATTCACCGGCGTACTCGCCCAAGCCGCATTCGCCGCAAGCCCATCCGTGTTGAAGAACTCATTCCACGCCCTCGCAGCAAGCGTGGCATTTCCAGTTCTCTTCGCCGCGTAGGCCGTCAACCGCGAGTGTCCTTGCTGGAGCGTCACTTTACCAAACGACTGGCCGTACCGCGCCGTCTGTTCGGCTGCGCCCGCGTTATAGTAATAGCAGTAATCGAGCCAGACTTGGTCGAACGCAGCCGGCAGGTCGTCACCCAGGTATTGCGTGATCTGATTGATGATCTCGGGCAACCCGAAGCTTGCGGAGAGTTGTGAGACTGTGATGTTTCCCAGGTTGTCCGGGTCTGTGAGCGGTGGTTTGATGTCTCCCGTGTAGATGTTGTACAGCCCCAGTCCTGTCACAAAGCCGTTCTTCAGCGCCGCGATGCCGTGTATTGATGCGTTCAGTTTCGATCTAGCTTCTTCCCAACGCGGCCCTCGGCGCTCCCACTCAATGAGCCAGACAGCTGCGAGCCCTGAGAAGTCGAGCCCGAGATCGAGATCGATGGCTGTGGGTTCTGGGACATATGTTACATTGGGATCGCGGACCTTGCGTCGCACGTCGACGTTTAGGAACGTTTTATCTGCATCTAGTAGGTCATGAAGCAGCTCGCCGATGCGCTCATCTCCGCCTGAGAGGTAGTAGAAGATCTGTCGGTAGATCGGCGTTGACACTCTGATCTGCTTCGAGCTATCGCCCCAATGCTGTACGCCATGGCGCGTTCCGAACCCATTGTAGGGGCCTAGGTGGTAGACGTCGACCTCACTGGTATGCCTGGCGTGTGCTTCGCCAAACCGGTATATGTCTGCACGACCCGTACGCAGAAAATAATTCCAGATGAAGAGATTCGGTGATAACTCTGAGTTATCCCACGCGTACCCCCCTACATCATAACGCCAGACGTGGCGGTCTGCATCGTATGTGTGCATGAAATCTCCATAGTCCCAAAATCCGTACCATTTCCGCTGCTCTACCTGTCCCTGATAGAAGTTCAGGAGGAAGTCTAAATGTGTCTCGATTGTCTGTGCGGCTTGTATAGTTGTCGTGCTGTTCGGTAGATCCCAATAGGCTCCTATGGCTTCAGTTTGCTTGATATACTGTGGCTCAGGAACTAACACGGGCGGTGTGTTGATGAAGTCGGTTAGTGCCGCGAGATCATCTGAGGATGGCGTGCTATCGAAAGGCCGAATGAAAATCTCGTTGGTTCTCCCAATCCCGTGCGGTGTATTCCATCCATCTTCGTAATCCTCATACGTGATCTCTAACGCATCCGACTGTTTAGCATATGTATCTTCTCCGAGGCCGTCGTGGAACTGGCGTAAGTCCATCGGTTCACCAGCTGGGCTATACAGCCATAAAGTGAGCTGGCCCGAGTCGGTAGCGGCATTCGATATATCGATGCTCGTTGGATATCGCTTCCAGAAGTCACGAAGCCCGACAGCCAACCCACCCACTGTAGCACCTCCGACGTAAGCGAGGCCACCAGCCCGAGTTCCCCCGGGGATCTTCAGCCAACCCTGGCCAGCTTTGGTTCGCTTCTTAAGCGTAAATCCGTCAGGAGACAACTGTGTCAGAGTGTAATCGTTCCAAGTTGGAATCCACTGCAGCCTCGTGTTGACCGTCGTGTCCCAAGTGCTGACATCTGGTGTCTTCTGGCCTCCGAATTGAGCCACACGAACGGCCTCACCCGGATCTCTGCGCAAGCCGGTGATTCCTTGCACAGCTTCACTTAGAACACCACCATCTACACCTGCAATTCTAATATGACGATCGTATAACTCTTCTCCAACAAGCGGAATATCGAAACGCAGCCCGATTCCGGTTATGAAATCCGTATCTGCTTCTCCGTCGAAAATAAGTGTATGCACCGCTTTGATTGTGTCTGAGTCGGCATATAAGTAAAATCGCACTGTAAATGGGACCCAAGGAATATGTGTCGCTGTAGTGCCGTTGCCGCTGATCCGGTGGTCACCTCGAACAGTGACCAATGTTCGCACCGAGCTATCCTCGTCCACAGTCGTAGTATTGATCTTCGATTCAAACTGGTAATAGCCGACACCGGCTTGCTCCGAGCTCCCACTACTGTCCGCAACCCCTGACTGCGATTGCAAAACTAGCTTGCCATTTTGACCAACAATCTTCCCGCTGGATGTAGTCAAAGAGCTGATGAGCACATTTCCCGATTTCGGAAACGAAGCCTTGATCTTTCCCGTGTCCACCGAAAGCTCATCTTGTGCATCGTCTACCGTGATAGATTTCCGGCTGAGCCGTCGGGCAGTGCCGTTCTTGAGAGCTTGGACCTTGTACCCGCTGGCCACCGATTCGGAGCCCGGAATGGCATGGCCGGTCCATTTGATAGAATTGTCCGCCCAGTATGATGTTATCCATGACTGAAGTGCCACATCCTCTCCCTCCTCAGTCGTAGCTGAGAAAGCAACCTGGTCACTCCGGTATTTGCCTTTTGGCCAAGGCAAGCCGAAGGTAGTACCAAGGTTCAGGGCCGGCTGGCCTTCAAGCCACTTCACATCAACAACATCTGAAGAGTTGTCTCTGGCTGATATTGAAAATGCGCGGCCAGTGACATAAGGCAGACAGCATACCAAGTTTAACAGCCCATTGAGATGCATCCTTGGTATGTGGGAGTGACGAGCGAAACACCTTCAATGATTGGTACATTTATTTGCCAAGTAATACTACATGAAGTGATTGGAGTTCACATATTTATATGCTTTCACTGTACCATTTCAATTGAATAGCTTCGCTTCGAGTTGAGGTCAAGCAATTTCATCTCCAATATGCGTCATATCCGGTCGGGCTTCATTATACCGAGTTGATGTTGGATTATCCGGAGATGAGAACATGACGTTTTTAACCGCGTGTTTGCACAATGATCTGAACCCACCTTCGATCTAGAAGAGTCCGCGAATAGCGATGCGGTAAAGCTAGCGGTGCTCGGCTATTCACCTGGTCCTTTTCAAGACTTGCATGGGTCATACCATGAATTCACATGAGAAGCTTGACTGGGTTTGATAGAGTAGTATTGGAGACTTCTCCGCGGGGTTAGGATTCTGGACGAAGTAATACTACTGAATGCTCGGCGCCAAGACCGCTGCTCACTACCCTACCCAATATTAATCTTACGTACATGAATAAGTCTTTAATGCTTGTGATAATTTACTCGGATATTTATAAGTTTATATACAAAAACGTCGGATTTTGATACGTTATATATATTTATTTATTTTCATTCATATAATTGCGGCGCAAGTGCTCACTTATGTTTAAAAATCAAAGGGCAGTCAGCGCGTAGCGTCATAGAAGAAGTGCTGAACAAATGCTAGGCATACTCAAGTTCACAAGATGGTAGTATTCATGCCCTTTTACCAGCGCCATACACGATGCCCACTCGCCGTTCAATGCCCCTTGACAAGCACGTTTAACAGTATAGTAACCCATAACGCCACGCTCGCCTATGCACCTAAAACAAAATTTCATCAAGTAACGCTGCAAGCGGTGCTGTTCTCATCGTTATATCATGGGCCTGATTCCATATGCTAAACTGTTCCCCCAAAGTCTGCAAAAGCTTCCTTCCCTCCCATTTAGGAAGCTGCGTTCCCTGTCCCGACTGAGTAGCCGAGGGTCTCTGTGCCCTCGATGGTCCCTTGACTGTGATGAACGATTCACCTGCTACCCAGTTGTTACGGATGTCTTGAGTCATGTGGGTGAAGAACCGGCCTGCCTGCTCGTTGTACCGCAATGCTGGCTCGGGCTCAGTGATTCCTAGGCCCTCAAACAGACGACTGCGCTCAAGGATCACAGGGGTTTCTTCATCGCAATTCTTGACTAGTTGCGACAGATATGCGCCGGCCGCGCGCGTGAAGTCAGTGACTTTTTTTCTTACACGGCTAAAATCTTTCGCAATTGGAGAGCCTGGCTCGTTGATGAGATATGCTGTGACGGACGGAGAGAGAAGATTAAGGAGTTTGATCATAGCAGTCAACGACACAATATCTCCAGCTGGAAACGTGGAGGACGCTCTTGTTTGTATGCCTTCAGCGCTGGTTAGAACCATCTTGTGAAGTGCTAGGATGTCCCTCATCAAGTTTCCTGCAATCTGCCGATGAATACATGCTGACGATAGACGAGCGTCTATGGCTTCGATGTATGTATCTAGGAGTATCCACCCCTTAGGCACATGGGCCACTGTCCTGATAATGGCAGGGATCATTGTAGTTATCATGAAATCGAACACATGCTTATGTTTCATGCCATCTTTCAAAATATTTGCTTCGTGCGCAAGCTCCCCGTTTGCGAGAGCAATCTTGAAGCTTGGAAACAGTAGATAGAACAGACCAGATATTGCTTTAGACTCCCCTTCTTCAAGCTTGAGTCCCCATGACAAGATCCCTGCTGTCTGGAGTCGTGGATCTTCCCGCGAGGGAGAATATTCCTGGCTGATCTGATAAAAGAAGGAATCCACCGGGCACAAATCTTGCGATCGAATAAGGCTGATGATGGATCGCACAAACTCTACATGTTTTAGATGCTCAGGTGAGTTCAGAGTCATTGATTTGAGGTCGGCTCTTATTCGATCCATGGTAAATCGCACAGCCTTGGAAAACATATTCTGTAAATGTGGTTTTTGATTTCCATTTGCCCGAAGCAAAGCGCTTCGCATAGAAACAATGGTGTCTATAAATTGTTCAGTAAAATTTAAGATATAGGGCCATTTTATCTTACGGTTGAACAGAGCTCTGTTGGAACTGTAGTCGGGTGTATTCCCAGCCTTTACGACAACGTTTTCTAAATATGTTTCGTCAAGCCGTTTGAAACTTCTGGCTAGTCGATTCTCGTAAGCTAGATATTCGAATGGCTTCGTTATTTCGGCCAAAAGTAGGTCCAACGGCGTTAGTCCAATCTCCTAGAATTTGATTAGCTGTGGCTCTTTGCGGATTTGGAATGCCTCACCTTGAAGTCAGTAACTCCATTTTCGACCAGTGTACCTAAAAAGAGGGCTACATATTTTCGACCCGTCGAAGTGGTGGTGGTGGTTTTCGATACGTCTTGAAAGAGGCTATATTTTCCTGGTTGAAAGAATTGGCGCAATCGCTACTGATGTTAGAAAACAAGGATTGAAATCTTAGGCTGCACAACTTACAGCAAGCCGGGCATAGATCAAACATGCCCCTAACCGACCAGCAAGAGTCACAGCTTGTTCAACACAGGTGTCGCGGTCACCCACTTGGCCGACGCCTACATCCCGGGACTTGATGTTGATAATGCCTCGAACTACGGATATGAGTGTCGAAGAAAACTTTCGTTCGAGTAACTGGAGCGAATTAGTAACCATGCTAAAAATCTGACAGTATTAAACTGACCATGATAGCATCTTCATGCCAGGACTGGTTAACGTGCAGAGAATCAGCGCTTGTGAATTCGTCGATTCGGGCGAGGTAGTAGTGAAGAATGTCGAGGGCGGCTTGCAAAATTCCCCAGTCGGAGTCCGTAGACGAGAATGAGAGGCGATTGAGAATTTGCTCAAGTGGATCTAGTTACGATGTTAGAGCTACCTATTTTACTCAAACGTTCTCAGGACCAACTCACAGTGATTTAGGGCGAAAGAAGCAGCGTCGAGGGTACGAGTATGACGTATGGTGTTTAGAAACGCCTTCATCGAAAAGTGCAGTAAGTCCATGGCAACCTTTTTATTCTTATTAATGACGGCGTTCTTGTGGTCTTGAGTGATGTTCCCGCACGCCTCCGTTGACATGCCCAGAAGTTGTTGATTGACCTCAGTTTCTACGGAAAGGAACTGTTCGAGCACCTGCTGAGAAATACTCCTTTGCCAATCGGCTAGAGGTCTGTAGTTTGAAATATCTTCACAGGAAGAGACGACAAATCGCGACAATCGGCTCCAAGCGCGCAAACTAATCAGACATGCCTCTTTATGAGAGCTTCTAATCACAACGAGCCCTTCGATACTTTGAACAGATGGCCGCATATCAGGAGGAGCGGCCCAAAACAGGGTGCAGAGAAGGTCGTGATGATTTCGGAGCGCAGCTATCTCAGCCTCATGCATTTCCATCATTTTGTCGTATTGCCGGCTATGGTTGGGTAGAAGGCGAGCCACAAGATTTCTAATCTCTTTCGTCATTCCACATCTCTTCAGTTGCTTTACAGACAATGCAACAAGCTTGAGGTAAATATGAAAGCATCGATCCTCTGGTGAAGTAGCAAGTGACGGCGACTCCGAAAGCTCTTCGAGGAAGTCCGGAGATTGGTATACCTCCTCATTTCGTAGATTATGGAGGTCGTGAGCAGCAAAAAAGTCGAAAATCGTCCCGAGTATCGTATTGCATTTATACCACCCCCATTGCTCAACTAAATAGTGGCAACGACTTATAGTAGCCCGAAGATAATCATTGAAACCGGGGGATTGTCGGCTGTTTTCCTGGTATAATTGGAATATACGCTGTAGTAAACGTTGAGGGATCGTCCATCCGTCTAAAGGTGTGGTGTGCCGCATTCCAGGGATTGCGACTCCTGTATTGTCAAATTCGCCTAGGGGCAGAAGTGTAAATAAAGTTCGCCAGGCGTGTTCAAGGGCGCTTGCGTCGACAATGCTTCCTGTACTTGGACGTAAAATCGTTGAGGCTATTACTCCCCAGAATCCAGCTCTGGGTAAGCGAATTTCTTCGAGAATCCGAATTAGTGTGACCCAGCATATCACAGCGTAGTCATCGTTTCGGATCCCTCTCTCTCGGAAAGCTAGCTGTTGCAAAGAACCATACATATCCCGAACATCTTTGAGGTCCGCTTGAAGGAGTACTCCAGCCGTAGTTGCACAAAGTCGTTTTAGTGTCTCCTCCATTTGGAATGTCTCAGCGGCCTTTTCAAATTTTTGGCATAATCGCAAAACTTGTGCTGTAATCACTAGGATACGGGTCAAAACTTCAATGTAGGACTGCGTTGAAAGCTTTGAACGGCTTGGAATCTCTCGAATACGCCGTTCAAAAGCTTGTAAAACATCAACCAATCGGCTAGCAAATAAATTTGGGCCATCAGGTTCGACAAAGGTCAAATGATCTTGGAGATAGGACAGGACAAAGTCAGTAACCTTTACTGGTGTTGTAGCCCCTGTTTGGGCGTCGACTAGTGTGGTACCATCCACTTGGTCTGACACCCAGTCAAAGATGATGCCGAGCTCTGACGACGTTTGCGCATCCCATGGGCCCCAATGGAGAGTTCGTTCGTCAATAGTCAAAGTGCATCGGTCACGATGGCCACCTAAGCTGCTCAGGGATTTGCCATCAAGAGCCGTTTTTAAACGACCACTGCCAATTAATGTGCTCTCGTGGAAGAACACACCGCGATCTAGAGGGAACACTTCAAAGTGTTGAGTATAATGTGTGCCATAGGGAGCTAGGCCAAGTAATTTTCCGCTTACTTCGCTCTTGGAAGTATCGAAAACCACGGTGGGAGGACTGACTTCGCGTGGTAAAGGATCGTTCGCATGTGTATATTGAGGCGCAGATATATCGACAGGCTGAGGACGAAGTTGTTTCCTGAATCTTGTCTTATTTCCTGGCGGTTTACGAATGTTGTTGCTTTCTAGTTCGGGGACTTCAGCCACGGATTGCTGGTTATGCGCAAGTACCTGTCTACTAATCGACTGTTCGAGGCGTAGGTTCCGGGAAGTGGGTGTTGATTTACGTGACTTTCGATATAGTGCGTCCAAGGCCCTTTTTCGCGCATTAAATGTGATACTGGTGACTGAATCGCCAGGCATCTCAAGTTGAGCAGGTCGAGCAAAAGGGTCACTAGATCTAGAAATCCCACGCGAGGAACTATCGGTATTCAGGCTAACGTCAGGTTGATTTTGTACCCCGGTATCCACGAAGGCATCCAAGTTTGTCTGCTTGACAATCCGTCGAGGTTGAGAGAAGCGAGGTAGGTTTTTAACAGATCTCGGGGCCTGAATGGCGCGAGCCTGAGTCGTCGTTTTAACAACTCCATCTTGGCGAGGCCGTGGAGAAGAACCGGAGACAGAGTCTCTAGGTCGAATCATTCCTTCCTTCCAGCGTTTCAATACCCCGCCTGCGTCAACGGTGTCTTGACGAGTTCCTAGCATGATTACTTTCTTCGATGGACTTGAACGACCCTGGTCGCGTCTCCTACCAGCTGTGCGAGCAGCAATGCGGATAAAAGCGGGAGTATTCTCTTCTACAACGTCCAAGATACCAAGTTGTGGAGGTTGATAAGTCGCTGGCTTCTTACCACCGCTTCCTTTTTGCGGCCGCCGAAGCCCTGTGCCAATTTTTGAGACTTGCATGTGTTTGTTTTGACCGCTAGAGACCGACTTGTTATGACTAAGAAGCCCAGTGATGCGCTGCTGGCGTTTTCTCTGCCCTGGTTGGCCGCTAAATATTGACTGCTGGCCTCTTTTTCGTTTCCTCTGCAGCCCACTTGAGCCTGTGCTTGCCGTTCTGTTACGAGAAAACATATGGTCGATATGATCCTCTTCAATAACAGAGGCTGCATCATCTTCAATAGTCGGGCTAGTAGTAATATCAAGAAAAGGGACACTGGGCTCCTGGGGGCGCACGGTCGAGTCTGAGTCATCAGAATCGTCGGAAAGAAATAAAGCAGAGGCACTCCCCGGCTTGGGTGACGGAATTCGACGCTGTGCTACCCCTTTTCTGGCAGAACGATCAGGCGATAATTCAGGACTGCGATGCCGAGCCGTGGGTTTGGTTTTCTTTGCGGATGCCTGCTGATCAAGTCGAAGCCATGAAGCCGGTAAAACACCACGTATTCTTCTTGCTCCTAGGCGTACCCGGTCAGGTTCGCTTTCGGAATCAGTGTGAGATCCAGCCACATCACTATCGTCTTCACTATCTCCATTTTCCAACGCAGTCAAATCAATCAGTTCGCTATGTTGATTAGCGGGCGCAGGACTGTGTATCCGGGAAGATATGTTGCTGCTCGGTTTAGGGGTCAATGTGACTATAGGCGTACGCTTCAGTCGATTTATAACAGCCATAGGCGTGATTGCAAGAACACCAGGGCTTGTTTGCGGCGGTGAAGCCGGAATGTCAAAGATATCATCGAGATCTGGTAATATTGGAGTATCCTTGTTGACCTGAGCAGGATCGTTACCAAGTCTGGGGAGTTTTCGCTTTGAAGAGGCTTTGAATGAAGCTTGTCGTTTAGGAACACGATGCGCGGGTTTACTTGATTTCCACTTTTCAACATCATTCGGGTCCGGGAATTCATCGTCTTCCTGCGAGCTTTGCATAGTTTGTTCAGGCCTTAAAGGTGGCGGCTCAGGGGTGGGGGTTGGCTCGCCATCATTAGACAGCGCTATGTCGTTGGCCTCAGGAAGACTTTCGAAAGGTCCAGTTGTCTGTGACTCTCCTGATTCCCCCGGGACTGTATCCTTGTTGGTCGCCTGACTATCATCCTCGAAATCTTGCTCTTGAAATTCCTCCTCTTGTTCCCTATTATTTTGCTCCTCAGCCACCACTCGCATGGGCCGTAAACCGTGAGACTTCCATGTCTTACTATACTGAGCACTTTCAAGTAGATATGGGTGCTGTTGGATCGGCTTTCTCGGTCGCAATGATCGTCCCAACCGACTATTACCGTCCTCTGAGTTGTCGTTGTCTGGTACGATGTGCTCTTCTTCAACCTCAAATATGGCATTTACGAAATCATCGGAAATATTTGGTGGCGAAGACAGCACAGAATCTTCGCTTCCAGCTCGATCTCGAACAACGGACTCGGTTGGCGGTACATTGGTTTCAGCTCTATGACCTAGTTCGAAAAGAGAGGATAAAGGAGGTGACGATTCTCGTCGAGGGTCGCTAACGGGCGGTCTCGGCGACTGAGGCTTAGGTGCCTGTGATTTCGAGGTGGGGAGCAAATTTTGATCCTCAGCGGAAGCCTGCGAAGAGAAGGGAATATCCCAAATAGCCTGACTATCATTATCGACTGTGTTGCCTGCGAGACGAGCATCCTTTGTCGCCTCTGCACGGGCTGGTGCTGGAGCTGGTGCTGCAGGGTTGGGGAGGGATTCTTGGCTGTCCCAAGTGCTTTCGTCGTCCGAATCTGGCACCTCGCCAATCTCCTTCCATTTCGCCATCGAGAGTACGACGCATCTCCATATAGCAGTATCATGCACTGACTGTTTTCATGTTGATCTGAATTGTTGGTGGCAACTGGCTGCCGGAACTGGAGCTGCGTGGTGTTACGACGCGTTAATGTGCATCTCGGCGCGTCTTAAGTGAGAAAGTAAGTGGTGGGGTCCGGGTATTGACCAGGGTCTCTTTAATGGATTTTATTTAGTCCACACTCCTAAGCACCTACCCCGAAACTACAGGTAGCTACCCCCCGATAAGCCTATCTAGGTAATCCGGGCATCCATTAGACTTATGTAATTCATTTATTTCAAGATCAAATATCTCATCAGTTTCGATCCCAGGTATCCTATATTCTGTTTCGCCATTGAAAAGCCTACACGAGGTCGACATTGTGGGCAAACCCATTTCTTTCACATTAACGAGGATATTTGGGTTCAATCAATTTCGTCGCACTTTCCACCATTGCTATGAGCTCCTTTGCCCGCAGCTATGTCCCTTTAGGACTCGCTATCGTGTTTGGCATTGCAAATGGTACGAATATTACTATCATACCTTATCGAGCAGAATGCTAAAATTCAAAGGATACTACGCTTTTCAACCTCTTCTCAAGGAGCAACACGGAAAGTTCGACTCCAAACGAGACTTGTCACCCCAAAGTGGCCAACAGACTACCCCTGTATCCAATGATGCAACACCAAAGTAATTAAGGCATCGCCTATATATTTGGACGCTGGTGAACCAAGGTCATTGTGGGTAGTTGATACTCGACGCCGACTTGCGCGGGCTTCTCAATTGGATTACCAAAAGTCGGATAGTGGCTGTTCAATAACGTCTCGACTACGAGACCTAATCTCAGGCGTTGTATTATAGTTCCGATTCGTGATCTCGACAACCTCTACAAAAATCTATGCACGTTCAAGCGACGACATTTTCACAATATCAGCACAATCGCACAAATAAGGGGCTGCGACGGTGATCAGGCTGGTCTTTTAGCAATACATGGGCATGGCATGAGCGAGCTACAGTATGAATTCCTCACTCTGTATTATAGCTTGTGTTGTAGAATTTGTGAACGGGCTTCTGTCCTCGATGCTCTTCTAGTATTGACATTGTATAAGAATTAGTGTTACTTGGGTAGTGTGAACGAATGTTGTAATAGTCTTCATTACTGTTATTATTGTTTATTAGCATAGATAGACAATTCTCATGTTTTCTAAAAATATCACTCTATCGTTTCCTCTCATATAAAAAGAGAGAAGAAAATCAAGAGGGTTAAAAGGAGTATCATCAACTATTATCAACTGACTCGCCAGAGTGCATGTGTCAAAGACTCATGAACTTGATCTCTAGACCTGCCGATTTCCACTCATATAAAGGCCGAGTTCATCCGCTAACGCGGGAGCTCTTCGACCTTGGTCCGAACTTTCACCGATGTCAGCTCGAGGGAACCGGTGGAGGCTCCCAGCCAATCAAACACACTCAATTTACAAGGTGGATACCATCATACGACCCAGCGACTGGACCTCTGTGCCAGTGCATCCTTCTGGCATCTGCAAAAAAAGACTCTCCCATTTGCCTGAGCATCATCCACAACACCGCCATCCTCACCACCACGACCCGGCCGAGCCCACGCCGCCTCACCACCTCACGGCCGTCTCAATTGGACCCATCTCCACTCCCTCCCGACAGCAAGCTAATCGCTGTCCGTTCTCACAATGATGCGCACATCCGCCTCTCTGCTGCGCGCTGGCGCCCGGGCCGGCAGCATGCGAACGTCGACGACCGTTGTCCCCCGAGCCGCCGCCTCCACCCACGCCATCTCCAACCCTACGCTAGCCAACATCGAGAAGCGATGGGAAGGCCTGCCCCCGACCGAGCAGGCTGAGCTGTGGATGGCTCTGCGCGACCGTATGAAGGGCAACTGGGCCGAATTGACTCTGCAGGAGAAGAAGGCCGGTACGTGACAACATTTTCGGTTTCTGGAAATCAGTACCAGCGGGCTACAATCGTCTCATTTCAACTTTAAACTGCCATATCTGAGCTGGGAGTCTGTGTGCATGCCGTCATAATGTCAATTGACTCCCCTGGGGAGCTACCAATCGTGTTATCCGAAGCCTTTAGTCCGAGTGGGCCCGCACTTGTCATTGAAGCAAGCAGAGCTACTCAAGCTATGAGCGCCGTTTATCGAACCACCACAACTGACTCTTCCCCTCGACAGCCTACTGGATCGCCTTCGGTGCCCACGGTCCCCGAGCTCAGCCTCCTGCCGACGAGAACCGCAAGGTTGCTCTGTACACTGCCCTCGGCGTCCTGGCCAGCTTGGCCATCTTCACCACACTGCGCGCTTTCGCCGGCCCGACCCCCCACACCGTCAGCAGGGAATACGAGGAGGCATCAAATGAATTCCTCAAGGTAATCCATCTCACCTATACACTACTTCCCCTATCGTTTCTTGTCTCCTTGCGGTACATATTGTCAGTATGCTAACACTTCAAACAGAACCAACGTGCGGAGCCCCTTACTGGTCTTTCATCCGAGGGCTACAAAGGCCAGGGCCAGATTCAATCACCTCCCAAGCATTAAACTCCGGAATTTTGACATCGTTGGAATCATGCCGAACCTACCCGCGCTATTATGAACCTACCTCATCCTGTTTCCTTTGTTCATTAGATCTAAATAAACGAAAAAAAGAGGTCCCTCGAAAAGAATATCCACTCCGAGCTGAATCGATTCACGTGTGCGCCGTATTTCTTGTACAACAAAATCAAATCTGCTGACCTTAGACTGGGCGCGGGGCTATATACGGGAGATTGTCCCCTCTCCCCTAATCACAACCTTTCCGATCTCGATAGGGTGCGAGGGGAATGCGGATGAGTGAGGAACAGAAAACGCGGGTAGTGGAGTGGCTGGTTTGGTTAGTCTGAATTCTTGAGTGAAAAGCAACGCACAATCGAGCGAACGAATAAACAAACGATAAAGCCAGGTTGAGATGCATCCTGGGCTAGGTGCCGTGGCGTTTTGTAAATATGTACAAGAAAGTTGTTTCTACACTGTTCATTCAGCATCGCCTCCGTGCCTCTCTGCTCATGGCAGAACTTACTGCCGAATGCGAGATATGTGAATGATGGTTATTTATACAACCTCAATATTGGATTGACTCAAAAACTCCACAAACAAATACACAGCTCTGAAATGTCGTAATGCTTTCCCATTTCGTCATCCATATGATTACACAGCTAACAACTAGATATACACGGTAGACGGGGACAGCGCGTTACACGGGCTTCGTTCTACACGCCGAAACAGCCCTTTTCCTCCGGAGCCAGTACGTCGTACCAAGGACGAAGATGAGCACAAAACACAATAGTTATAAACAATAACATAAAAATAAAAAGGATGATAATAGGCCCAATCATCTACACAACGCCAATGCGTAATGCCCTGGCCCCCGCAATGCCTGCAACCTTAAAACGTATAAAAAGCCATCAGCGCCGGTGAGTTCCCCAGAAGCAGATGATAAAATTTACAAAAAAACCATGCCATGGAGATGATCTCAAGCACTACTCTGCCCGGCCTCGCGAAATTGCTCAAAAGTCATGATGGAAGACTCTTGATCCCTCGTCTGCGGCGTAACAGGCCACCCATCCTCTTCCTGGATGCGTCTCTGGACCTCGAACCGGCCCTCTTTGCCCCAGTACCCGACCTTCTCCTCGCCGCGGACGGCCTTCTCCGTGACGAGGACGTAGGGCATGGGGGCATCGAACATAGGCTCGGCGAGCACGCGTTCCATCTCCATCTTCAGACCGCGGGCGCCGGTGCGGGCCTTCTCGGCGCGCTCGGCGATAGTGTCTAGGGACTTCTGCGTGAAGAAGAGCTTTGAGGGGTACGTCTCGAAGAGCGCTGTGTATTGCGCCACTAGGGAGTTGCGGGGCTCTGTCAGGATGCGGACGAGATCGGAGCGGGAGAGGGGAGAGAGCGCTACGATGTTGTGCACGCGCCCTATCAGCTCGGGGATGAAGCCGAAGCCTTGCAGGTCTTCTGGGGTTGTAAGGTCTAGCGCCGTGAGCCCTGATGTGTTTCCCGCATCTAAGGGACGGTGAGGAATGTGGGAGAAGAGCTTTGCTGGGAGGTCGGTCTGGTTGCTATCGCTCGATGATCGGTTGCGGAGTTCCGAGCCGAAGCCCATCGTGGGCTTTGATACCCGATTTAAGATGACTTTGTCAAGGCCGACGAAAGCGCCGCACATTACGAAAAGGATATTGCTCGTGTCTATGGTACACTGGTCGACTTTACCCGACTGTGGTGGTGCTGCTTGTGGTCCCGAGGTGGAAGAGGACGACCCTGGGCCGGTGTAGTTCGTCGTTATGGGACTCGCTGACCTGGAAGAGGATCGATTTTCCTTAACGTTGATGGTGACTTTGGTTCCTTCAATAAGTTTCAGTAACGCTTGTTGTACACCTTCACCACCGACATCTCTCCCGTTCATAGTCTCCCGTTTAGCGATTTTGTCAAACTCATCAAGAACCACTATGCCATGCTCAGCAGCTTTCACATCATAATTAGACTCTATTAGTAATCGCTCGATGCAGGTTTCAACGTCTTGCCCTATATAACCGGCCTGTGTTAAAGAGTTGCAGTCGCAAATTGTAAATGGAACATTAATCTTCTTGCTTAATGTTCTGCTAGAAGTTAGCGATCGTATTCCAACTGATGAGTCTGGAGATATAGGAGTGGAACATACTCAAGTATATACGTTTTGCCCACGCCTGTGGGCCCTATTAACAGAATGTTGCTCTTATCGATCTTCACTGGTGGCTGGCGATCCATGTCTTCGGGTATATAAAACTCGGTGACCTCTTGCTCGGGTCGCACCCACGTCTGGTGCACGCTTGGTATTGAATCATGGTGTCCCGGGTAATCGTCTAAGGCGCGGCTATTAGCGCTCCGGATTTGCGACGGATACGCGGAAGTATACCAACCTTCGACGGGGTGAGATTCTCGTTCCCGGGTGCCTCTATCGCGCGTAATTGCCTGGCGCATGAGTTTCTCGTCTCTCTTTCGCTCTTGCTCCTCTTGATATTGCCGCCGGCGTAGGTTCTGGTAATGGTTGAAGATAACCGACGAGATGGTCTTCTTCGCCCTCTCCTGGCCGACTACGTACTCATCGACTCGCTTTTTAAGATCCCTCGGGTAGAACTGAGGCACTCCCATGGAGGTCTTGGAGAACATGGGCCCGCGGCCTTCCTCGTTAGGATCATAGCTCGAGGTGAAGCCGGAATTGAAGGATGCGGTTCGTCCGGGGAAGGTTTGCAGGATCGTGGTTGTTGATAGTGGTCTGCGATGAGCTCTCGGAGCGGCGGCAGCAAGGGAGGAGCCCCGATGCCGTGCAAAACTTGTAAGCATTTCGGCGACTAAGGAGACTAGCTAGCACAGTTGACGTTGCGAGAATTGGTTGTCAACGCCGCAACCACGAGCGGGCGAGATGGAGGATAAGCGCCTCGAGGAGGTATAGAGTTGAGAGGCGACTTAAGGTGAAATAGAGTAATCGGTTATTATGGGAGACAGCTGAGCAGCATATTTCCCTATGTTTAGAACCATCCGGCCGTTTTTAAGGTGTTTGTAGGTCGTGAGTGCAGGTAGATTTCCGGTCGTGAAGTTGGTTCGAGAGTAGGTAGATAGATCTATGTATATGCCTCTGTAGAAGTAGCGAGCGCAGCCAGGTAGCTCCTAAATCGGCGTGCATTATTGCATTCATGGATGATAGAAACGGCTGGCGATAAAGCATGCTCCAGCGGGCTGCGGGGGTTAGAGCGTGGGGAGTTAGCCGCTGAAAGCCGCGGTCTCCAAGTATGTACATTTCTAAGATAATGTATCCACCTGGTTACTTACATATAGCATGCCTCCATGCTCAAATGCTAGGTAAATCGAGTACCCACAAGTTTGATCTAGGTACATGCCTGGTAAAGGTGACCAATGCTTGAGCTTTGCTCACCTGCATGGTCTGCATTCCATGTGATAGTGAGAAAATCTATCTTTCGCTTCAGCCAGAAACATGTTGAACTTACAAAAATAGACTATCGAATCTTATATATCTCTTGTTAATGTCAAAGAAAATAGTCCAGATCTAAGATTGGCTATTATCCACTATGTAAGTGCAAGTATACAGGGGTGTATCGTGGTGGCAATGGATACTACCTACGAGAATTGGGCGATAATCAGTACGACGTCATTTAGCATTCTCATCTAGCCTAGAGCTACCTTGATATGTCTCCCCTCATCTTAGAACAGCAACGACAACGGGCGATGACAACAACTATAACACAATAATTTCCAGACAAGATAAATTCAAAGACCCGAAGACATCAAGAATTCTCATTTTGCTCCCCTCTTCCTCGTAACTCTTTCCTATAAGCTAAAGCGGCCAGCTGCAGAACCGTTTAATATCTGAAAAGGCCCCGCTCTAAGCTATATAGATCGAGCTCCAAGCTTCTTGCTAGCAAGCTTGCTTAGCTCGGGGACTCCATTCTCCTCTACCAAGTCAACATTGTCTCAGCCAAAACAGCTCAGGCTATTCTGCTCCGCTTTGCTGTTCTTTTCCCCTCGAAAGTCTGCACAGGCGCGTCTGAGGCCTGAGATTCTATCGCCAACATGACGGAAATAGCAGAGCAATCCTCCAACAGCTTGCTGTCAGGCCCTGGTCCAGGACTTGCGAATGACGGTACTGGTACGCGTCTCCCCCTGTCATGAAGGCGTGTCGATAAGGTTAAATTGACTTTGCTGTTCCAGGTGTCATAAAGCTTGATCCTTGGCTGTCACCCTTCCAAGACGCGCTCAAGAGAAGATATGCCAAAGCTCAAGATTGGATCAAGAGACTCGCCGAACTTGAAGGCGGCATTGAGAAGTTCTCGAGGGTTAGTCGATTGATAAGATCTCACTCTCTGAGTGTTCGTTCGTTGACCAGCTCTCAACTAGGGTGCTGAGATATTTGGTTTCAATGTGGACAAGGACAACAACGTCATTTATCGAGAATGGGCCCCGAATGTTGTCTCGGCCTCACTCGTTGGAGATTTCAGTCAGCCCCTCCACGCATGTTGACAGATGTTGCACTGAAACTAACCTAAAGCATAGATAACTGGGACACCAACGCCCACCCCATGAAGAAAAATGAATATGGCGTTTGGGAGATCGTGCTGCCGGCGGTCGACGGCCAGCCTGCCATCCCCCACAAATCAAAGATCAAGGTAACTCTTATGCCAGCTTGCAGGATGTAAAGCCAGCTCGATACTGATTCAGGGCACATAGATCTCCATGGAGACCAAGAGGGGTGAACGAATCGATCGATTACCTGCATGGATCAAATATGTCACACAGGATCTCTCAGTATCACCCGCGTACGATGCCCGGTTTTGGAATCCTCCCGAGACCGAGAAGTACACCTTCAAACACTCAAGACCGAAGAAGCCCCTGAGTGCTCGTGTTTACGAAGCCCATGTCGGCATTTCGTCCCCCGAGCAGCGAGTCACTACGTTTAAGGAATTCACCAAGAACATGCTGCCAAGGATAAAGAACCTGGGTTACAATGTAATTCAACTCATGGCCATCATGGAGCACGCATACTACGCGAGTTTCGGATATCAAGTGAATAACTTCTTCGCCGCTAGCAGTCGTTATGGCACGCCGGAGGATCTCAAGGAGTTGATTGACACCGCACATAGCCTAGGTCTCGTTGTCCTGCTAGACATCGTACACAGCCACGCCTCCAAGAACGTCCTTGATGGGCTGAATGAATTCGACGGTACCGATAACCTGTACTTCCATGAGGGTGGAAGAGGTAATCACGACCAGTGGGGCAGCAGATTGTTCAACTATGGGAACTATGAAGTCATGCGATTTCTCCTCAGTAATCTGAGGTTTTGGATGGATGAGTATCAGTTTGATGGCTTCCGTTTTGATGGTGTGACTAGTATGCTCTACTTACATCATGGTATTGGAGCGTAAGTAATGTGTTGCATATCCGTAGTCCAGAAGGCTGACACATGTATAGGGGTTTCTCCGGTGGCTACCACGAGTACTTTGGTGGGGACGTTGATGAGGAAGCAGTGGTCTACTTGATGATTGCAAATGAAATGCTCCACGACCTGTACCCTGACTGTATTACCGTAGCAGAAGACGTGTCGGGTATGCCGGCTCTCTGCCTGCCCCTATCGCTCGGAGGTGTTGGTTTCGACTACCGACTGGCCATGGCTATCCCCGATATGTGGATCAAGATCTTAAAAGAACAGAAGGATGAAGACTGGGACGTGGAAAATATCTGCTGGATCCTCACCAACAGACGGCATGGAGAGAAGACGATCGCCTACTGTGAAAGCCACGATCAAGCGTGAGTTAACGTGCGACGTTTAAGAAAATTCCAGCTGACATTTTCCCCAGGCTTGTCGGAGACAAGACATTGCTCATGCATCTCTGCGATGCAGAGATGTACACCCACATGTCCGTCCTATCCCCCCTAACACCCGTCATCTCCCGCGGCATGGCCCTGCACAAGATGATCCGCCTGCTCACGCACGCCCTGGGCGGCGAGGGCTACCTGAACTTCGAAGGCAACGAATTCGGCCACCCGGAATGGCTCGACTTCCCGCGTGAGGGGAACCAGAACTCATTCTGGTATGCCCGGCGTCAGCTGAACCTGACCGAGGACAAGCTCCTGCGGTACAAGGACCTCAACGAGTTCGACCGGCAGATGAACCTGACTGAGGACTACTACGGGTGGCTGCATGCTCCGGAGGCGTACGTCAGCCTCAAGAACCAGAGCGACAAGGTCGTTGTGTTCGAGCGGGCCAGCTGTGTTTTCATCTTCAACTTCCACCCCTCCCAGAGCTTCTCCGACTACCGCATCGGCATCGAGACGGCCGGCACCTACAAGATCGTGCTCGACACCGATACCAAGGAGGTCGGTGGGTTCGGACGTGTCGAGCCTTCTACTAGGTTCTTCACTACGCCGATGGAGTGGAATGGTAGGAAGAATTGGACGCATATCTACATTCCTGCGCGGTCTGCTTTGGTAAGCTCATTTTATCACGTCGCTGTTATAGCAAGGTTGTTAGTGAAGCTAACCCTTTATTAGGTCCTGGCTCGCGAGTCTTCCGTCTCGCAGCAATCTTAATTATTAAGGGGAGGTTCGCCATTAGGTACAACGGAAATACATCAGAAGTGTGTTACTACGCCAAATAAAAATCGGTTGCTGTTTTTTAGTTATTTATATCACTTAAAGGGGAGCTCAGCAACAATGTACAGCGGTGATCATATCGTTGTTGTCAAGATTGCTATTAGAATTACGCTCCAAAAAAAGAGCTCAGTATTTCTCATCTCTTTATGAGATCTATGCAGGGTATGTGAATGCTACTCAACCTGAGTAATTTGTGACGGCCAAGATCATGCCGGCTATCAGATTTTAGATATACAGAACAATCATCTGACCACCCGTATTCTACTTACTCAACAAGCCACTCCTCAACCTCAACACCCATACTCCTCCCAACGCCCCTAATAACTTCCCACCCAACATTAACCCTCCACTTCCCCCCTCGATCCAAATCAGCTCCGCCCCCAGCACCCGCGGAAGCACTCGCCACGCCACCTCCAACACGCACAAGCAGTCTCAAGCTAGCCAGCGTCGCAATCGCCATGCCCACATCACCATCCACACTTCCACCACCTCCCCCCCCTCCTCCTTTCACATCGTCGACCCACTCCTGTCTCGTAGCAGCGTAGATAGCAACCATGCGCTCAAGCACAAAGACGCCGGGACCGAGCAGCTTGCGCGCAATACGGCGATGTTTCGCCCTGCGGCCGCGTCCCGTGCTATTGGGTATCGAGGAGCCACCACTAATACCGCCGCGCCGCCGCTTCTTCCCGCCTGAATGCCACGTGCTGAAGAGGGCGTTGTCGTGGCGCGGCGCGTTGTGCGAGGCTAGGTAGGCGGCGATGAGGAGGTGGCGAGCTGTAGGCGGGAGGAGGGTCGAGAGATCCGTACCACTGCCGCCGTTCTTTTTCTTCTCGACAACCGAGCTAGCAGCAGCAGTGGAGGAGAAGGAGGTGTTGGTGTTGGTAGCAGGAGTGTTGGTGATGGTGCGAGCGCGCTGGATACCAGGCTCCAGCACGCTCTCGTCCTGGAAGTACGCGCGCGCCGCGATCAGGAGCTTGCTGAACTCGCGCGCCTTGTGCGTACCCGCCGCCACGGGTGCCGTGAAGCGCGGCCAGAGCGCGGCGCAGCACTGCGTTAGGCGCGACAGTGTGCGCGCTGCTGGGCGGGTCAGGGAGTCGTGGACGGCTGCTGCGAAGCGCGTCCAGAGATCGTTTGTTTCTTGCTGCGTCGTGTTCGGGAGGGAGGGCGGTGGTTCGCGCGCGAGGATCGATATGTATTGCGCTTTCGTGTACGGGGGGAAATGGACGTGTGGTGGAGAGGAGATGCGCAGGAGGGAGGGCGAGGGTGTTGTTATTATGAAGATTGTGGTTAAGCTGGGGATCTGGATTACGAGACTTTGTCAGCGCGTTTGTTCTTGTTATTTGCTTGAAGGTTTGGGGGTGTTGCCAGAGTGTAGATAGTAGGTAGACATACGATTTCAGAGAGCCTCGCCAGGGCGGAGAGTAGCGTAGGCGGCGCGTCGCGCTGGCGATCAATGCCGTCGAACACCAGCACAAATCTAGAACCATCATCTCGCTCGGCGTATTTCAGTATCTTGGTAAGTTCAGCCGTCAGCGCGGCGAGCGTCTCGCAGCGTCCCGGTGTGACCTCGTTCTGTAGCGCGTCTCCCACGAGGCCAACGGCCCTCTCAAAGAAATGGCGCGCCGTGACGCATTCCGCAGACTTGACGATAGCGTAATTCAAGTCCGAAGGGGAGTCGTCGCGAAGCGTCCGGAGCAGCTCGCTGACGATGGCACTCTTGCCTGTGGCCTCGGGACCGTGGACGACGACATTGCGACAGGGCGCGACTCGGGGGTGGATGAGTGTCGTCAAGGCATCGATCTGGGTCTCACGGCAGGGGAAGTCGGTGATCAGCGATGCCAAGAGGTCGTCGGGTAGTTCGAGAAATGAGGTCATATTGCCGTAGATTGCCCTAGAGTGGCCGTAGGTTTTTACATAGAAAAACCGTGAGCGCAAACCTAGAGTGGCCGTCGATTTAGGCTGGAGTGGCCGTAGCTCCACTTAGTTGTATCCGCTTTAACAAGCTGTCATGTATCACCAAGAGATGTATCACCAGAGCCACCTGAAGGGTAGATTAGGTAGGGAATTTCTAGCCTAGGCAGTGCTGTCTGGGTAAGGCAAGTATTGTGAACACGGGGCAATTGGCATTGGGAAAATGGAATTGGGATAAGTATGCTATTGCCGCTTTGTCTAGTTCAATCCAGATATACAAGTATCTGTAGCCCGTGTGTTGAACCGGATGCTAGTCGGAGGGATTTGCTGTAAAGATCGGAGATGGGAGCTGAAATGTGCCGCCTCGCGTGTTACACACGCGCCGGATTGTTGCCAAGCTTCGGCATCGGCGACCCGAAGTGCTTACCATTACAGCAGTTACCCGGTAGTATACTACTCTGCGGGGCACTTTAAGCCTTCCAGGTTCTATGTAATTGGATATTTTACGGTAAAAGACGCTTTACCTAATCTAAACATTGAAGGTTTCATAAGTTGCTACCCGGGAATTTCTTCCATGTATAATGTTTGACGACTTCCTAGGAAGTCGTGTCTCTTTGGACTGGTACAGTTGGGCTCTTCTGATTGGACTGAAATTTTAGTTACAGAGTTCCAAGGTTGCCTAAAGAACACTAAGCCTAGGTAATTAGAATGCGAGCAGAAGTGGGCATATAACATCGAATACTCCGTATTAACTAACATGGAAGATAACATCACCATACGGGCTAGTAGTTTTAGGGATATATCTAGCTATCTATGCCCTGCACAGCCCTGTAGGATGTAAAGTCCTACGCAGGGGGTTGCGACGTCACTTCCCACCCTTAACCTGCTGCCCCGGATCTTAATTCGCAGTTTTCCAATTCAGAACTCATATCTACGGATGTCATCCGGCTCGAAGCCAACTTCATATGTGTTGAAGACCGTAGACGTCCACAGGGCTGCCGTAAGTTTTCTCAGTGTAGTGCCTAAGGTTCCACTTTACCATTGAAGCCCCGCTGCAAATCGGGGCTCGCTCACATCGATATCTTGACAGTCTTAGTCAGCTCATTAATACCACACTACACGTTCAATTTTTCTAACAAAAAGGATGGATGAAGGAGACAGCGACTTTGATGTCGGCCTTTATGCGTCGCTGGGCCCAGACATGTCTACTATCTCGATGAATGACATTTTCCTAGCACCCCCAGAGTTGTCCTCGGCCGCCGTCTCCTCCGCTGATGCCACAGAGGACTCAGGGGCTCAACCTCAAACGCGGTACCTTTCCAAGCGGCCTCATAGGAAATCACGCGCTGGGTGCAAACAATGCAAAAAGCGTAAAGTAAAGGTATAACTATTTCTCCTCATTTTCTCTCACGGAAATTTCCCTGGATATGACCACTGACGACAGTACGTTGCTTCAAGTGTGACGAAGCGAAGCCCGTGTGTAAAGCTTGTTCTCTTCGAAAGGAGCCGTGCATCTATCCCAGCTCACAGCCACCATCTAAGACGGGTACCACGCATAGCCTGGCCTTACGAGGAGCCCAGGAGCAGCCTGCTGAATCGGCTGAGGAGGTTGAAGAAATCGAAGGTGAATTTGATGTCCAGAATCTCAGGCATGATTTGATTCCCGTCATCTCGGAGCCGATTTTTATCCCCGATCAGGCTGTTGATGTCATGGACATGAAAATGTTATGGTTCTACACCACCCACTCATATCATAACTTCTCCGTCAACGCCGGCCGCTCCCCTGTAATTGACTATACCCTCAGGGTCAAAGTTGTCGAGCATGCTTTTCGCTCCCCCTTTTTGATGGAGACAATCAAGGCGCTCTCGGCGTTAGACCTTCGCTCCATGGGCCAGCCCGTGCCAATGCGGAAGATTGCTGCGTACCAGGCTCGCGCCTTCGAAGGCTACCGAAATGCTATTGAGACGGCCGATCCGAATGACTTCCCTGCTCTACTCGCCTGTTCACTATTCACAATCGCCATGAGCAGTCAAACATTCCGGGATCCTAACGGCAAGCGCCTTTTCATTGTTGATTGGATACCCATGTGGCGGGGTATCGGCCTCATTATTGAACTTATCACACCTCAGGCGGTTGACGATTCTGGCCTGGCTCCACTGTTCACCAGGCCTCCTATGGATTGGGAGAAGGCAGTCCAGTACATTCCCAACAACCTCTTGTTCATGGTAACATCGATACGGGATGGGGATGCGGACTTCGACCACTTAAAAGACTATTACGAACTTCTTAAATCTCTCGGGTCGCTTTACCAGGAGCTCATAGAGCATGGCTTTGGTCCGGTTCTAGATCTACGCGTCATCACATTCTTCAGCTTCTGTCCCAGACCTCTCCTCGAGCTTGCCAAACAATATCGACCCCGAATGTTAGTTATCATAGCGTACTGGCTTTGCTTTGTCAAACTCATGCGGAATCCTTCTTGGTGGATGTGCGGAATGGAACCCCAGGCCTATCAAATATTCGAAGAAGTCGGTGATGAATGGGAGCATCTACTGCGTGTTCCCCAGGTGGTCATGCAGAGCACAGACATGATTAAGAATGCAAGGCTGATCATTGATAATCACAACTGGACCCCAGGCGAACTTGACCTGTACGATAAACAGAGAGATCCGAGGACGAAAAATGAGCTCAAGATCATCACGAACGAGGGACAAGAGCTCGAGATTGCCGATGGTCAATGGCGTTTCAAGACGAACAAGATTAAGTGGGATGGCCCGGGTGTTCTTGTTAAGGACGCCGAGAATATGTTACTTGGAAGCACCCTGTTGTATAAACGTGGAGCACATACTGCACCACCATCTGCGCCGTCTCCAAATTTTATACCCTCCCCGGCAGCCTCTGAACAATCATCTGCCCCGGGCCTGTCGCCATCCATGTCAGCATCAAACACCCCATCTCCCTGAGTAAAAACCGCGAAATTATTAGACGGAAACAATTGGAAGCGTTGTTTCGCACTGGTTGAATGAGATACCCGCAAGTCATACAGGATATTCATTTTCCTCAAGAGCCATAACAGCTAAGTGACTGTTATGTAAGCTGATCTCAACCCCTTTTCTGGTCAAGCCAACTTTAAACCAAGCCCCCCCCAGGTTCAACCACCAGCTGACATACCCTCCGACCACAATGAATGGTCTTACAACCTATATACACCTGCTCTGAAGATTATGTAGATCCCAGCTCCCTTGGTGTCAAAATCCGTAGTCTTGCCACCGCATCTACAAGCCAAACCAAATCTCGCTAGCTGTCAAATTCGCCGGCACACTATGGCCAACACCCTGGGCATAGATCCCCTGGACATCAGTCCCATAATTACTCGTAGTGTATCCCTGCTTCGGATTATTCTGAACCGTGCTCGTAGCCGTCTGGCTAAGATTGAACACCCCTGTCCACTGCTTGATCTCCTCCTGGTAATTCTGCGGCGCAAGAGTAGTATCGGCACTACCGTGCCAGATCTGCATCTTCGGCCTCGGCCCCTCGTAACCGGAATACATATCCAACACGACTTGCTTCCACTGGTCCGCAGACGCCTTCGAATTACCCCCGCTGCACGAGTTATTCCACTGATCCACACCGCCTGATGAGCTCACAAAGCAGCCCGCCGCGACGCCCGAGTACAGCGATACCGCGCTGATGAGCTCGGGATACGTCGCCGCGAGCACGTTGGACATCATAGCTCCCGAGGAGCCGCCGGTGACGTAGACGCGGGTGGGATCGACGTCGTACGTCTTGAGGGCGTAGACGATCATGTTCGCGATGGCCTGGGAATCGCCCCCGCCAAGATGCGAGAGTGACCGCTTCGAGGACACGTCCCAGCAGGTCCCGCTGTTAGGCGATGACGGCCACACCGTGATGTACCCCTTCTTATCCGAACCTTGCTTCCACGGGATCAGGCTGTTCTGGAAATAGGACTGCGCTGTCGACTGGCACGAGTGGATTACGACTACCAGGGGTGACTTGGCGACGACGTTGTCGGGCTTGTATATATACCTGTTACGGGACTTTCATGTCAGCTGTGGTATCCGGTTGTTTACTTCCGAGACACGGTATATGATGAGTGATGACGAGGATGAGAGGTACCGCAATGAGAACGCATCCGAAGACCTAATAGAGATTCAAGATGGAAGAGATATATCTCACATCTGCGCCTTAGACGTGGCATTATTGTCATAATTCGGAACCTGCGTCAGCGAGGCCGCCGAGGCCATCGCGGCGAAGAAGCCGGCAGCGGCTAAGATGGAAGGGAGCTGCATTCTTTGCGTGATACCTATTTCACTTCTTTCTTGTGAAGAGGCGTCGATGCAATTCAATCTAGCGCAAGCGATAGATGGTTTATTGTCAGGATACCAAAGCGAATCATAGAACAGCGCCAGCCACAGAAGAATTTAGAAAATTAGAAATCTAGCTCGTGAAGCCAAGACGAGTCATATATATACACCCATTAGATCGCGCACATCTGTTTCCCTAGTACATAGAGTACATAAACACCGTCCCATGACTCTACACAAAACGCGGGGAAAAGTCTACAAAACAAGTAACGGATGAGCAGAGCCCATCTTCTGGCTAAGCTCAGTTATCCATTTACCAGGAGTACGGTGATTGATTTACGAGCGACTTGGAGGGCTGGGACGGACGTCATAGTTTCGGCTAAAGTAGCGGGTTCGTTCAGCTTCCGCGTAATTTAACAAATAATATGTTCAGTAGATCGATTGAATGGTATATCAGCTTAGCCGTCCGGGATATTGTTTCTGTATTTTCGATGCCTTGAATCAAATCCTATAATAGGGGCTCCTGCCCCATCTTGAAGAGCGGCGGCTTGTAAGTGATCATAGCATGAAATGAAGGGAAAATGTGTGCAATAAGTCGCATCCAGAATAAATCTCACCGAATTAGGTACTTGTCACTTTGAATTAGATACATACCGCGGACAACGTCACGATCCAACTGCAATAAGATTTCATTCTTAGAAATCGGATGGGTATTCATTCATCATCGCGTCATCATTTGCTTGTGCTATCTAAGTATCTAATAGACGCACTCATCTAACATCAGACGCCGTGAGCGTTGGTAACACTCCGATGCTCGCTGTTCGCTAATGTTACATATCATAATAGAAGTCCCATATGTCTTTCATATGGCTATAACGCAGGGGAGCCCAGCGCATGTCGATAACGATGCCGCGAAGGCCCCAGTCCGGCGGACGTCTTCGTTATTCTAAATAATGGCGCATCAAATAGATCTGTACGAAGAGCACTTCTAATGTCGATGCTATCAAGCGGCTATTAAATCTTATTGTTTTCTGAGTTTTGTTCCAGGCGGATGCTCCTCAGGGCGGAATTTGCAAAAGGGATGCGTGCAAATGCCATTAGTAACACTCGGACACTGTAAAAAAAAAAAAAGTAAGACATCAGCTGTAGAAGGAGGCGAGACAGATAAAGATGATGTTGCTTACGTGATGGCCGTAGATACAATTATCCACGTCGCAGTCTTGCCCGTTAGTGCAGGGATTGAGGCGGGCAAGGAAGGCGATAGCGTTTTTCTCGTCTTTGTTGGGGCAGTAATCATGTACGAAACAGCATTCGTCACCCTTCGCACAAGGACCACGAAGGAAATGATTATTGCACAATTTGTTGTTATCTTTTCGTTTCTTGATCGTCTCCAGAGCTATTGCATTTAGGGGAATCGGAGCGTCTAAGCCTCTTGGGCCAGGATTCCAGGCGGGTTTTGGCGGCTGTTTGACGGCACGTAACGACGAGTTTGTATTTTTGGGGGCTAGTGGTATTGGAAGAGTGATCTGCGGCGGTGGACTAGCCTTTTGGGTAACCGTGGCATAAGAGATATTAGGGAGTCCAGAAGTCGATGTTGATAAAGACGAACCCGATTGCACTGATTGTACAGAATGACTCGACACAGTGCGTCTATCCGTTAACTTGTCAGATCGAAATATGTCCTGAAACCTGATAATGTCGACCCCAATCGACATAACGGCGCGCACTGTAGGGCACCCCTCGAGCACTTTGATGCGCTCCTGTGTATTGGCGTCCCCCCTGATAATTTCATCTAGCATTGGGCCATAGGTAGGATCGTGGGATACACCCATAATGATTTGTTTGCAACCGGTATTTTGTATATGGAACAGAGCAGTTTCTGAGTGAGACAATCAGCAAACTGTACGTGCAATGGACATGTCCAATTCTGTGAGCCGCCCCTCGGTATCGTAAGCCGGTTGGGGTAACAAGAAACTGGGCCGTTGGTGCCATGGTCTGGATTCAATGGTCGCGGCGTTCGCAAGCAGCTTGGATCAGAGCCTTCATATACTCCGGTGTATGAATGGGTACTCAGGATAGAGAAGAAGAAGAAAAAGCTACACGAATGTATTCGTACCTTTCAATTTAGAGACGGCTATTTCTTTATTGGTGCCCACGTCCACGAAATCGAAGAAACTGGCCTGGTTGAAACCTCGAACAAAATCATGCAGCTCGTCTTCGGTAGTCACAGAGCCATCACGCTTCAATGCTCTGTTCAGGCCGGCCAGATTTGCATTGACCCTGACAAATATATGGGCTTCGTTTACAGTGATGAGGGGATCAGCACCGATCGCTTTATGCAGTTCAACGGCTGCCCTTCTGCCACCCTCGACGCCTTGCTTGATGAAATGCTGGCGAAACTTGCAGGAGCATTAGAAAGGTTCAGGATCGAATTGGACAGCAATACGGGTAGGACGGGCAGGACGTGGGCTCACTATTAAACCGTCGCCGTCAATCAGGACTAACACGTAGGGATTTCGGTTCTGTACAGAGTGAGTCTCAGTTCGCGATGTCTCAGCATGGGAAGTGAGGCCCAGCAGCAGTTGATGGATACCTTCGACTGGCTGTTATCCAGTGAGACAAATCCCATGCGTTCCTCGACATCTTGCAGGCGGTGTTGGAGCTGGCGTCTCGATTTGGTAGCGTCGTCGAGGTCCATCGTCACCTCTGTCAGCTGCTGGACCAGACGAGCATTCTCGGCGCGCGACGTAGACTCGACATGTTCGGCGTATATCATTAAATCCTACAGCCAGTGGACAATCGTCAGTCAGCAGAAGAAGAGGATCGAGTCGAATGAGAAACACAAACACAAGCACAAGCATGGGGGAAGTGGGATGAGTGGGATGGCTCTGGGGCTGGATTGTACTGTCGACTTACTTTGATGAGCTCGTGAGTTAGATCACGGCCCTGTTCGTAGTCTCTGTAACGCTGGACGAAGTCCATGATACTGGTGGCCCTCGAATCCCCCATTGTCATGGCGAAGTCGTCGTGTAGTTGTCGCTGGTGGTGTAGAATACTAGGCAGAGTTAGACTCGCTGTGTTGTAGAGTTGAAGGCTTTCCAGGTCCAGTTGGGAGCTAGAAAATAAAATGGAGACCTTGCCCTCCCCTGCAGTTGCTGTGAGCAGTAGCAGTACCCTAATAATGGAGGGAGCACACCAAAAAGCTGGGGTCCAGGTATGTATTCTGTCTGGGTACCACCACCTACCCACATATAAACTAGGCGCTTACCTCACTAAAGTTGGTGACCTTAGCGTACCATACAGGCAACGGTACGGCCGAGCTAGCCTACCTGGGCTACCCTAGACGCGATTATGGGGTTAATGGATCGACTTCCCCACCAACAACACTTGTTCCAATCTGGAATTAAATTGAAACTATTAACTTGGATTCCAACTTCGCTCTATTAGCCATGAGTATTCATGTCATGAAATAACCGAGCAACTTGAAGGTGAATGAAAGAAGAGAGAAGAGAGAAGAGAGGATGAATAATTTGAATGGGAAACAGTGCAAAGACTACTACGTCTTAGGTGGGTCGGCTTGTGAATGTCGTTTGGACTTGCCTTCGGTTTGTTGTTCCTGATGAATTAATCTGGGCTACCTATCTGTTCGTACCTACCGGTACTACGCCTACCTGGTATGCACTCTCCACTTAGCAAGCGTGTTTGGACGTGATTACTGATGTCTTATATGTAGGTCACTATATATAGTCCCTAATGGAAAGGAAAGTACTACCTATGCCAAGTTTATTGAGCACAGAGCGGGAACGGCCAAAACATCCGTAAGACAAATCGGACTTTCCCATAGGGGGGTAGCTTTGGACCTACATATAATCTTCATACCCAACATCCATGATATAGTAGTATATTTAAACAATCGACTTGACATCCGTCAGGCCATTCCACTCAGCCTCCAACAAGCAACCGAAAAATGCAACAATTCGAAGACAAAGTCCCAGCATTAAATGATGCAGGCCATCGGACTGGTTAGATAAATTCGGCCAAGAGGTAGCCCGCCACCAATAGGAATTAGGCTAGGTATTCGTTCCTCGTCCTGCTCACAGGGTTTCATTGGCTGCGAAACCCCCTGTAACCCTGCCTGCATCTTACAGTATGCACAGCACAGGGCACCCACCCACTGGCGACTGGCGACAGGAATAGTATACGCCCCCAATCACACCACCAATAATCCCGCTATTGTAGTGATGCTATTTAGCGCCTAGTCTAGTTACCATCGCTGGGAATTCCTGTTCGTATCTATTGCTCTGTGTTGACCCGTAAACGTGCGAATTGTCTTTCACACCTCCTTCACCCCGCTACCTTAAACCTATACATATACATTAGGTTAGGCAATTGGTCGAGTTAGGTAGGGGCCGTGGACAAAGATCGGGTCTGGGCTTATTAGGGACATGACACTCAGGGAGAGGCATGGCCCAAGTGACGTCGACGCCCCCAACTCGGTACAACGCTCGTCTCAGAACACTACCGTTACCACACCGCCGAGAGGTAAGGGATGAGAGGCAAGGCGTATTTTCCCGCCGATAAAGTACCGGTATCAGGAGACCGCTATGGGTGTTCATTTGCCTACCTACCCGTAGCTCTCTATCAACATATAGGTGAGTTTTAATGCACTCGCAGCGCATGCAGGTGTTACCCAAAGCCCCAAGTTTGCCTTGCCAGCCAGCCTCACAGCGGTATGTTCCCCTTTATTGTGTGTCAAGATGCAACAAAGCGTCTTCATTGCGAGGTAAACATGCAGCATCTCCTGCATATCTCCGTCAATACAAGGCACTGGGGATTATCTTCTATTTTCGTCCAACTCCCGTACGAAACACGGTAGATCAGGATCGGGGGGTGTGCAACATGGGGTCTTCCCAAGGCTTAATTATATACTAAGTACAGAGATCATATATTGAAGCATATAAGTATCTCAGTAACTCTTATTGAAAGAGTGCACATGTTAGTCCCGTACAACCAAGCACCCACTTACATGAAGAAGATTCTAGAATCTTTTTGGGGGTCAACATGCAATTCATCATCCTTGCACAGTACATGCCACTTGGTCTAGGATACAAATCTGATAATTATGCATGTATATTTTTTTCATATCATTCGTTTACTCTCGCAAATCTCCAACACTTCACCTACTGTTTATGCGAAGATAAGAAGTTCATTGGAAATTTCTCCGAAGCGCTCGCGTTAACATAGAAATAAGTCTTTATCCTCGTGTCGAAGCCCCTTAATACATGTAACTTTAGCTTGTAAGTTTCTCATTGTGGATGCTCGCCTTCGATAAATGATTCATTTCCTTGTCTCTTCTTCCAGACATCTCGGGAAGTGTGATTCGGAAGAGTCACACGCGTCGCGCGCGCTGAATCGCGCTGAAAGCTGTAGGCTACAAGTCTCGGTTATATCGGCGAATGTCTCGATTGAGGCTATTCAGCCCTCGGCTATGTGAAACACATTGGCGCACCTCGGAGGTTGGTCATAGGTGTCTACCTTTATCGTATGGTCGTCGAAAGATCTATTTCCTTTTCTTTCAACAAATACCCTCTCAGGTCTCAGAAGAACTCACGGTGTGAGGCTTCCACTGCTCCTCACACCACTCCCAAAGTTTCTGTCCATAACCCAAACCACCTTCATCTTCAGGGTTCATTGCCTTCACAACATCCTGACGCCACGCCACATCGATAGCACCCACTCTCCCCCAAGGCATAACGTAATTCACATAGTCCTCCGGTTTGAGATCCGGTGACAAGCCAGCATACAGCTCCGTGTAGGCTCCATAGGTGGTTTCGTGCAACATGGTGGCATTCAAGATGGCCATAATCGGCCACGGCGTACCCGCGTAGCTCCCAGCCTTTACATTCCCGGGATTGACCGTGAGACTAAGGATGCCATCCTTGGCATATCGTCTGCCATACTCTCGAGTGAGCATCCAGGTCCCCGCCTTTGAAACCGCGTAGTTCGTTGCTCTATTCTCGTACCCTCTATCCAGCTTAGCGAAATCTATGCCGTTATTCGGTGCTGACGTCTCTACCAGGTTACTCGCCAACCAGAGCACCCGCGTAGCTCCTGGATTGGGATTATCAGCTGCCGCGGCCCAGAGCAGTGAGCGCAAGAGCTCGGAGAAGAGCAACGTCGCGACGCAGTGTATCCCTATTAGCGGTTCGAGATCCTGCGCGGTCCTATCGCCGTATGTCACGGCGTTTCCGCCGGTGCCGGCATTGTTCCAGAGGACATCGAGTCTCGACCCTGTCGCGCGAACTCTTTGGCCGCTTCTTGGACAACTTGAAAATCGTTGAGATCTAAGCGTAAGAACTTGATCAAGCCTTTCCCCGGTGTCTCCTGGGGTATGCTATCTGATATCGTCTTGATTGCTGCTTCTGCTTTATCCTATATTTTCAAGTTTAGAAACAGGACAGATTGGGAATAGGAAGAGTATAATTCAAGAATGAACATAGTGAGTTAAACGTACCTTGAATCGCGAGGCCATGTAAGTAGTGGCGCCGGTGCGAATGAGAAGCTTACATAATTCAAATCCGATACCCGTATTGCCGCCAGTCACAATGAAGACGCGACCACTCTGAGAGCCCGGGGCAAGTTGAGCCTCAGTAAATATTGGCTCAGGCGGATAGTACTGGCTAAACAAGCTCCTCAATTTTGATGGCGCGGACATGTTTGGAGGGCTCTTCTCATTCCCTTGTGACAATGAATGAGATGACCAATGACAGGTAACGCCGGAAGCTTGGGCTTGCGCAATAGAAGAAGTGAAAATAGAAAAAAGGCGGTCTCTACCCAAGAGGTTCACAGCATTCGACGAGGCCCAGACTCACGATTTCTAATATCCGTGAGATCCTAGCGTCTTGTCACTTACGAAGCAATGTAAGGATTTGTAACCGACCGATTATGTAATGTTATGTGACATGATTACTTGAAATCTGCATCGTGTAGCTGATTTGGGCGGCATCAGAATACCTAGTCACAAAGGGTTATACGGGTTTATTAGACTAGTACAATACACCTGGTAGCTAGACCTAGCGCAAATGCCGCTTTTACTCAGGTTTGCTTTACAGTAGTCCATTCGATTGTCACCTGAAGCATTTTGTGATGGGTGTGATGACTACCTAGTGTGGCTAGTGTGTGTAGCTTGGGGGAGTAGTTGTGGCTGTAGAGGCTGGAACGTCAAGGGGCATGTTAAGGGGCATGGAAGCCGCTACTGCAGTATGAGTCACTGGGAGCCAGCACACGGAGTTTATATACTGAATGTATTCAAATAAATTATATACCATAAAGTGCCAGTGCAATAAGTGAAAGGGGTTATATGGATTCTATCTCTAGCCCGCGGTTGTCTAGACTCGAGTTCTTGTCACCGAGGTCCCACCCATGCTGCTGACCGTGGGAATAATGCTATTTGACGTCCTCCGATGCATACTGCCCGAATGCACAGTCCAGCCCTGTTGTTGAGTGAGAGTGATGATTTCCGAAAAGTCTAGTCCGGCCTTGACAATGATGAGTCCATGTTTATTAACGAAGACAAAATCCTTTTTGGAGGTCATGGCGTAGAGCATGTCTCCATTGACATTCATCCACTCTGAAAGGATGAAGAAATGTCGCTTTCCGTACGGGGCGCTGTTGAAGGTGTTGAGATCGAGACTGCAAACCCAGAAGTCTTTGTCCAGAAATATTAAGGTTGATCCAATTACAGCGATGACATCGCGTAGGACTGGAGTCAGAAGTCCGAGCCTTGATCCTAGAATCCTGGTGTCTGCCATCGATTCTGAAGAGTCTATGTCCCAACAGAAGAGGTGAGTACCTGCCATTTCACCTACAACCTTCACGGCTTCAACAACGGGTGTGCTGCCGTGATAGGTGGCATTGACGAGGGTATCCTTGCTTGAAGATAAGCCATCCCGATGCACGGGTAGCCCCATCTCTGACGTAAGCTCCTTGAAGTCTGACCAGTCAAATACTCGAGCTACGGTTGTTGTGAACATGATGAACGCGTTTGGTGCCTTGGGATGTACAATCATTGACCGGAGCCCGTTTTCATCGGGTGGTCTCATGCTGATCACCTTGCCTGAAGGTAACTCCCAGAGTTCATCCTTTTCTTTCCCCATGATCAGGAGGCGGTCATTATCTGGACTGGCGAGTATGCCAAAAACGGCACAGTTGAATCTTGTGTCCGTTATTATACCACACTTCTCACGCTTTTATCATGAGAATTAATACGATAGATCAGCGATAGAAACGTGCTATCAGGCCCATCGAAGTCGTACACAATCGTACCGCGTGAATCACCTGTGACTAGACTGTTGCCATCCCGTGAGCAGGCCAGTGTATTCGCACACACATTAGATTTTTGATACCGGAGTTCTGTGGTTTGCGGATCGAAGACCAAAAGATCCCCATCTGTGTTGGAAACAATTAATGCGGATATGTCCGTGTTTGGATTAAAGGCCATTGCGTCAATCCCGTTACTTTTCACAGAACTGCAAGGGCCTAGTAAAGCACCTGACCCTGTGTCAAATATCAAGATTGGATGACTACGGTATCCGACCGCAAGCAAACCCAATTCTGGCGCGAACGCAGCTTTATTAGGCGGTTGATCAGGTATCTCGGAATTATTTTCGCACCCGTCCCAGGACACACTCAGGACCTCGCCGGTTTCTACATTGCTTCGCCAGCAGTTAGCAGGTTGAAGCAGCCCGACAAGGAACATAATGTAGAGTGCGGGTGTTACCTAGTAATGATCTGATTTGCTCGATCGACGTGGATTAGTAACTCTGACGGGAAACACATTGCAATCGGCGGTGAAACTAATTGAGATGACCATATTTGTGATGAAGACCTTGGTTCCCAAACGACGATGTGCTTTTGGCCTGCTGAAGCAAGTAAACGCTCATTTCCGCTAAATTCAAGTAGTCTGACACGTTCTGGATGGCGCATCATCGATATATGCTGGAATGTCACACAGTCATACAGAGATACTTGGCCGGTGGACAAGCCGATAGCAAAGCAGTTTATGCCATGAGCTACTGTCGTTGTTTGTCCCTTCTGAAAGTCGATGCGGATCAGGCAGTCATCCCAATCTAATTCCCTCGCACCCTTGACAATTAAGGACCGAGTTTGTGTCGTGAACAAGGTAGAAATTATCGACCCTGTCGGGCAGAACGGCGGGATTAGGCAATGAATTGACGAAGGACAGCTAAGGAGTTTTGATCGAAACCTTGCACTGACTCTTATAAGATCAGTTGCCCAAGCATCCACCAATTGGATATCCTTGTCCATGGGAGGCACATATTTGGTCCTCCGTCTCAGGTAACCCGCAAGATTGATAGCGGTACGGTTGATAGGTAGAAGATTGCCTGCCTGTGCGATGAGCTCGAACCAATATAGAACGTTGCTCTTGAGAAACCTGCATAGCTCATAGATCGGGGCGGCCCCTCAGAATTTGACCGGTATAAATGTTCTGCGAAGAACCTGGCGGCGTATTCGACCAGTGACGTGTCAATGGCCACAGAAAGCTTAGTCCCTCGAAAAGGTTGAAAGCCTTGGGGTGTTTTCACTGCGTCCGTCGCAAGATACTTGCATAATAACTGAGCCAAATGCCCGTGCCGCTCGCCCCTCTTGACAGCTAGGGTAGAATCCAGATCTTCGCTCAAGAGGAATTCCCTAGCTGTCTCATGTATCATGTGAACTCTAGAGGCTTGGTCGATGAATACGAGTTGGCCACAGACCGTAGGGATGGCTTTCTCCAGGTTGTGAGGCGTCTCGTTGATATCAAGCCTAATGGCACATCGCAGTTCGTCTATTGTGAGCGGACGACATGCTAAAGTTACCCAAGATAGAATAGATCTGGCAAGTTTAGTCCGCCGCTTTTCACTTTCTATCATCTCCAGCATTCTAATGTACATTTTGTACAGATCATCAGGCACGTCTTGTAGAATTGCCTCAATGTCTTCATCCGTGTATGCACTCTCGAATTCTTGCAAGACCAGCCGTACCCAGAGAAACGACCCCTGGGACTTGGTGAGAATCCTTCTACACAGCTCGTCTACGTTCTTTAGTGACAGATCTTCTAGCCTAGCAGAAAGATAGGTGTGCATATCTTCGGCTGTGCAGAGTCAGCGTCAATAGGCAAGTTAATAGTCGGCGTGGGATGTGGTATAGAGGCCAATGTGTTCATACCTGTATCTTGATTAGTCAACGACCGTGTTATTACCCGCGGCCCAAGAGACGTGATACCACGCTCAATCTCGTCGGTGCTTCGACTTGTAATGAAGAGTCGAAGGCCGGAGGGAATTTGCGGAAGTAGCTTGAACCAACTGGAGAACTTGACACATTCGTCGAGGGCATCGACGATCCAGATATGAGACGATATAGTGCCGAGCCTGAAGATGGCACTGACAAACAGCTTTTTCCAAATCACCCTTTCATCATGCTGGTCCCATGATTCACCATCCTGGTCAAGCTGTAATATGCGTTGTGCGATGATCGGGTCGGTGAGCGCCATTTGGTAGGCAAGGCTACGGAAACAGTCTGCCAAACTCGACCTGCCAGCCTTCCCGTGCCTAAAGAAGAAGTAACTACACTTGAGGTTTTGCGTATTTAACTGATCAATTACGTGGCTGCAAAGCACAGATTTGCCAGTTGCAGGACGCCCAGTGAGCCAGAAAATAGGTGGGCTGTTCGGGCTGCCTAGCTTCCAGCGGCTCAGATCAGGTTGCTCGGTGAACCAAAAGCAGGACCCCGGATGCCTCAGGTCCTGCAGAGCGGCAAGATCGTCCTCGTATGTCGGCTCGGTCATCCCCAAGATGCCTTCTAACTGAAGTATTGTCTCGCGTGGGGTGGTATCTGGATCTGGTATATTATCAGGAGACTATTGTTGGCCAAACTCGTGGCTGTGTACTTACTTTCAGCCTTTATCATATCAATTGCGGTGGTCAAAGCATTCCGGAGTTTCTTATAATTGGGATCCGTGGCATTATTGAATTTACACACGTGACGGTGATCAGCATCCATGAGCGAAATCTCCTCGTTGCTGTAGCCCAGAGTAGCTGAGTACTTCTCCACAACCAGCTTGCTCACAACTACCATTTTGACAGGCAAAGTCTCGTAAAAAGACCATAGGCGCAGGTCGGCGGCATAATGACGGAAGGTGTGATTAATATCAGCGAGTATGGAGCAATTTGGTAAGAGATCATCGACGAAAGGCTTTGTTCCCCAGGCGACCATGAGCATGCTCTGAAGAATGCCAGCAAGGTCAGATCCTCGGTGAGGAGTCCCAAGGAAGAACATGGAATGGACCCTTTCAGCTAGAGCCTTACACGTGATGTCTTGACGAGCAAGGATGTATGCTTTCTTCATAACACACCCTCCCATGCTATGACCTACGAGGATTAACTTAGTGTTGCTCCTCCTGATTGATGGGTTGTTCTTGATTTCCCCCAAAAGGGACTGAGCAAAATCGTGAATATTCAGGATACTTTGACGTCGTTCGCCCCAGTCGGCATTATAGCCGAACGAGTGAATGCGAGCATCTCTAAAATCCTCGTCCTTCGGAAGCCATGCTTTTGGCCAGAAGTGTAAGGGGTCGACAGTCCTGGCCCATGTTTTGCGGCTGCCACCACCAAGGCCATGCACAAATACAATGTCGACAGCTGGCGTTGCGTCTTGTGGTTCGTGGAGGGTAGTCAAGCCTAGTGGGCCCTTTTCGCCACCCTCGTCAATGCTAAGCAAAGAGGGATTACTCTTAGCTCTGCTGGATCGCAACAGATGAACCATATCGATATCGGTCGGGATCTTGTCACGAGAGGACGTGGACGAGCGACCGCTTTCGGAACTACGAAACACTCTATTAGCTTAGAGGTGATCTATTTAACGGGAATGTGTTGAGTTAGAACGACCGGAATTCTTGAAGCTGCTCGACAAGGACTTGAAAGCCGAGGGTGGAGGAAACAAACCTGATTCATCTCGATACGTCTTGCAACGAGGTTCGCAAGAACTAAATCTGAATGTAAGACCAAAGGCAAGTTTTCTCACGATGATGTGCTTGGTGTTGTTGTAGCAAAGTTGGTAATATTGATGTTGTAGAAGAGATGGAGCCTTGGTACGGGGCATCCACTGTGAGGGGTAATATATAGACACTGTCCTTCGTACCTGCCACAGGTGCCCAAAAATATGTAATGAAGTGATGCTTGCCATTCTACGCGAAGCTAGGGTCCCTCGCAAAAGGAAGCCATTTAAAGTGGCCGTAGGTAAATGCTACGGTGGCTGTAGCTCTACCGCCATGTATTACTAGTAGTGCTACCACTTAAACTAGCAGGCAACCTTACAAAGGTATTATATCCACCTAATGTATTTACCTTAGCAATATAACTATACTAAAAAATATGTTAAAATTAAGCGAGTTTAATTAATGTGTTTTAATTAATTAATTAAATGTGTGTTATGTTTTAATATATAAAAACATGGAGTGCGATAGACTAACACGTTACCAATGGGTTCGTACCTATTCCAGCGGATCCCGAAGGGTGCTGATGAGGGTGTAGTCAATAATCGAATTACTTTAGGGAGTCTACATTCGGGACGGGCATTGCTACCGCGGCTGCAGGGGTCTTAGTTACGAATTCGGTACAGATCGCGCTTGGTTTGGGTAGTTGGATCAGCGGTCAAGCCGAGATGCCTCATCCACTCATCCCACGAATGGGCTATCATAAACGGTAGAACCAAGAGACGTAATTTTATGAGCAGGGTTGAAGGTATTTTTTTTACTATTCCAATTTTTATCTTGCGAACATTCATACGATCATCTAGTTTATATGTGTTGTTGTGATAGAAGGAGGTCCGATCTGGAGGAGGCTAAAAGCTTTGTAGTACAGCCAAAGCTCAAGCTTAGCCTAGGCTGAAAGAAGCATAGCTTAGGTAAGAAACCTATTACGAAATGGGTAGGATGGTAAAAGCCATCTTTGACCAATTACCGACCGAGCACGCGAATATCAAGATTATGTAAGTATTTATTGGTAGACAAATTTCACCTTTCGCCTCGGCCCTTTTTCGCACAGCCATGCCGTTGCACGCTCCATTCGAGCGTCAATTCTCCGAATGAGTAACCAATGGATCCGTGCCTTCCGATCCGCGGCACCGAATCCTCGGCAAGGCCACCTGGTCGCTCGGCCGACGCGCTTCTTCCACGCGACCGCCGCCGGCCGTGCTCCCGACGACACCCCACGAGACGATGGGCCGCGGGATGATGGGCGCAAGCCGGGGAGCGAGACTGAGGCTAAGGCCGGCCGTACAGACACAGACGCTGCGGATGAGAACATCTTCGGCGAGAATGTGACGACTGCGAATGGGGAAAACCAGGGTCGCAAGAGACCAGCCAGCGGCGGAAGATCACGGCTATGGCGGAATCGGAAGTCCGACCTGCCTCCCGTCCAAATCCCCAAGGTTTTCCTCGACCTAGCCTTACATCGTCATGGCGAGGCAAAGACGGTGCTAAAAACAGGCTCGGCTGAGGAGAAGAGCGGGGATGACGCCAGCGAAGATATCAATACCAACGGCCGACAACCGTTTCTCCTGAAAAGACGAAGTGGCGCTTTGTTCGACGCTTCTGCCTGGTCCCCCTCGGATGTTGAAACAACGATCGAAGCTTTGAATTCAGACGGGGATCTCGGTCCCATCATAAGAAGAATGGACGTGTTGACCGTGTCAGCTTATTGGGCTGTATTGCACCAAATCGAGGCGTATTTTGGAGACGATGCGCCCAAGATACTCGAGTCGATACCACCACCCAAGTCAACGGATGGGATCGCGGCGCTTCTCGGATATAACGCCAATGATGAGGACCAGCCGTTTATTTTTAGGAAACAATTTGCTAAAATACTAGTGCATCACATAATTGACCGTGGTGAAATTCCACTGACTAAAATCGCATTGTACGAGCCATGTCTGATCGATGAGGTTGTTACCGCTCTCCGCGCTGAATTTCTCATTCGACCACGCGAGAACAGCAGGTTAGCGAATACTTGCCGGCCCGCTACCATCATCAATGTACATGACCGCTCGGGGTTCTCTGTGGCTCAGGACACTTTGCAATACGTCGCCGAAGTACTGGGGGCCGACGTTTTACACTTACGGGCTCACGACATAGCATATATCGTGGGACGTTACCTTGGCCAAGATGCCATTGCGACGCGGGGGGATATCTCACTTCTCGGCTATAAAGCCGCAGAGAATAGTGGACGACTGAAGCCGCACCCTACTGTTGAAGAGGAAAACGAAGAGGCTGGCTCTTTCGAACTTCCATTTACAGTGATGCTGAGCAATGAGAAGACGCAAAAGGACACGAAACGACAGACTGTATCCATGGATGACTTTCTGCTAACTTCTGGCACTCGTGGAAAGAGTGATGAGATGTGGGAGGACATCAAAGTCAACGCAGCTCTAGACGAGCTTATTAGATCGGCAGATGCAGATGCGGCCCATCAAAAACCCCTTATTGTCCACGTCAACGATTTTAATGCTCTCAACATGGACGACACCGGTGCCATAATTCTGAGCAAGATAAGAAAAGTCGTGGATGAACTATGGTTGTCAGGCCGGAAAGTAGCCTTTGTCGGTTCCTGCTCGACCAAAAATGCTCCGATACCTTACCAGACAGCAATGAAGACTTTGGAAAAGAGCGAGCGAGTCATTGAGATAAGTAGGCGTAACCTACATTCTGATCCTCGGATCCGCGTAACAAACAGATATGATTTGTCATTGTGGGAGAAGCAGGATAACCTTCGCGAGAATGAGGAAAATATCGTCAGGATGCTAGGGTCGATGATAGAGCCATCCGGCTCCCCGTCGGGGCAATCAGAGGGGCTATTAGGGTTGGAGACATACACTAGCTCTGCGTTAAATTTACTCACACACGAGAGATTCGCAAACTATTGGCGCAGCGTTCTACCAAATGCCGAGATTTATCGAACCGCGACAACCATGATCAGCCTGAGCTCAGTAGGTGCTGCTGAGCTGTTCAGCCGAGATTGTTTTGAGCAGGCGGTCGCCCAGATATCAGCCGTCGATGCAGCTAGGGAAAGGACGGTGGGAGACGGGAAAAGCTCGATGAAATTCAAGAAAGACACCACAGGAGAGCGGAGGATAGATCCATTTAGCGAGAATCACGAGGAAAGGTTGATGTCTGGCATGGTGAACGCGAAAGATATGCGCACGACCTTCAAGGACATACATGCACCTCAGGAGACCATTGAATCGATCAAGATGCTTACCACGCTATCGCTCATTCGACCCGAGGCTTTCTCATACGGCGTTCTTGCGAGCGATAGGATACCTGGCTGTCTTTTGTACGGTCCGCCCGGCACTGGTAAGACATTACTAGCCAAGGCAGTCGCCAAAGAGAGCGGCGCAAATATGATCGAGATCAGCGGCGCCTCGATCAACCACATGTACGTCGGCGAAAGCGAGAAGAACGTGCGCGCGCTCTTCAGGCTCGCCAGGAAGAAACAGCCAATGGTCATATTCATCGACGAGGCCGACGCCTTGCTGGGAGCCCGTGGCGGGCCTCAGAACGGGAATCGGAGAGAGACGATCAACCAGTTTCTCCGAGAATGGGACGGTATGGATAAGATGAAGGCGTTCATCATGGTCGCCACGAACCGGCCTTTTGACCTAGACGAAGCCGTGCTCCGACGTCTACCCCGCAAATTATTGATTGATTTGCCCCTGCAGACGGACCGAGCGGCTATCCTGAGGATCCACCTCAAGGATGAAGTTTTGGACGAGACAGTGTCAATAGAAGACATGGCCAAAACCACACCCCTATACTCGGGTTCGGACTTGAAGAACGTCTGCGTCGCGGCTGCTATGGCGGCCGTCAAGGAAGAACTCGAGGCGTCGGAGCGGCATACGGGGCCCGAGCCCTACAAGTGGGCAGAGAAGCGGGTGCTCAGCCGCCGGCACTTCGATAAGGCGCTCAAGGAGATCGGCGCTAGCGTCTCGGAGGATATGGCCACGCTGACGGCTATCAGGAAATTCGATGAGAGGTATGGCGATGCCAAGGCGCGCAGGAAGAGGAAGGGAATGGGCTTTGAGGTTGTCCCCGATGCGCCCGACTCGGAATCAGCCCGGGTCCGCAGTGGGCGGTAATGTTAGATGTATGATCAATCTGTACGAGTATCTGGATGTGATTGTGCACTATACCGAGGATATTGGCTTCAGGAAGGCTAGACTAAAGTATTTGAATCAGCCCGGGTGTGTATATTCTTAGATCATGCATCTTATTAGACGGCGGAGCACCTAAGGTATGTACTCTATCTAACAGCCGTATTAGATACTCGCTAGGTATGGTGCTCAGCATGGACATATTGTGTATGTAGTGCGTTAAGCATCATATCAATTTAACACATTGTTAAAGATCTATTAAGGTCATCTATTGGAAAGACGAGGTTTTATCACAACCTCTTGATGACGGACTGTATCTTTGAACGAGATTCAGGGGAATGGTTTTCTCCTGTTCATAGGTACATGCACTCTGCAGCCTGTAGGTGGTCCGCGGACCGCGCATGTGAAGTCACTCGCCATCAATCCTTCCCAGCATACCCAGTCTACCTCCAATAGCGTTCCCAAATTTCCTTGACTTTCTCCCAGTGACATTCTGATCGCACTCCTCACTTTACCTACCTACTAGCTCCTAATTGTGTCGAGGTGCGATCCGGTCTTCCTACGCCCGCAACGAGATCTGAGGTCCTCCTGACCACTACGTCCCAGTCTTCGCGCGTTTACGAACAAGCTCTCTCTCTAGTGCAAGCCGCCCAACATGGAGCCGATCTCTCCTTAGACTGTGTATGCAATAGTGTGTATGTGTGTGTGGGCGGTGCTGATGCGTTGTCCTCATTACTGTCTGCCTCATTAAACTCCTTCTGACGGCCTCACCGCTACCTATCCCATACAAATAGGGTGGTGGTGGCGTTGACAGCCTGCCTTGAGCTATACTATACTCGGCATCAGCGTTTCAGCAATGCAGCAATAAGCATATTGACCACCCTATTTCGCACATGTACCTTTTCCTCTCGCTGCTTTAACAGCCTTCTCTTACTCCTCGCGGAGCCAAATACCAGCGCTCCTCCTTCACCTCACCACAGCTTCCAACAGCACTGCACACGCTTCTCCGACAGCAACATCCACACTCAACCAGCTCACCATTTTCACTCTACCCAATCACGCACGCGATTGAATATACTCGCCGCTTCAACGACGCCCCCTATCAACATGTCCGAGTACTTCAGCAACGACTTTGATTTCGACGCCCTCCTGGCCTCCACCGAGCCATTTGACTTCGACTTCTTCGATTTTTCAGCTCCCATTGGCCAAACTGATCCCACTGGCTATGATTACAATGCCGCCTACAGCTTCGATCCTGTCATGGACCTTGGTCCAGAGCCCGTCCCGGACTTCGGTTTCAATGCTGGCTTCCAGCCTGGCCCCTCGTTTCCGATCCCCCCTGCCGCCACTGCAGAGACTGGCCAATCGTGAGAATTTTTTTTTTACACTTGCTAACAAAAAGGGTGTTTTGTTACAGATATTCCAGCTCGGCATTAGCCTCCGCTCTTTCTCCTAGGGGCTTATTGGCCAATTCAGATATGTAAGTGTTACCTTTGTCCAGATAACAATTGTATCTAATCTACTAGGCCGCTTGAAAATGACGTTCGGACTTCATCTGCCTTAGAATCAGGTCACTCCTCCAATGCGTCGGTTCCACCCACCATACAAGTGGCTTGCGAGTTATGTCATAGCACGTCGTGGAACCACGAAAATGCTACCCTGAAGACTTGTGGTCTCTTGGGCTGCGATAGCTGCTTCTACAGTTGTCGTGAAATCCGCGCTCATCAAGAAACACCACATTTACCACGCCATCATGAAGTTTGGGATGAATCGGCCCTTGCATGTGCTGAATGTGGCGAGGCAGTCGCGCAAAGATGGCAGTTACTAAAACATGCGAAAGACCAGAAACATAGTCCCTACGCATGTTTCTGCGGAGTCAAATTTGCCCGAAATGATGTACTCATCCGCCATCTCAAGAGCTTCACCAAGGAAAGTGCACAGTATCCGTGCACTTTCTGCAAACGTCATCGCGGCAAGCAGGCTTTCCGCCGGAGGGATCACCTCGTCCAACATCTTCGAGGTTATCATAAGATGGAGTCGGAAGATATCAATGAAATATCTCCTCCTACTTCCCGTGTTCAAAGCCGCCAGGTCCTCAGTTGCCCGCATGCGGATTGCGAAGCGTACCGAGATGATTCCTTCAAAGCCCTAGGGTGGACCGAACAGTTCGAAGGACGGCCATTCCCGAAACAATCCGATTACAACAAGCATATGAGGGATGTTCACCAAGAAAGCACATTCTCGTGTCCTGTTGGTAGTTGTGATCGAGTTGGCGCCAAGGGATACATGCGCGAGAAAGACTTGATCAAGCACCTTGCAGACAAGCATCCTGAGGCACCAAGCTATTCCTATGCGCCCCCCAAGCCTTCGAAGTACCGCTGTGGGAGATGCGCTAAGGAGCTCGACTCTCTTTACACCCTTCAATTCCATGAGAAATACACCTGTATGAAGCGTTGGGTATGAACATCTCGATATCGCTGCCATAACTGTCCAAAAAGTATAGAAGGTATAGGTCGATAATTCTAGTAAGCTTTATTTATATGAGCTAACTTGATCTTAGATCTCACAAGGCACTTGAAGATTCTCAAACCGATAGTCTACGTCTTTGATTGGGAGTGTATTGGAAGTTCACTTACTTATAGGCAAAGAACCCAGGGTTGTTGCCGTGCGCATACAGCTCTAACATGGATGTCCGGTGGTCCTTTCTTTCTCTCTTTGTTTGTCGCACTTAGGCGGAACTTTATATATGCCATTAGACCTCACAGGCCTAACAGCGTCGTTTTTTCCAGTGGGAGATTGTTTTATCCTTTAAAGATGTTTTCCAGGATTTATTAAATTATTGCTGTTATTGTTGTTATATTTAACGTTTAAAAACCAATACTATATATAATAAGCTATATATAATAGTTTAAACTTTTTAAAGGGTATAAAAACATAATAAGTTATGTTTAATAATTAATTTTGCTTTAATTAATAAAAGCTAATATTTTACTTTAAATAAACTTATTAAATATATAATATATGTTTATTTTTTTTAAATAGTTTTATGTTTTATATTTTAATATAATATATGTTTTAAATATTATATTTATATAATTTTTATATAATAATTTTAATAATTAATTTTTTTTTATATGTAAAATCTTTTATATTTACTTTAATAAAATTTTATAAAAATTTTTATTATAATTTAAATAAATATTAATATTATTTTTTATTATTAATTATAATAAATATATATTAAAACTATTATTAAAACGTTTTAATAATTATATTTGCGTTATATATTAAGCTTTATTTTTATTTATTAATAATATTATTTAATTTTAAATTTTAAATTTTACGGTATTATAATTTTATCGTTTTATTTAATATATAATATTAATTATAAAGCTTAAAATAAACGTTTATAAATTTATATTTTATTTTTAAAAATTAAAAATACATTTTATTATTAATTATATTAAAGTTAAAACTTTTTTAAAACTTTTATTTTTAATGTTTAAAATTTTATTAAAGTAAATAATAATTTATATATATAAATTATATAAAAAATTTATTATTTTTATTAATAATAAATGTTAAAAAATATAATTAATATAATTAATTAAAAAAAAAAACTTTATAAAAGCTATTTATTTTATTAATTAAGGTTTATTATTTTTAAAAAGAAAATTTAATTTAAATATAATTATTTTTAATAATTAAACTTTAATTAAATTTTTTTTTTATATTAATTTATTATTTTATTATTTATATAAGTTTTTATTAATAATTAAAAAAAAGAATTATAAAATTTATAAAAATAATTAAAAATTATAAAAAATAAATTTAAAGTTTATTTATATATAAAATATTTTTATATTTAATATATAAATAAATAATAATTATTTAATAAAGTTAATAAACATTAAATAAATTATATATTTTATATAAAAGCAATTTTTATAAATAATTAAATTTTAATATTATTTTTTTTATAACTTTTAAATATAATTATATATTATTTAATAATAATAATTAATATATTGTTTTAAATAATTACATTATAAACATTATATTATATTTAATAATAAATTAACATTTAATTTTTTATTGTTTTTTTATTTTTTTTTGTTTTATTATTTTTTTGCTTTATTTAAATTATTATTATATTAAAGTGTAAACGCTATTTATATTATATTAAAACGTTGTTTATTATTAATATTTTAAATATATTATTTAATATTATAATAAAACATTATTTTTTATAATTATATTAAAATATTATATATTACTACGTTAAATTACTTAATATATAATAAAAAAAAACCAAAAGAAATTTTAAAATAAAATGTAATTATTTTTTATTATTAATTAAATATAATTATTTAATAATAAATTATTAAATAAATTGCTTTGCTTTATAAAATTTAATAACGTTATTATTAAACTTTAATAATTATTTTTATAATTAAAACTTATTAATAAACTTTTAGTTTTTTTATTAATTTATTTAACGTAAAATTTTTTTAAATAATAAACATAAATTTTACGCTTATTTAATAACTTTAAATAATAATAAAAAGTAAATAAGCAAACTTTTTTATAAATTATTTATAATATATTAAATTAATAATATAAATTTAATTATATTTTTTTAATTAACAAATAAATAAATAAATTAATAAAAATTTATATAAATAATAAAATAATAAATTAATGCAAAAAGGAAAATTTAGCTAAAGTTTAATTATTAAAAGTAATTATATTTAAATTAAATTTTTTTTTTAAAAAAAATAAACTTTAATTATTAAAATAAATGGCTTTTATAAAGCTTACCTTTTTAATTAATTATATTAAATGCTAAAAAATAAAAAAAAACTTGATATTTTTAATGTTATTTAGCTATAAAATATATATAATTTAATTTTTACAAATAAAAAAATTAATTAATTTTTTTTAACTTTTTTTGCAAAATTTGCCTTTTTTTTTTTTATAAAAGCTTTATTAGTTATATTTTTAAAAGCAATAGTTTTTTTAAAAGCAATTATTTTTTAAAAAGCAATAATTTTTTTAAACTTAATAATTAATTAGCTTTTTTAACGCTTTTAATATTTTTTAATTAACTTTATTAAATTATATATTTATTATTTAAAATATTATTAATTGTTTTTATATTTATATTTTTTTTATTTTATTAAATATTAAAAGTTAATTTTTATTTAATTTAAATAATTTTAATTTTAATTTTTTTTTTTTTTAAATTAAGTTAATTATTAAAAATCAAACTAGGTAAAAGTGTTAAATAATAAAAAAAATCTTTGCTTTATTTTTTAAAAAATAAATAAATAATAAAAATAATAAAATAAATGTTAAACGTTTTAAATAAATTAAGTTTATATATTAATTAATTAATATATTGCTTAATTTTTTAAAGTTTTATATATTATTATAAAAACTTTTTAAAAAAACAGCTTAATAAATAATAACCTTTATATAATTTAAAATAAACTTTATTATTTACGTTAAATTTCATTAATATATGCTTTTTATTATAATATTATTTAATTTAAGCAATAGTAAAATTTATAGCTAATTTTATATTTTTATATAAATGTTTTTTTATAAATTAAATGTTTTTTTATAAATTAAATGTTTTTATATTTAATTATATTAACTTTAATAAATATATTATTAAAATTAAATAATTAAAATTTAAAAAATTATTTATAAATTAATAACTTAATTAAGTTTAAATAAATGCTATTTAAATTTTATTATAATAAAAATAAAATATTTATTTAATTAAGCTTTAAATATTTAAAAATGTAATAATATAAAGTAATTTTAATAGTTTAGTTTTTATATTTAAATAAATTATTTTTTTGCAAATAATAAGCAATAATTATAAATAATTATATATTAAAAGTTTTTTATAGCTTTGTTTAAAACTTAAAAATAAACTTATAATTATAATTAAAAATAATATTTATTAAAACTTTTTAATTAAATAATAGCAATTATTTAATTAATGTTATAGCTTAATTTTTTATTATATATTTAATATTATTTAAAATTAATAATAATTATTTAAAAATTATATAAATAATTAATATAAAAGTATTATAATAATTATAACCTTTTAATTATTATAATATATTAATAAAAAAAACTTTTAATAATTTAAAAATAAAGTTTATAACAATAATTTTTATAAGTTTAACGTTTTAAAAATAAATAAATTAATAATTATTATAAAGTTTTTTATAATTAATAATATATATTTTGCAATTATTATAATGTTTAAAATAAGCTATAATTTTATATATTTTTAAATAAATAAAATAAAGTTTTAAATTTTATATTATATATTTTTTATTAAAATAATATTTATGCATAATTATTAAAAATAACAGTAATTATTTTAACAATTGTTTTATTTATTTTAACTTTATTTAATAGTTTAGCGTTATTAAAAGCTTTTTATATAATATATTATATTTAACTTTATATTAAACTTTAAAAAATTGCTGTTTTAATTATTGCGTATATATATGCTTTTAAGTTTATTATTATGCAAGCTTTTATTTAAGCTATTTTTTAATAAATATTAATAATATTATGCTTAATAGCTATTTAAACTATGTATATGTTAATTTTGTTAAATAGCATATAAATTTTTTATTATAGCAAAAAAATAACATTTAAAGCTTTTTAGCTAATAAAAGTTTTAAGCATATTTTTAACTGTTTTATTAATAAAAACAAATATAATTTATTAATTGTAAACATAATTTGTTATAAATATAGCTATTATTTTTTAATTATAATTTTGCAAATATATAACAGCAGTTTAAAAATTAATATTAATTAAAAAAATATAAATATATTATTAAAAAAATAATTTTATATTATAAATAGTTTTAAGGCTAATATTAGCAATAATAATGCAAATATATTATTTAAAAAATTGTTTTATATTATAAGTTTATTTATTATATATATATAGTTTTTAATAATTGTATATTTATTTTAACATTATAAAATAATATAAAGCTAAAGGTTTATTAATATTTAATATAATTTTACTTTTTTAATTTTATAAAGCAAAGTGTTAAAAAAAATGCTGAATTTTTTATTAATATTATTAGTAAAGCATATTGCTTTTTAAAACTTGTTTAAATATTATTTATAGTTTATATATATATTATTATATTATTATTGCTTAGCGTTTAAATGTTTAACTTTATTAATAAAATTATTTGTTATTTTTTAAAGTTTAAAGTTATTTAATTTATTATATAATTTTATATTAAAAAAATATTTAAAAATTTAATTAATTTAATATTACTTGTATAATAAGCAATGTATAATAATATAATTGTAATAATACTAAGGTTTTTTTTTATTAATTTAAAAAATATGCTGGTATAGCGCTAATTTATTTATAGTTATTAATTTATATAGCTTATTATTTGCTATATATATTGTTTATTTATTAAACTGTTAAGCTAACAATAATTTGTTTATAATAATTTGTTTAAATTTATTATTTTATTTTTTAATAACTTTATAAATACTACCGTAGTTAAAATTAAAGTTAAAAAATAATGCTTTTTTTTGCTTAATATTATTACTTTGTTTTATATTTACTGTTAATATTTTGCTAAACTAAAAAACTATTATTATATAAATTAATAATATAATATATTTATTAATATATTAATATTATAATTATAATAATAAAAATGTTTTGCTAATATAAATTAAAGTTAATATAAAAGAAATAATATAATAATTTGCAAAAATCAAATTATTAAAGTTATAAATAATTAATTTAACAAATAAAAATAAATATAATAATAAATGCAATTAATAAATAATTTGCTTATTATATTTAAGTATTTTTTTAATAGGTATATTAACTTTAATATTTATTAAAAAAATAACTTAAATTATTTTTTATTTGTTTGTAATATTATATATGTTTAAATTTAGGCTTGCTTTGCGTTTTTTTTTATTTTTAGCTATAAATTTATTTAATATAAGCTTGTTTTTTTATTATAATTATTAATTAATTTTTTAGCGTTTTATATTAATATTTTACATAAATATTATTAATTATATATTATAAAATAATTTTTTTATTTAATAAAGTATTTTAAAATTAACTTTTATTTTATATAATTTATTTATTAATTAATTAATTTTTTAATTTTATAAAATATTTATTTAAAGCGTTATTTATTATATAAATTTGTTTTTTTTAATTTAAAAAATAGCTAAACAATTAATATTATTTTATATATTTTTTAATGTTTTAAAAAGTTTAATTTATATGCTAAATTATTAACTTGCTTAATAACTATAAAAAGTTTAACTTTTTATTATAATTATTTTTTTAATAATTTTTTAAATAAATTATATTTTTTATATAATTTTAAAAAAACCTTGCTATTTATATTAAATTTAAATAGTATATGTTTTAAATTATATTAAATTTTTATTTTTATAGTAGCAAAATTAATAGCTGCTTATATTTTTTTTTTAAAATATTACTTTAATTGTTTTATAATTAACAGCTATTTTTAATATTTTAAATATTAATAAAAAAGTAATTAATTTAAAATTAAATATTATTTTATTTAAAAAGCAATTAAAAATATTTTGCTTAATATTATTTAAAGCATATTAAAGCAAAATAATTATTGTTAACTATAAAATATTAAATTTAAAATAATAATATTTAATTATTATTTTAACGTTTTAGTTTTTTTTTTAAATTAGCTATTAATTTGCAAATGTTATATTGTTAAAAATTAAAATTATATGTTTATTTTAATTTATAGCGTTTTTTACAGCTTAAACAAAAATTTTACATTTTTATTGCTAATAAATTTGCGTAAAATATTTTATTTATATAATAAAAGCATTATTGCTAATGTTATTATTTATTTTTTTGCGTTATATATTATATAATTAAATATAAAAATTGTTTTTTTGTTAAATTTATATGTTATAATTATAAAAGAATTATATTTTTTATATTTAAGCAATTGTTAAAATATATTTTTGCTAAATATTAGCGGCATATTAACAATAAAGTTTATAATAATAATATAATATAATAATAGAAATGTTTTTAATAATTATAATGCTTTTACGGGTTTAAAGCGATTTGTTTTATTAAAAAGGCATTTTAAATAATAATTAAAATATGTTTATATTTTTTTGTTTATTTTATTAATTGTAAATTTTTATAATTTATAAAACATTTAATTAATATTAAAATAATAATTGTTATTATATATTATTTGCAATAATATTTTAATGCTATTTTTTAAAATAACCAGCTTTTTACTATTATATGCTAAAATATAATATAAAAGTTTGTTATTTTTTAATTAAAATTTAAATTTATATTATTAGTTTAACTTATTTATTTATAAAGCTTAAATTATTTTATTAGTTTTTTAGTTTTAATTATAATTATTAATTATTTTATATTAAAACTTTTTATTAATATTAATAAATAATATAATATATATAAACTTTTTAATAATATTGTTTAATATAAATTTTTATACGTTGGTTTTTTTTTAAGCATTATATAATAAGTTTTTTGCTAATAATTTAAACAATATATTTAACATAAAATTAATTTATTTAAAAATATATTAAACATTAAACCAATATTAATTAAATAAATTAAAATAATTATTAAATAAAAATTTATTTTAACAATATTTATTATTATTAAATTTTTTTAATTAATAATATCTTTTATTGTTTTATAATTTATTAATATTATTATATTTTGCTAATATAATTATAATTATAATTAAAATTATTTGCAAGCTTATATAAAGCAAAATATTTTTAGTTTAATTATTTAATAAATTGTTTTTTTTTGTAAAAATTTTACTAAAAAATATAATTAGCTAAATTTTATTAATTAAAATTGCTTTTTTTATTTATTTATTGTTTAAATAAAAAACTATTATATTAAATTTTTTTTTTAATGTGTTAATTTTAAAAAATGCAACTTTAATATAATTTTAATGTACAAAATAATTTTTTTGCGTAAGGTTTTTTTAAAAAATAGCAAAATTTTTTTGTTTTTTTTTAATTGTTTTAAAACGCTTTTTTAATGTTTAAATTTTTTATATTATTATATTTTTTGCAAATATTTTACCTTTTTATATATTATTAGCTAATAAAACAATTTTTTGTTTTTAAAATAGCTTAATTTTTTATTAAAACTATAAAATATATTTTTTTAATTAAATTGCTATATTTATATATATTTTTAAGTTTTTAAAGCTAGTAAACATTTAAATTTTGCAAATTATTTTAATATAATTTTTTATTATATAAATTCTATTGCTATTTATTTGCAAACTTAAAAAATAAATTGTTAAATAGCTATAAAATAATTTTTTTAAGTTTAAAGCAAAGCTTATTTTTTAAAGTTTAATTAAAACTTGTTTAAAATATTTAAAATATTATTTTTTTATATTGTTAAAAATTATAATATTATTAATATATATATAATAAAAGCTGTGAAATTTATGCAATTATATATTTATAAATTTTTAGCTATATATTAAACTATTTTAAAATTTTATTAATATAATATTTAAAACTTTAAACTTTTAAAACAATATAATAATTATTTTGTTATAGTGTTTATTATATATTAACAATTAATAAAAAAATAATGCTATATTAAAAATTAATATAATTTTTTTGCTTTATATTATGCTAATTATATTTTTTTAATAAAGCATTAAATAAATGTTTAATATTATAATACTATTAAATTTAAATTTTTTTAAATTAATAATAATTTATTTTTTTTGTTTTTTTTTAATTGTTTATTATATAATAAAAATAAAACATTTAAATAGTATTAATTTAATTATTTATTTTATTTTATTTTTTTAATATAATAATTTAAATATATTATTAAAAACTTTATAATTTTTTAGCTTAAATTTATAAAAGTATATTTTTTAATGCTATGTTTATTAATTAAAAATTAAGTTAATACGTATTCTTTTATATTTAAACATTTAAATAATGCTTTTAAAACGTTATATATTAAATTTTTTTATTAATATAATTTTTGCTTTAATTTATTGTTTATTTTTATTAAAAATGTAAACCTTTTAAATAGTTTTATATAATATTATATTTTTTAGCTTTATTAACTTAAATTTGCTTTTTTTTAAAAATATTTAATAAAAAAAACATTTGGTATTTATAATATAAAAAAATTAATTATTATTCATTTAGCAAAGCTTGTTATTTTTAGTCACGGCTAAGTGGCTTAACCTGCTAGGTGGCTTAGCGCTTTAAGTGGTTTGTGCCACTTATACACGTGACCCACCTAGCCGTGCACCCACAAATACGAACGCACCTAAATTGTATACAAAATAGTTTCTTTTTTCTCCTTATCTTAGTATTAATATACATTTGGTACGCTAACTTAAAGCTTTGCCTTTAAAAAGCACCCTAATTATGACATTTTTTATATTAAATTTAATAGCAAAATAATTAGCATTAAAGTTTTTTGTTATAATTATTTTTAATATATTAAATTATTACACAGCAAAATATTCTTTAATATTAAGATTTTAAATAATTTTTAAATAAATATTTTATTAAATTTTAATTAGCTTTTTTATTATATTTATATAAATAAGGCATTTTAATGCGTTAATATTAATTATACCATTTATTACTTTTTTAATAAAGGTAATAAATATATATTATTATATTATATTTTTGTTATGCTATTTCGGAAAATTAATATACTTTGCTAATATAAACATTTAGCTTTAAAATAATATAATAACATTTTAAGCTGCAATTACTTTTTTAATTATTGCTTAATTATTTTTTATAATAATAATAAAAACTTTAACGTTTTATACTATTATAATAATTATTATATATTTAAATATATTAAATATAATGTTATAATTTTTAAATTATAAAGTTTTTAATAATAAATAAAGCTTAAATAAATTGTTTATTTATGTTTTAATATTTATTTGCAATTAAATAGCTTTGTTATTTAAAAAAATAACTAGTATTTAAATTTAAAATTTTGCCTTTGTGTTTATATAAATTAGCTTGCTAATACTGTTTATTTTTATAGGTTTATTTAAGCAAAAAAACTTAATATTGCTAACAAATTGCTTAAGCTATTTTTTTTTAGCTATTATATTTAATGCTTTAATATTTACATATATAATATAATGTATTTATTTGCTAATAATTTTAATTTTTATTTTAATATATATAAATTAATTAATTGTTTTAATATTTAAAAAAAGCGGCTAAGCATATATTAAGCATATATTTGGCTTTATATTATTTAATTATATTTAATGCTAATTATTATTATTATTTATAATTAATTAATTTAATTTAATTGCTAATATTTTATTTGCAATAAATTAAATATTTTTTTTTGTAATTTTTTTTTATATATATTTTAATATATATATGTTATGTATTTATTACGCAAAAAAAACATTTTTTTATATTTATAATAAGTTTTTTAATGTTTAGCTGTTATAAAGTTTAAAATAACAAAATAATAAAACTTAGTTTTATTGTTTAATTTTATATTTTATTTAAATTTTTTTTTATTTAAAACTTTTTTTAATATAAAATATTTTTTAGTTATAAAACAAGCTTTTTTAACAATAAGCTTTACGTTATTTAAGGCTATAAAAGTTTTAGCTTTATAATAAGCTTAATTATTGTTATAGCAGCTATAAACCTATTGTTTTTATTAATAAAACAGGCAATTTATTTGGTTTTTTTTTATAATTTTACTTTTTACCTTAGCAACTATAAAACTATTAACAATTAAAGTTTTATTAATTATTATAACATTAAAGCTAATTTTAATAATTATTTTAGCTATAATAATTGCTTTAATTATAATATTTTTTTTAGTTAATTATTTTTATATTTTATTAAAATAAAATTAATTAACTTTATATTTAATAAATTATTGCGCATTTTTATTTTTTTAAGCTATATAAATTATTAAAGCTAATAACATTTATAATTTTAGCAATAAAATTAAAGTAAACAATGCAATTAAATTATAATAATATAAAATAAATTGCATTATTGTTAATTTATTAATTAATAGTTTAAAAACTTGCTATATAATATTTAAAAAAATGCTAAACAAGTTATTATAATAAGCTTTTAATTTTTTATTTAAATAAATAAAATAATTAATTTAGCAATTAATTAGCATAGCAATAAGCAAATAAAGTTATAAACTTTAATTATTTATTGTTATTTTATTTGTTGTTTTATTGTTTATATAAGCTAAAAAATGCTACCTGTTTAATTTTAAATAAATTTATTATTTTAAATTTTATTTTAAAAATATTTTATATATAAGCTTTTTAATTGCTTAAATGGTTTGCTAATATTTAGTTTAAAATGTTTAACAATTTTAATTAAAGCTTTGTTAACATTTTTAAATAGCTTTATATGCGTTTTTAAAAATAATTTGCTAGCTTATTAAAACTAAGCGGCATTTTTTAAAAACTATAAAAAATTATAAACAATAATTGCTTATTAGCTGCTATTTTTAGCATGCTAAATTATATTATTTTTAAATAAATATATATTTTGCTAATAAATATTAGCGCTAATTTAAATATAATTGTTAATTTTAAAAAGATTTTTAATATAAAAGTTAAAAAATATAATATAATTTAATTTTTATTTTAAGGTGTTATTTTTAGGGGTGTTATATTATATAGCATTAATAAAATTAATAATATAATTTATTAGTTAATTAAAACCAAGCTTTTAAAAAATGTTTTAATTTATAAGATTTTCGGCTATATTAATTTTAAATAAAAGGTTAAAAATAATTATATAATTAGCTAGGTTTTTTTTAATGTTAGCGATTTTTTTAAATAGTTTTAATTTAAGTGTTAATTTTAAAAAGCTTTTAAATATATTAACTTTAAATATAAAAATAAACTTTTAAGTTTTATATAATTTTTTATTAAAGTTAATTTAATTATTAATAAATTATAATATTAAAAAATTAATATATTTAGCAATAAAAATTAATATTTGTTTAAATGTTTATTTATTTATTTGCTAATTAAAAGGATATAATTAAATTTATATTGCTAATTTAATATGCTATAATTAATTTGCAAAAAAGTTTCGCTGTTTATTTTTTATTATTGTTTAAAGCTATTAAATAAGCATAAAATTTACGCTTGCTATTTATGAAATTTTTGCGTTAAATAAATTAGTAAAAAAACTAAAGGCTTTTTAATATATTTTAATTATAAAAGCAATTATTAAAGTTTGGTAATAACATTGCTAGGTTTTATAAAGCGGGGAAATTTGCTTAATTATTTAATTATTAAACAATTGCGCTTATTTAATAGTGGAAAATAATCACGTTTTACTTTAGATTTTTTTTAGATTTTTTTTTATTATATATTAAGCAATTTAACGTAGTAATAAGTAGCATTTTAATATGTTTAGTTTAATGTGATAAAAAAATAATAAAAGGAAAAAAAAAGCAAAAAAACAATAAAAAAATTAAATGTTAATTTGTTATTAAGTATGGTATAGTGTTTATAATGCAATTATTTAAAACAATTTGCTAGTTATTATTGTTAAATAATATACGGTTATATTTAAAGGTTGTAAAGAAAATATATTATTAAAAATTAGCTATTTATAAAAGTTGCTTTTATATAACATATATAGCTTATTTAATGCTTATTAGCTTTATTAAATAATTGTTATTTTTTTATATATTATTAATAAATATTAATGTTAATTTAAATATAACGCATTTTTTACTTTAATTAAATATTTAATTAAATTAGCTATTTAATTTTTTATATAAATATATATTAAAAAAGCTTATGCATTTTAACGGATATTAAAGCTATAAATTAATAATTAATATATTTGAAATTTTTATTTAAAAATAAATTTAATGGTATTTTTTATAAATTTTTTATTATTTTATTTATAAACGTATTTAAAACTACGTTAAAATTTTAGCGTGGTTTTTAATATAGTACTAAATAAAATAATAATAAATTTATAAAAAATATGATTACATTTTTTTTTAAATAAGAATTTTAAATATATTATTTATTAAAATATATAAGCTTTTTTAATATATATTTATATAAAAAATTAAATAGCTAGTTTAATTAAATGTTTAATTAAAGTAAAAAATACATTAATTGTTAATTTTAAAAAAAAATTTAATATAATGTAATTTTTATTTTAAAATATTATTTTATATAACGTTAAAAAAATTAATAATATAATTTATTAATTAATTAAAATTAAGCTTTTAAAAAATGTTTTATTTTATAAAATTTTTAACTATATTAATTTTAAATAAAAGTTTAAAATTAATTATATAATTAGCTAAAAAAATTTTAATGCTAGTAATTCTTTTAAATAATTTTAGCTTAAATATTAATTTTAATAAACTTTTAAATATATTAACTTTAAATATAAAAGTAAATTTTTAATTTTTATATAATTTTTTATTAAAGTTAATTTAATTATTAATAAATTATAATATTAAAAAATTAATATTTATTTAAACGTTTATTTATTTATTTATTAATTAAAAAAATATAACTAAATTTATATTATTAATTTAATATATTATAATTAATTTGCAAAAAAGTTTAAATATTTATTTTTTATTATTATTTAAAGTTATTAAACAAACATAAAATTTATGCTTATTATTTAAAAAATTTTTACGTTAAATAAATTAATAAAAAAATTAAAAGTTTTTTAATATATTTTAATTATAAAAATAATTATTAAAATTTAATAATAATATTATTAAATTTTATAAAATAAAATAATTTGTTTAATAATTAAATTATTAAGCAATTATGCTAATTTAATAATAAAAAATAATTGCGTTTTATTTTAAATAATTTTTTAATTTTTTTTTATTATATATTAAGCAATTTAATGCAATAATAAATAGCGTTTTAATATAATTAATTTAATATAATAAAATAATAATAATAAAAAAAAGCAAAAAAGCAATAAAAAAATTAAACGTTAATTTATTATTAAATATAATATAATATTTTATATTATAATTATTTAAAATAATATATTAATTATTATTATTAAGCAATATATAATTATATTTAAAACTTGTAAAAAAAATATTTATTAAAAATTAATTATTTATAAAAGTTGCTTTTATATAATATATATAATTTATTTAATATTTATTAGCTTTATTAAATAATTATTATTTAATTATATATTATATAATATTTTTTATAAATTTATTATTATTTTATTTAATATTATATTAAAAATTACATTAAAATTTTAGCATGGTTTTAAGTATATTTATAAATAAAATAATAGCAAATTTATAAAAAATATTATTAAATTTTTTTTTAAATAAAGATTTTAAATATATTAATTATTTATTTATAAGTTTATTTTTTATTAAATTATTATTATTTTTATATATAAACTTTTAAATATAATTAAAAAATAATTAATTTAATTAAATGTTTTATTTAAGTAAAAAATGCATTAAATAAAACTTAAAATAAAATATATTATATAATAAATATTTATTTTAATATTAATATAAATTATAATTATTTTTATATAAATAAAAAAACAAAAATTAAATTTAATATTATATAAAATATTAAAGCTTATAATTAATAAGCTTGCAAAAGCTTAATATATATTAAATATTAGCTATTAAAATAATATAATTAAATATAATTATTATTTAAATATATTAAAAAATATTTAAATTTAATATAATATTAATGCATTTTTTATTTAAACCGGATATTTAATTAAGCTAGCTATTTAAATTTTTATATAAAAATATATTAAAAAAGCTTATGCATTTGAATAAATATTAAAAATATAAACTAATAATTAATATATTTAAAATTTTTATTTAAAAATAAATTTAATAACGCATTTTTTACTTAAGCTAGCCACTTAATTAAGCTGGCCACCTGATTTCCCATATAAAAATATACCGAAAAAGCCCGTGCATCTCGACAAAAAATAAGCTTACACACTAATAATTAATATTTTTAAAATCTTTATTTAAAAAGGAATTTAATGGTATTTTCTATAAATTTACTACTATTTTATTTATAAACGTACTTAAAACCACGCTAAAATTTTAGCGTGGTTTTTAATATAGCACTAAATAAAATAGTAGTAAATTTATAAAAAATACCATTGAATTTGTTTTTAAGTAAAGATTTTAAATATATTAATTATTAGTTTTTAGCTTTAATATCCGTTGAGATGCACGGGCTTTTTCGGTATATTTTTATATGGAAAATTAAGTGGCCAGCTTAATTAGGTGTTCGGTTTAAATGGGAAATGCATTAATATTTTTTTATAAATTTACTATTATTTTATTTATAAATGTATTTATAACTACATTAAAATTTTAGCGTAGTTTTTAATATAATATTAAATAAAATAATAGTAAATTTATAAAAAATACCATTAAATTTATTTTTAATTAAAGATTTTAAATATATTAATTATTAAAATATATAAGCTTTTTTAATATATTTTTATATAAAAATTTAAATAAAAAATATATTATTATTATTTTATTTAATATAATATTAAAAACTACGCTAAAATTTTAATGTAGTTATAAATACGTTTATAAATAAAATAATAGTAAATTTATAAAAAAATATTAACGCATTTCCCATTTAAACCGGACACTTAATTAAGCTGGCCACTTAATTTTCCATATAAAAATATACCGAAAAAGCCCGTGCATCTCAACGGATATTAAGGCTAAAAACTAATAATTGGTATATTTAGAATTTTTACTTAAAAACGAATTCAATGGTATTTTTTATAAATTTACTACTATTTTATTTAGTGCTATATTAAAAACCACGCCAAAATTTTAGCGTGGTTTTAATTGCACCTATAAATAAAATAGTAGCAAATTTAAGAAAATCACTATTAAATTCCTTTTTAAATAAGGATTTCAAAAATACTAATTATTAGTTTGTAAACTTATTTTTCATCGAGATGCACGGACTTTTTTAATATATTTTTATATGGGAATTTAGGTGGCCAGCTTAATTAAGTGGCCAGCTTAAATGGAAAATGCGTTATATATAAAATTATTAGTGCTATATATATTACGTAAAATGCTAGCTTAATTAAATAGTTAGCTTAAATAAAAAATACGTTATATTATAATAATATTAAAAATATTATTATATAAAAATAAAATTATATTATTTATATTATTGTTTTTAATATTTTTATATAAAAAAGCTATATATAATATTTAATTATATAAAATATAAAATTAATTATATAACTTTAAAAAAAATTTAAAAATTTTATTATTATTATTAATTATATAATTAAACATTAAAAAATTTTTAATTTTTAATTAAAAACAATTATAACGCATTTTTTACTTAAGCTAAACATTTAATTAAGCTAGTTATTTACGTGATATATATAGCACCGGTAATTTTGTATAAGGTATTACTTACCCTCCTTTTTAATAACTTAACGAAGAGTAAGCTTACAAACTAATGATTAGTATATTTAAAATCCTTATTTAAAAACGAATCTAATGGTATTTTTTATTATTTTATAGCTATTTTATTGAAGGCTATATAAAGAATATGCTAAAATAATCCTTGTAAAATAAAGTTTTATAAGTGCACGCTTAAATAAAATAGCTATAAATTTATTAAAGATACGATTAGATTCCTCTTTAAATAAAGATTTCAAATATACTAATCATTGGTTTGTAGGCCCACTTTTCGTCAAGTTATTAAAAAAGGGGGTAAGTAACACCTTATATAAAATTACCGGTGTTATATATAACGTGGTTTACCACTAAGTGGCGCGTATCACTTAATGGCGCACCTTTACTACTTTTTATTACTTTATAATAAAATATCTCAACTAAAACACCTTTAATTAATCTAAATTAATTGTTATTTAAGTTGCTACTTAATTTTATAATGATTTTATAAGTTTTTAAATTATGACCTGTTTTACTATAGCTGTTATAACACCTGCTATTTGTTTTTTTTTGTTTTAACAAACTTTTATTTTTACTTTTATCGGTCGCTAAGCGTTTACTCTTTGCTTTGTTGTTTTATAGCTTTTGAGATTTTTTAACAGTAAAAGGTTTTTTAAGCTATACATATAATTTTTTAGCTTTCCGGCACTTAGAAAAAGCCAAATTAGCCTTTTGTAATATATATATTTAATTTTTTATAAAGGTTATTTTATGCACTATTACATTTATACCTTTTGCCATTTAGTTTATTGCATTTAAAATTAGTGTTAAGAAGTTTTTTTTATAAGCTAAAACTTTAGTTTTAATAAAAGAAAAGTGTTTACTCGTTTGTTAAAAGTTAAATAGCATTTAAGGGTTGTAGGTACTAGCCGTTTTTAAACATAACAAGTTAGGTATAAGCGTTTAAAAACGCACATCTAGCTTGCTAATTACCTTGTTTAAATAGTAAGGTATTAAACCAAATATATTAAATTTAAATTTAATATTAATTTTTATAAAAGTAGCAAAATATGCAGCTTTAAAGGCAATAAAAAACTTTAGCTTTATAATATAATTTATTAAAGCTTTAATAAATAGCTTGATTTTTTTTAAATAAGCGCATTTTAAAAGCAAATAAAGTGCTATATTTAATAGCTAAAACAAGTGAAATAAATAAAGCGGCATATTAAGCGTAATAATGCCATTGTTTTTGCAATATAGCTTAAACTTTGCTAAAATATAGCTTTTATAACCATTTAAAATCAAAAGGCAATATAAACCTTTTGTTTGCGTTTTAATATACTTATTAAAGTGCTTAATCTAGTTTATACCTATTTTATTATCGGTTTAACCATTTACTGTTGGTTTAATCACCTAGTCGCTTAGTAAATTGCATTTGGTAAACCAGTTTAAAAGGTAACATACGCCCAAAACAATAAAAAATAGCAAAATGCACCAGCCTTGCAAATTAATGCCCTTAATTGCTGTTAACCATTTTTAATTGCTAAGCTAAACTAACTTTGCCTTTTTACGCCAATTAGCACGTGTTATAATAAGTATTAACGCAATTATTTTTATTATAAAGCCAGTTTTGTCGAAATTATACATGTTTTTGTTTAAGATGCTATATTTAGCTTTAATATTTGCAACCAGCTTAAACCAACCAGAAATAACGCCTAGGTCTTCACAAAGTGCCCTTTGGTAATTATATTTTCGATTTATTCTGGTCTTGAGGTCTGGGTTGCGGTCGATAAATCGCCTGACCCAGTGCTTGCCGACGGGCTTGCCACCGCGCAATTTCGAGAGGAGATTGGCCATATCTTCTACACCAGCAATCTTAGGAGGCATCCCTCGGGTATCCAGGTCGATTATATGCTTCTAAAGCACCTCCTCTTTAGTTTTATCCAATTTACGTCGATTAGGTCCAATTTTGCGTATTGGGGTTCGGCTGTTAATTTAATGGCGTAAAGTCGTTTCAAAAATATTATAAAGCTTTGCAGCAGCCTATTAGCTAATTTTATTCGGTCTGTTATGCATTGCTTAAATTGCTAAAAAAATTTGATCTTTTTTAAATTTGGTAGTTATTATAATTAAAAAGTTATTATATATTAAAATTTAAAAAAAAAGATTTAAAATGAACGTGCGCCACTAAGTGATACGTGCTATTTAGTGGTAAACCACGTTATTACATAAATAGCCAGCTTAATTAAATATTTAGCTTAAATGGGAAATGCGTTAATTTTAATTATAAAATAATTATAAATATTATATAATTAAATAATAAATAAATTTTTTATATTATTAATATTATTATATTTTTTTTAAATAATTATATTTTTTAAATTAATAATTACGTAAAATATTAAATAAATGTTTATTAAAAATTTTTAAATTAACATATTTTTTATTTAAGCTAAACATTTAATTAAGCTGGCCACCTACGTGATATATATAACACCGGTAATTTTATATAAAGTGCTATTTACCCCTTTTTTAATAACTTAACGAAAAGTAAACTTATAAATTAATATGTAATATATTTAAAATTTTTATTTAAAAAGGAATTTAATCGTATTTTTTATTATTTTATAGTTATTTTATTTAAGGCTATATAAAAAAAATATTAAAATAATCTTTATAAAATAAAAGTTTATAAATGCATGCTTAAATAAAATATTTATAAAATAATAAAAAATATTATTAAATTTTTTTTTAAATAACAATTTTAAATATATTAATTATTAGTTTGTAAAATTATTTTTTGTTAAGTTATTTAAAAAAAAGGTAAATAACACCTTATATAAAATTACCGGTGCTATATATATTACGTAAATGGCTAGCTTAATTAAATGTTTAACTTAAGTAAAAAATGCGTTATATTATATTAAATAAAATTTACGTTATATATATTTAAAATATTTTATTTTAAAATAATATATTTAAAATAAAACGCGTTAAATTTTTTTAAGTTAAAATTTAACAGCTATAAATAATTTATTTAAATAGTTTATTAACTTTAAATTTAACGTTTATAAAGCTAGGGGTTAAAAATTAGCAACAGGCAAAAAGAAAAAGGGTTGGAAATCTTGTAGTGTATACCGTAAAGCTCGCTTTGTCTGGAGTTCCGCCCGACTTTTGGCATAGCCTAGCTAACATGTAGGGTGATAGGGTGGAAACCCAACGCCGCTAGCACCTAACAGCCAAGGTACAGGTAGCGTGTGACCTAATGCGCATAGCTGAGATGCGTACTTAGGTAGGTACTGTAAGTATATGTAGGTACTGGTGTGCTAGGCAAGGCGGTTGAAATACATGAGACACCTGTGGCAGGTACGACGGACAGTGTCTATATATTACCCCTCACAGTGGATGCCCCGTACCAAGGCTCCATTCCTTCTAAAACATCAATATACCCACTTCGCTACTCACACCATAGCTCACACCATAGCTGTAGGCTCTACTTCTTTATGTCTGCCGAATTATAGCCGTCGGATACATGCTTCATTGAAATGGCGGCTTGCACGTAGGTACTTTTTAGCTTAGAATGGGCAGGGGCAGGGGTTAAGTGACCCATCCAAATTACAACCCCTACCATCACATTATCTTTTCGAATTGCCTTTCTAAACGCTGCAACGGCCGCAAACACGCAGCAGGAGATATTACGATAAATCGTCTCTTCTATTCCTACTATATAATCCCCATGAATGAGCACGATGGTACTGCGAGATGTCTTCTCTACTCTTAGTACACAAGAGGATATTTGTCAATCCCTCCTTGACATAGCAGCTAATCACTGCTCCTTGCACACCTAAACAAATCAACAAATTAAAAACCCAACTTCATCATGGCGCCTCACAGGACCCAACCAAGCGTCCCATCATCCCAGACGGACGGCGGTAGTCACAGGCTACCTGATACTTCGGCGCAACCCATCACCGTTTCCCATGCCCGTGTGACTGCTTCTCCTCGAGGATCTACCACATTTGGATGTGTCTGCGGCGACACGTTTTCACGTGTGGACGCCTTGAACCGGCATATCTCCAACAAGAACAATAGGCCAACAACCCCTTGCCCATTGTGCAAACATGATGGGTCTCCCAAAATGTTTCCTCGCACCGACCATCTGTATCAGCACCTAAGGACTTTCCATAAGATTCCCGCTGGGAGAATTCCCCCAGAGTTTGGTGGGGACCTCACTCAGCATGACTCTGCTGAGGGTTCAACGCATCCCCAGCCCATGCCCCCGTTCCCATGCCCAGTGCCAGGCTGTCCCAATATTGGCCAAGATGCATATCTTCGGCAGAGGGATTTGGATGAACACATGAACTGGATGCATTATGCGCCTCTAAATAACATGTCGTTTCAACAGGGGCCGAGAGACCTCGTACCCACTTACACAAACAACGGCTTTCAGCAAGATGTTTATTCACATGCTGGCCAGGTGTTCGGAGAAGATGTGCAACAGGACTGTATCACACCCGCGGACCCGGCTGGGAACTTTCAGGCTGAAGGAGGGTTCCAGGAGGACTTCCTGTCTGTTGAAAACATGCCCTTTCAGTCGTATGACGACTTCAACTTTGGTTTCGCAGCGAATTTCGGCCCTAATCTCTGATTTCTTACTTGAGCTCGCCTTGTTCCGTATTGGGTCACGTTGAAAAGGGCAAGACTCAGTGGTGCTATCAGGTGGATTGGTTAAACTCGGCGGAATGTGGCAATATGAGCATGGCGTACTTGGCTGTTTATCGATACATCCTTCTTGCGGAGACCTTTAACTCATTCTGGGTATAATGGACCTGGTACTTGGAAAACGGTCGGATCGTTTCAGAAAGGTATATATTGATGGTATGATATGGCAGATTGACTAAACTTGCATGAATATGGCATTATGATTATGATGACTTGCATTACTAGGTTTATTATCGTTTTTTTCTTCTCACTTCTCTTCTGCGCGGATATATCGCGCACACAATCAGTTGACCCTAGTTTCATGTAGTATTCTACAAATATATTTCGAGAACTCATCATCTAAACCAACTATCACCTCAGTGCTTCACCACAATCTTCCCCCCTACATCGTGTGAATCCAGTGCGCGATGAGCATTGACGATATCCTTGTATTCATAAATCCTCGCAGGCTTCGCATCCCACACCCCCTGCTCAATCTTCCGCGCGATCTCCTGCAGTGGTACATTCGATAGCGGAAACTCCCGCGTGCCCAGAACTTTACTGTGGAACAGACTGAAATGCACCCCAGACTCCATCTGCACCATGGGATTGAAGTCCCGCACCGGTTCCAGACCACCCAGCCAGCCGGCCTGTAACATGCGCCCACCAGCCCGCGTCAGCGCGATGGATTCAAGCAACACCCTATTGCCGATCAGATTGAGCGTTTTATCGAATTTCTTGAAGTTTTTCTCCTGAGCAAATAATCCGCTTTGCTCACGCACTGCCTCCGCCGCCCCCATCTTCTTCAGCCATGCGAACCGCTCGGCCCGCCGTGTGGTCGCCGTCACAACGGCGCCAGCATCAACAGCTAGATGCAACGCGGCTTGTCCGACGGTGCTCGTGGCGCCGCGGATAAGGAGCTTCTCGCCCTTCTTGATGTCGAGTATCGTGAAGAGACATGACCATGCTGTGCAGTATACCTCGGGCAGCGCGGCGAGTTGATCCCAGGGCAACGATGTGGCGTCCAACCGGATGACGTTGCTCGATGACACGGTCACGTATTCGCCGTAGCCGCCCGGTCTGTTACGGCCCAATCCGCCCATAACGGCGGCTACTTTGCTGCCGACGGGGAACCGTTCGGCTTGTGCTCGTGATGAGGGGTTTGGGTAGGTTTCTATTGTGCCGACGCATTCTAGGCCTGTCACTGGGTTCCATTCGTCCCATTCGCCTTTGCGCATATCTGTAATGATGATTAGATACTAACAACTGATCATTGACAAGGGTATTGCTCTCGGAGGTCTTTTCCCTTTTTCTTTTTAAGGGTGGGGGCTGACAGCTCAGGGTAACATATGAACGGGAGGTCTTAACCAGCTCATTCGCCCTCCTTCTACGATATTTGCCAAGGAGATAACTCGAAAAAGCTGGAGTGGTACTTACGCATCTCTGCATGGTTCACACCGAAGGCATGGACGCGGATCAGAACTTCCTCGGTGCCTGGTACGGGTTTCGCGACGTTCTGGTGCACCAGAACCTCTGGACCGCCGAATCTTGAGATTACAACTGCGCGCATCAATTGGGCCATCTTGAATACAATGTTGGAGTAATAGAAGTTGAAAGAAGTAAGTTTGAGAGATGAGCAATGGTGGTCTGTGACGCAATCCAATGTAATGAAGCAGACTCTTTTAGGGAGACTGGTTAGGGGATGGTTCGTGATGGTAATTGCTTTCAAACCACCTCACAGCTCACAGTTATATATCATTCATCTGTAGTACGTTGAGATCGGTCTGAAAACGTCATCGCTTTGGAAACATCCGGCCTCAACGGGGATAAGATGATTCCATATATGCACCCATCTCGCATCCACCGCGCGGCGCGCCCTATGAATAGTGTGATGGTGCATGCACTAGTGCCACCCAATCTAGTGTTCTACACCAATTGAATACGGAAAATCAAGATTCCACAACTTGAAGTGCCATTGCTAATACACTTACCAATACTGCATGAACGCGGAAAGGGATTTATGTACGTTGGACAGGAACACGATGCCAAAAAGACTACCCTGTTCCCCGGAGATATCCCATTCAGGGTCTGAAGTTGCATGGTGGAGGATGACTAATGGCGCCCTACATGCATGTACCGACCCAATCGGCCAACATTACCGACGCAGGTATAGGTAGCATGACTTACATAATAGGCACATGGTGCAGTAAACTAGTAAACTCACTGACCGGTGGGCATGACTCGGCCAAGCTGGGTCGTACACGATTCCTTGGGATTCGCGTAGCTCTACCTACAGGAGTGATCACTCTTTTCCAGATGATTCAGATTGTTGACTACTGTCAAATATCAAGGAGTATGAGCAACATCGGCTAGAGTCAAATCTTACAATTAAGTAAGCGGAAAAAGTTAAGGGGCGCCGAACAAGAATGTTGTCTATTTCAAATTTAGATAAGTTACAGCACGAAACAACTTGGCCAAAATAAAGACTGATTAAATTTGATTATGTCATATCTCATATCAAAAAAGAAGAAAAACATTGGAAGGTGTTCTAACTCAGAGAATTTCCAGAACGCCAGCCATGCTGGGTATAATATATGCCCTGATGCCGAGACATAAAGATAGGACAAAAAGGTTTCCAACGCCCACAAATACCATATCCCTTCGCTAGTCTCGTTCACTGTTCCCTTTACCCGCCCTTCTCACGTATGACCCATTTGTTGCTGCTGCCGTATGCGACCCGCTAAATTTCATGAACAATCATTTCTTTCCTCGTAAATGCGCGCAACTCAAGATATAACCGTCGCAAGACAGTCGCAAAGCAACCGGTCTTGTAATATCATGGGCCGTCGTGCCCCAGCCCCAGAACCCTCTGCAAGCTTCTCCTCACGCCTTTAGCGGCACCTGCATCATCTTGTTTAAGGGTAGGGCTTCCAGGAGCTGCCGCATTTGGATCGTTGCCACCGCTTAGTCGTCGCCCAAGAAAATTGAAGCTTAGTCGCCTTCCGGCACTCGATCGCTTCTCGACATTGCTATCTTTCCTCTTCTTGCGGACAGCTACAACGGGCGGCACCTCGACCGCCCGCGGAGGCCATTCTCCATCGCGTTTCCATCCGACGACAAGGGCACGGATCATGTCAGCGAGATTGACCGGGCACGCAGGCGTCATCGCATGAATAATGATTTTATCATAGATCGCGGTATAGCTAGAAGGAGTGATAGACGCACGCATCGGATTCGCGGCTGGGAGTAAGGGTGGCGGTGTAGGTAATATAGTTTGAACTGGGTATTCGGAAGAGTCTTCCTTGGGTTTGAGCTCTTTGGTGTCGGTATTCACAGAAGATACAGCAGTGGTGTCACCTGAGGTACGAGTTCCGCTGGGACTAAGCGGCGCAGTGCCCGTCGTAGATTCAGCGGGTGAATCCGTAGGCGACGATGGCGATGACGAGTTTGAAAGCCTCCAGAAAGATAACCTTCTCGTCGCGGGCGGCGTTGACGTGAGATCTGTTGGCTTGGGACGAACGCGTACTACCTTTGCTCCCGTCCAAGCATCTCTCCGAGCAGCAAAACAGGCAAGTCCGGAATTCCATTCCATCTCGGCGCGCGCATCCCTCCTTCGCTTCGCACTACGAGCCAGTTCGGTCGCCTTCACAGTTGAGCCTACAGCATCTGGGGTCTCAAAGCGATACGCTAACGAGGAGGTGGGCTCCTCTCTCTCGTCATCAGATAGGTCGGACAGCCATTCAGTCCGGGAACGGAAATGGACAAGGTCTTCAGAGACGGTACTATATACGGAGGCGACATCGTCATCATCGTCATCGCAATGATAACCTTCATCATCGGCGCCAATAGCAGCTGCTTCTGCTCCTTCAACTTCGCTAACATCGGGTTCTTGTGCGGGTGAAGGTTCTACATGATCGACAGAAATTTCTGAAGGAGGTTCCGCAACATCTCCTGCTTCAGATACCGGCGGCCATTTGAAGACCCAGTCATTGCGGATCTTCTCGGCCAGAAAGCGCCGAACTGCTTCTTTCTGCTTTGCCTTGTCCTTGCTCACGAGGTCCTGGTCGTACTCTCTAGACACGGGAACAGGCTGCTGTGAGTGTTGTCGCAATCGCGAGAGAGGCGATTTGGTCGATTTGTAGAGGTCGGAAAACAGCATCTTCTGCGTTGTCGCCGAGTGACCCGCGGGTATGGCGGTAGGTGGCGTCAAGACGACATTGGTGTCGTAAGCTTGAGAAGAGCAATGAACAGCAGCTTGCTGGCCTGTTATAGCTTGACCAACCTGAGCATCTTGAGATGTGGGGTGCGGGGAAGAGCTGTGACTGGCGGTGGCGGGAATGGGAGCGCCATTTACCGGCCTTGGTGGTACCATTTCAGCTAGGGGTACCTTGTTAGCTTCATGCGAGACGGGCAGTCAGGATGGCAGATCCCTTACTAGGATTGAGGATCAAGAGTGCCTTCAGTCGGGGGCTATTGCTTACAGTATTCACGGGACTGGACGGTACACTACACTGGAGTTGACAAATAAGAAACAAGTCAGTGTGGTAGGATCGGTACTAAATGAAATACCTACACATACAACTTCACGAGTCTATTTCTCGCACAATATGCTGTATATAACGGTGAGAAGTTGACGAGATGAAGGCTAGGAGCTAAATATCGGCACTCACAGTGAGCTTGGCCAAATCGTTCGATTCTCGACCCCCTATTGACGGTTTAGTGATAGTCGAATACCACATGCCAGCCGAGCCAGCTTGACTTGGATAAGCGATCAATGGCTGGGGTGCCAAGACGGTCAAGCCTAGATTTGCATTCTGCATCCACTAGCGCAGCTTTTGGCATGCAAATTGGGCGGATAGACCCTTGAGGCTTGGCTTGACTAGGGATGGAGGGTGGATGGGGTTTGTCCGTTTGTAGCGAAGGGGAAAAGAGTCTCGGATAGTCCACTGTACAATGCGGACAGAGATGAGGGCAGCCAAGAAGTCGGAAAGATGCAGATGCATCTGCGAAAAGACGTACCTTAACGAAGCGCAAGTAACACCGAGCAGAATAAACCTAGATAGTACGGTACGATCCTATCGTGTAATGACAGAGGCCGTGCTTACGAGCGGAGCCGGGCGGAGATGGTAGTCAGACAGCTTTTTTTTTTTTCGCTACCTAGCAAAAGCCCTGGCAGTGTACATAGTACGATACGATGTGGGCTTGTCAGAGAGGATCTGTGGCGTCGGCGCTCAAGACCAGCATGCAACCTCGATGAATCGTCGGTGGTATCAAGCTGATGATGGTGTATACTATATACACTACACTAGAATGAACCTTGCGCAAGTCAGTTTTTCGGGCTGCTTTTAAAATCAACAGCACTCTTGACTGAGATGCTGACCAGAGAGACGGAGCTCGTCACGAGACCAATGGACTCACCTCTCTGTAGTATGATGAAAATAGGTAAGTGTCGGGCCCAGGGTAGCAAAGGAGGGGCTGAGACAGGAAGACCGGTGACCGAGCTAGTGTAGTTAATGTACTAAGTAAGGGTGCTCACCCGCTTCGGGTAATTCCTACTCTCTGTAACCAAATACCGGTAGTACTTCTAGGGAGGTAGGTATATTATACCGGTACATTTATAATGTACCGTAGATATTGACAACTTGCAATGGTGAAACGAAGATGTTGTTGTACACAATAGTGAATAAGATAGAGTAAGCAAAAGCTATAAAATGCTGCTGTGATTTGACAGTCAGAAAGATGGCTCGATTGTCGGTCGAGTCAGGGCGCAATACTTACTTCTAACTATTGACGATGATTTGACCTCACATGATTGAATCGTGGGTCGAATGACGATAGTGCAGGTGGTAGTGAAGTGTCGATGGAGACATGGTAGGGTATGGTGGTGGTGGTGGATACCGCCGGTACGTCTTAGTCTGGTCTTAGTCTGGCTGCCAAAACTGTAATGCATCTGTCTATCTTATCGTCACGTGGCTGTGGAACGACATACTGCGTAGCTACTACCATCATCCATCTGTCTGACCTGAATGTCAACATCAACAACAAACTCTCTTAGCACTATTGAAGTCACACATAACAGACAGCAGCTCTTCACATAGCGAGTTCTTGTATGTATATTTAGGAGAAACGTTTATTGATAGACTTCGCATTCATCGGTACCACAAGTATCCGGCAGGAATCAGACTCGACAACTAGCTATCATCATACTGGCCCATCGCCAGATGCTAGGACTCCTCAACGTGTGCAACAAGTCTAAGAAAGAATGATTGACTCCGGACAAGCAGTAGAGAGCCAGTTTCCCACAGCGGAAATCCCTCTGGCAAGGCAACTTGTCATCCAGATCAGAACGCAATATCGTACAAAGTGACACTAATCCGTCTATATATTCACAGAGTAGTCAGGTACCATGTCGTCGAGCACTTTGGACTAGGTGTATTTCGCCCTCATTTCTTCCTGATAGCCTGTCTGACCGTCTTGATCACGGCACGGCCGCTTGCCGTCTCGACCAAAGTAGGACGAGATTGACAGACCACATCAGGGCTGTCCGGGGAATTTCTCGAAGGATGGTGGGTATTATGGAGACTTCTCTTAACACCGCGGCTATTGGTTAATGAAGTCGCCGCTGTCTTCATTTCGGTTCTTGAGGCGTGCTAGGCCCCAGGCTCCGCTTTGAGCTTCTTGCTGGGTGCATTGTTTCTTTTGTTGGCATTCTTGGGCTCTTTCTAGTGAAAGGGTTAGTCAATGCGGCTCCTCGGTTCATACAGGGGCTTCGCATGTGCTATACCTTGAACGCTGCGCCATCATTCCCTCTTTGACCAGATGGATTGGCATGTTGAGTAGGATGAGATACATGTGGTGTAGGTCCGGGTCCTCCAGTCATGTGTTGCCCGTTACGCATTCCAGGACCACTACCACCGATGCTATGCATGGCAGCGTTGGCGATAAGAGCAGCCGTGCCGGTCAACCGGGTCATGTCGACTCCACCAATACTTGGGCCGTCTCCCAAGAACGAAGCTGTCGGCGGAGTTGGTTGTTCGACACCGGGATTGTGCTGCGGCCGGTTCATGGACATCCCGAGCGTTTCGTTGGTGACTCGGGAGTTCGCATGGCAACGAGCCACGTCCTCATCAGAAAAAAACATAGAAGTTCCTATCATGTGATTTCCAGTCTCCGGAAGGCACGAAGTGAGACCATTCTTAACAACCATATCAGCGATCTGGTTGCAGTTTCTGAGGTAGCGATTTGCAGCTCGATAAGCCACACGTATGTCGAAGCCTGTTTGGCAAAGTTGACCAATTGCCATTCGCATGGTGAAGGGATCAGGGTCGGAAGGTTGTCGTTGGATTTGTCGACCAAACACGGTGTTCTCGTTCTGCATCTCGTTCAAGAGAGCCTCTCTAGCACAGATGATGCCGAGTCCGATGCCTGCTTGCATTCCCATAAGCCAAGTTCGTTCGTCGTCTCTCATATTCTCAGATTCGATGATAAAATCCAGCGACTTAAATGCAGACTTCGGGAATACTGTGTGTTCATCACATATATCGTCTTCGGTGTGAGCGAAGGAAGGACCAGAAGCTGGAGCTGGGCCTGGATCGAAGCCTGGACCTGAAGTCTGGGTCGTAGTCTCACTCTCCTGTGTTCTTTCAACTTCCGACCTAAGACGAGGGTCTAGCACGGACTGGTCAAAACAATGTTCTGTCTTGACTCTTTTGTTGCGTGGCATGGCTAGCAGGTGGATGAGGTCAAATGGATAGAGTGCTCAGCAGAAATGGTAGGTTCTGGATTGCTGTTGGCAAAGGAAAGGAAAAAACGGTTGATGATAGGTAAAGGAATTCTATGCTAAAGTTGAAAGGTGGGTGATAGATATCAAAACAAAATGCAAACCTTTTGGCCTCAGGACAGTGATTAGGGAATATTACATGCTTGGGAAAAGGCCAGCCCTAGCAACGATATTCAATATCTCGCCTCTTTACACAAAAGCTCCCAGGGCTGTATTGCCCCGCACATGTTCCCGTTGTTGATATTTGGGAAGCTACAGTGCACAAAAGCTCACTCGGGGAAACATCTCGCGTTAATGGCGCGCCTTCCTTAGTTTTCGACGGCCGACGTTTCCAGGGAGATCCGATTAATACCGTATAAGCAGAACCCAAACACTACCTAGGTAGTCCAGAGGCACAAAGGAATGGGGGACTGGGTGGCAGAAAATGCTCAGGAAAAAGCTATCACTATTTTTCCAACTTACACATATCAAATACTTGAAGTCTGCACGTGCCATCAAAGCAGATGGAGCATATAACATCAGGTCTTGGGCATCTTCTGCCTCATCATTAATATTAGATCAGTGTGTACAAGTTAATAAGATTCATAGCAACAAGGCAGGGGTGCTACGTCGATAGATTATTCCGACAGAGAGAGAGAAAGGGAGGAAAAAAAAAAAAGAAAAGTTGCAGGCCCATCCACCAACCCCGCCACTCGAACCCGCTTACTTCGCAACTTCATGTGATGATATAGAATACCACCACTCTATCCATTGCGAGAGGCTAGACAGACAATTCCAGTGACGACTGCTTGAATGGAAGCGGTGTTAAGATGGTATATAAGGGCGCGGTAGCTTGTTGCTGGTTGGTGGTGGCAGCAATGCGCGCGTGTGTGTGTGTCACATGGGCTATTGTACCTGCGATGTGCTATGACCACATTTACCACCTGGGAAAGGGTAGTAGGCTCATTATTGGTACTTCTCTGCTGTTTCTTAGCAGAACACAATGGCTACCTAGTTCCCTTGCTGCCTTCGGTGTTGTCTTAAGAAGCACATGACATGTGGCCAGTGCTTCTCTATTTAGATTCGACTAAGATTCCATTTCCCAATACCAACATTTCAGCGTCAAAGTTAAAAATAATATGGTTAAGTAGAGAACCTTTTTTTTTATTTTTTTTTTTTTACATGTATAACCTACACAGGTGCCCCTATGAGGTAGGATTCTACCTTATAGCAATAACCTGGCACCAGACAAATAACGAGACCTAGCCATACGCAAACCCAATGACACTCCATGTAACTTTCCAACTTTGGCTTGGGAAGATATAGGATTAATATAATTCAATTCTAAATACCTATGTTGTAGCCCCTGTGCCACCACCTCTGGAGATGTAGTGGAAGGAGCTCTTTCCGTTTTGCCTCTAAGTATACAAAGCGACGAGGCTTTTCTGCGATTTCTCTATTAGTCGCGCCGTCAAGCAACTTGTCTGCTAAAGCATTGGCTTTTGCTACATTACGAATACCACTTGCGTTATGGTAATATGGTCCCAAAATGTCATTGTGAGAATCAGTTTGTGGGGTTAGTTAATAGCAAGTCGGCTAGCTGGATCTCTTGTGTTACATCAATGGCATAAAGATTCGGGTGTCTTATATCCGCAAGCTCAACTTTTATCACTAAACGCGCATCAAGACCTCTGCATTCCGGCGGGGTAATTAAGTGAATGTAGCAAAGTTTGATACTGCGAACACTTGCGCTTGTGGCCATTGAATTATATCCGTACAGCATTGAAGTCTAGCCTTAGTTTGACCAATCTGTAATGCTGGTAAAGCGCTAGACACAAAACGGTTTACTATTCGAGCCAATGTCCGTGCTTCTCGCCCTGGAATCTAGGAGAGATTACATTTCCGAGGTAGCCCATTACAAGACTTTAGCGTCTCATTCCTCGACATAACTGCACTGCCCGAACTAGAACTTCGATCCGGGTCGTCGAGTATCTCGGAAAACACTTCAGGCTGTGGCAACATAATTTTGGCTCAATACTCTGAGGTTGAGAAGCACTTGTGCGACGTTGATACTCAATTTCAGTCCTCTATCGAACATCTTGGAACAAGGATTTCACGCCATAATGGAAAGATCGCTAAGCTTAGTGAACTTGCGCTAATTTACTTGTGCCTAACTAAAAAAACCTGGTAAGTTAGGTAATAGGCCACTTAGCAGCTTTTCCCGTTCCTCTCATCTTGGGAGAATATGTAAAAGGATCATTACGGCTTGTACTATCCCACCGCCGACTTCTTTCCCACAACAGTGCCATAGAAGCCTAACCAATTGAGCCATAACTCAAGCCCTGGTTAAAGGTCCTGTAATATAACACTTAGGGCTGCACCATGTCCTCGTCTTCTTAATCTGATGATTATCGGGACGGCCGTGCTCAACTCCACAAAATAGAGGCTGATATTACGAAAACCTATAAGTATAGAGACCAGCTGCAGAACTTCATAAAACTTGTTTGCGGAAATAACCCGAGAAGAATATAGACTATTCGGTAGCTCTGGGAAACGAATATACAGTTGCGTAGGAATACGACCATCGCGTCTTAATACAATAAACTTGAAAAAGAGTAACGAAGTCTGTATCTTGGCGATGGTCGTGCTCAATACCGGCAGTGACCACTTGCCAGGCCCTGGCACCACATATAAACAGAACCTTGATCGAATTTTCTCGAGTATTAGAGTGGTTGAGGCTACTTAGCCGATGGAGATCCTGGTCTAACCGAGGCGGTAGATGTGCACTTTTTAATATACCGTGTGGTCGAAAGTCAGATTTCCAGATCAGGCAGGCCTCGGAATTAAACCCCGACCGGAGAAAAGGTCAAGGTATGCCATGTCATGTGCAATTCAATCTTCGCCTGTAGATTTGACACCACTCAGGTTTCGAGGAACTACCGGAGCAAAGTCGAGAGACAGTAGGTCTTGGTGTCTAAAAAGCGACCTCATTCCACAAGCCAAGGCACTTTGGCGGAGTGGTTAACGCGCGGGCCTGCTAAGCCCGTTCCTTCGGGAGCCAGGGTTCGAATCCCTGAGGTGTCGTTTTTTATATCTAGATATATGTAAGTATTTATGAATTTTTTTAATGGAAGTTGAAAATCGTAAAAAAGAAAATGAAGTGAGACAAAAATACGACACCTCAGGGATTCGAACCCTGGCTCCCGAAGGAACGGGCTTAGCAGGCCCGCGCGTTAACCACTCCGCCAAAGTGCCTTGGCTTGTTACAGTATGAAATTTGTGAGCCTTCTTGGTATTGTATATCCCCTGTCAACCCTGGAAGCCCTCATGGGGTCCTCCCTAGTATATTAGGGAGGCATCGCATCGAAGGCAAATGGGACCCCAGGCTGCCAGGTAGTATTTAAAATTGAAGTGCTTAGCATATTAATTTACAGTATATTTAAATAGAGAACATCACCGGCAAACTTGAACATTTTGAGAATATATTTTGTTTTGCACTATCATTTTCCCTCCATTGAGCAACTCTATCGCAGGACAATTAATGAACTTTTTCATTTTGCATTAACAAATGTGAATACATACCTAGATCAATCTACAGGTAATCAAAGAAGGATAACAAGAAGCAAGGCTAGATTTACAACCATTGATCCCAAGGTCACGGGCAAAAGCATTGTGCAAACACGATGGTGATTAACAACATCATGTACCCATTGTCTAATAACAAGGTGAACAAAGCACACATATAACCCAACAAGTATATATTCCCACTCATGGTGTATGCCACGCTCATCATCAGTTCATACAAGCTCATTCATTCATTATTCCACAAGAATCCCCTTGTCTTCTCATGCCCGTGTTGTTTCCCAAAATGCCCAACAACACTATTACCACCAAACTCCAATTGACGCTGAAACAAACTCCAAAGTACATGATGCAAAACTCCCCAATACATGACCAAATGTGAACAAAAGAAAATAGAAGTAGAACTTCCTCGCTTTCAGCGTACATGATATTTTACAGAGAAGACAAGATTCTGTACACTCCCCATCACTCTAGTTCATCTTCCAGCAGCGCCTCCAACTCTGATAGAGAAGGCGAAGGAGGTGCAAACGACAGCTTGCTATCCTCAGAAGAAGGGGCGTCACTTTGTGAAGACATCTCATCTTCCAGTAGCGCCTCCAGCTCTTCTATAGTAGCAGAGCATTCAGATGCCTCGTCATCCAGTGATTCCTCCAAGTCCGGTAACGTAGGAGACGGAGGTACAAACAGATCATCGACATCCTCTGGAACAGGGGGGGCACTTTGTGAAGATAACTCTTCGTCCAGTAATGCCTCTAGCTCTTCTATAGTAGAAGTGTATTGAGGTGTCTCATTGTTCACTGGCTCCTCCAACTCCGGTATGGTAGGAGATGGAGGTGCAAACAGATCATCTTCATCCTCTGCAACAGGGTCAGTGGCTTTGGAAGATTCCCAGCCTGCTGCAATGGCCTCCATCTCCTCAATTGTGAGTGATTCGGGCTTAGGTGGAGGCGTATTGTCCTCAGCAACGGGGTCAGTGGCTTTGGAGGATGCCCACCCTGCTGCAATGGCCTCCATCTCCTCAATTGTGAGTGATTCGGGCTCAGGTGGAGGGGTATCGTCCTCAGCGCTGAGGTCGATAACAGGTGGAGGTGATGACTTTGGGGGAGTTGGCGGAACACGAGCCGCTTTCTTTGTATTTGTCCTCCTTTTCTTTGCAGGAGCCTTGATTGCTCCACTATCGTCTGAAGGGGCAGCTCTTTTCTTGCCCCGTGCCTTCGTAGGCTTGGTTGGTGGTGGTGTTGTCTCAGCAGATTCGACAACACCTGACTGCTCTCTGACAGAGGCGGCAGATCGGCCCACGATCTTCTTAGGGCGAGGTGCTGATCTAGCCTGGATCTCTTCCTCTGACATCCCAGACTCTCGTAGCACGTTGGCGAACTCTTCGCGCGTCCAGTTGATACCTGCGCCGCGAAGCTCTTCCCAGTGGAATTCCATATGGGTTGGCCCGTCGCCGCGGTACTCGCCAATCTTGAGTTCTTGCGCTAATTTGCCGAGCTCGACTGCGCGCTTTTGACCGAGTGTTTCTGCTACAGTCACGGGTCCCTAGAAGCTGAGAACAGAGTTAGTTGCATGAACTGGTTGGTGATTGCTTGAACAAAGCTCAGATACAACGGCTTGAGCTGAAGATAGATCAAAGAACAGTGAATCACATACCTGTTGGAGCCAGGAGTACTTCTTGCCGCCGCCAATGTTGTTCATGGCAACTCTCAGAGAAGTTTCTTTTTCTTGGGCCGTGGCATCAGTGCGCCACTCTGTGCGAATTCGTTTGCGTTCCGCACGCTTCTCTTTTTCCTCGTCGAAGGCTTCGGCTTTCCGCTTAGCGGGACCTGTTGCGGAGGATTCTCTTTGGTAAGACATTGTGCTACTTTGAGAAAAGATTTGTTAGTTTGATATTGTACTCAAAAAGTCCATCAAAATAGAATTATATATACAGATGGGGAAAGAGACGAAAACAGAGGATACTTACAGAGAATGAGAGGTTGCAGAACGTGATGTCAAAGTAGTGGATTTTTTTTGGTGATACTTTTTGGTCGCTCGATAGTTGTAGCCTTCGTTTGTGTGTCAGGTCTGGCACCCTTGACGTCCCTTGAAAATCCGCGGGAGTGAATAAGTGTGATTGGGCCTTGGAGAGGTGATTATGACTTGCTCCTAGGTCTGCGGCCAAGTATAGCAAAGTTGTGGTGCTTGAGAAGACTTGACGAAGAGAGGCAGAGCGAAGATGGATGATGATGAAGAAGAGATGGAGAGAAGAAAGAGAAGCTGGTGTGAGAAGAGTTGTATATATAGCGAATACAAGAAGGTCAGAACCGGGAGGGTTGCCGCGTTGATGCAGTTACGATTGTGGATCTATTGAATAGAATGGGATCCCATTGGAGTTGCAGTTGAGTTGCCAATAGCGAGTTGCAAGTCAATGGGTTAGCGACAGCTTCAATGGGGACACAATGGGGTCAATGCTCAATGGGAAGGTTGGGACCACGAGACCACTATTTACTAAACAGTTAATAAATTAAGTTGGTTCCCATGGCAAATACCTGACTAACTCATGCGTTATGAAACTCAAAGGTTTACAGTTTTCAGCGCAATTGTCACGTGGTATATACATGATTTGGGTTTCAATGGGAGCCGACAAGGTTGACAACAGCAGTAAACTCAAAGGGTGAGTAAGAAGTACCGAGTGTACCTGAATACCTACCTAGAGGGCTTCTGAGGTCTAGATATATCCTGCTGGAAGTTCGCGATATGGTTAACTCATACTTGTATTTGCTATGGATGCCTGAGGCAGACATGTTTGTACTATTTCAATGGTTTGGACAACCTATGGAAACCCGTTCCGGGTAATCGTTTGGTGTTTCCATGTTGACATCAACCCATATGAACGTATCTCACAGAATGAATAACCTAGGAGAAGCCATATACATGAATCAAATCCTAGCTAACTGTTTTCCAAATTGATGTTCTATTGTGAGATCCATCAATTTATAATAGATTATAAATAGTTTCTCTGATGTCAAATATGTTACAAGTACTAATGTTGAGAATATTGGCGTGCGGCATTGATTATCATCTGGAAGGAAAATATTGAAGTATAGTAGAGTAAAGCATGCCTCCAGGACATGATAAAAATCTATACATTATGAGTACTAGTTGAGCCTCCTTGATACTTACAAATACTGTACGTTCGAAGGTATTCACGTGTAATAAATGCTTGTTATAAACTTACGTAGATAAAATACTAAACTAACAGTATTATTTAATATGAATGCTACTTACTAGCTTAATGAAATGGTAATCAAACAAAAGATGCTTTGAAAAACTCAGCGCGTTTAAATATTTCCTCCTAACCATCGCTCTCTACATCAAACCAGCCGTATACGGCGGTAACCACGCGAGAATCATGTTTCACCGAACGAAACACGTATGAGACATACAACTGTTATCAACGGTCTATGTCTCGCTACAAACCTACGACGTACTACAACACATCTATCTTACCTGAACAAGCCAAGTAAATATTGTCTAAGCAGAGTGCTCATCAACAAATTTTGATCTAATAAATAATATTCTGGATTTATCAGCCAAAGACTTTCAAGCTATCTATTTCGGTAGCCTGTAAACACGCTTGATACCATTCCCTAACCCAGTAACTCGACCGTGAGACGTGAAGGACTTTCTCGAAACAATACAACTATGCTCGAGCGAATGCGTGCTCCATAGACTTCGGCAATACCGTAAACATAGGCTTTCAGCCTATTTCTTCTTAAAAACCTTGCCAGCGGGACCGCCTAGAATCTCAACGGGAACAGCAACACGATTTCCATCTTTGTTACTCACCCATCTTACAAAGGTGGGACTTGGCTTATAGCCTTCGGCATCTGGCGTTGATTCCATCCCGGGCTGGGACTTACCCTTTGTTTTTGGTGCTTGCTTTTTGAGAAGTTTGTTGATTGTTTCCATCTGTTTGGTGTTAGTTCAGCATCAGTGTTGGGATTTGAATTGAGTGGAAGTCGAGCAGGGATATTGTTATCTGACCTTGACTTCCTCGTTGCGTTTTTCGCTGAGGTTCCGTCGACGGCGAGCCATTTCAGCACGGCGCATAGACAGCTCTTCGGCGGTGAAGTGTTTTTTCGCCTGAACCTCTGTGAACTGGTTAAAATAATGGCCAGGTAAGATCCGTTAGCTTGGTAACTCACCATCAGAGAGTTTCATGAGCGCAGCATCGCCGTTCTCCTCGAAACGAGCGCGTTGCCGTTTCGTCATCTTGGTCAAGTCCGGAGTCTCGGCTTGACTACCATCCTCGTCCCTACCTAGATCGTCTTCTTCCGCGGCCTCTGCCTCCTCAACCTCTTCATCTTCACCTTCGGCGTCTTCTTCGTCACCGCCACCTACTTTGACGGTATCTTGAATTTCGTCTGCGTCACTCTCCAGCTCACTGAGCTCTTCGTCGTCGCTGTCCTTAGCATGCGCCGCCGTGGCTTTTGAGACGGCGGGTTTTGCCCCCCGAGATCTACTGCTGTTATTTTTCTTAGAAGGTGCTTTGGATACTTTGATGACGGGAGCGGGTGGTGGGATGACGCTCATATCCATGTCGTCATCTTCACCTTCGGCATCTTCTTCGCCTTCTTCATCGTCATCTCCCTCGGCGTCGATATCCATGGTGTCGTCGACGACAATTTCGCCTTCGGCATCCTCTTCATCGTCGTCCATCATGTCGTCATCCTCTCCCTCGGCGTCGTCATCCTCCTCTTCCTCGTCATCGTCGTCACTAGTTTCGACGACATAGCTCTTCTTCTGAGACCGATTCCTCTTACCCTGGATGATTTCGCCGCCGGAGAAACTGTCACGTGCGGCTTGGCGGGATGACTGAGCGGGCTGACTGGAGGTGGCTTGGCGAAGCTTGCTTGCCGGAAGCTTAACTGTGAAGTGAACATGATGGTTAGAATCTGAGGGCGAGGAAGGAGGGCCGCGCGAGATTGATGCCGCGGCGCTCTTACCCTCAGATCGGCGCGAAGATCTCGATGACATGATCTTCCCGGTCCGGCTACTAACGTGATTGTCGCTATCGACCATGTCAGTGATGTGCTTATTTGCCCGTTGGGCAGCGGCGCGACGAGGGCGCGACGCCATGTCGGGCAGCTAATTCCCGTAGCACACGAGAAGATGGCGGATCAGTGACGGGGTATAAATGATGTGTGCAGCAGGCCCATGTAATGGGTATAAGCTGAGCAGTAGTTCACTGGATCGGTGTAGAATGCAAGGGGATTGATGATGATGACGGGGATGCTGCTGATGCTGCGAATACTAATGCTATCGTTCCTGGTCAAAGATGTGGCTTGTGAATGTTGTTGTAGACCAGGAAGCGAGGATGATGCCGTCGCTGCTATTTTTGAAGGTGGCTTGTGTGCGTGCGCGAGGAAAGAAAGAGACATGTGATGATTGTGATAAGCCCAAGCGCGTGGCCGGAGGTTAACAGCAGGCAGAAGGGGCCGTGACACGAGGGTCGCAGCAAACAGCCGGCGAGGTATGTAGGTAGGTAGGTTGCCGCAGGGCTTAGCTAGATGGTCCGTTGATTGGGGGTCTGGTCTCAACTGGCTCGGGATCGGGATTGGAGGAACCTTGACCACTTGGTCTCGTTCGCGACACACCAAGGTCCCTTTTCCTTCCCTCTCCGCCTCACTCCACCTCTCCATTGCTGAGCTGACTGTGCATCGGGCTTGTGCTTTTTAGCAACGGCCACCTTGTAGAAGCACACAGGCTTTTGCAGCTTTGCCGCTTTGCAGCTCACAAACCCGCGCTTCCCAGCTGCCATCAGCCAACAGCCGCATGGCCTGCGCAGCGAGGTTTCATCGTTCATAGCAGGATACAACACATACCGGGGCCGGCCACTAATTGATGGACTGGCCGATTGATTGATTGACTACCGGGCTGGCTGACGGATGATTGATCCATTCATCCATCTGTCTGTCCACCCTCGTCAATCAATCAGAGCCCGCGATGGCCGCCCCAGGGAGGAAACGAAACGCTGGCTAGGTTTTGGGTTTGCGCAACCATCCTAATTTCCATGTTTCGTCCTGGGTACAACCTTCCCATCTCCCCTCTTTTCCCCCGTCTGGTCCCTGTGACTTACATGTGGGCTTTGGTGCAGGATGACTTCATAAGCACCGACGCCAATCTCTTCTATCTCTCTTTTCCGTTGAAGCACAAATGTGACGATGGCAATGATGATGACAATGATGATAACAACAACAGCAGCAGCAACACCACGATGGCGATGACGATAATAGTGGCAACAAAGATCATTAGCACTTACAAGAGACGAAAACGAGCTCAACTAGAACGGCTTGGCTATCTCAAAATGGCGTAGCGAGCATGAGAACGGAGGCGTCGATTAGGTGCCGGTGGTTTCTTGCTTTCTTCAGCTGGTACTTGCCGGGCACTACGAGCAGTACACGAGGGATTCTCGGAGGTGCAGACTGCCGGCGATTGGTGATCAGCGATTGGCGTGCAACGCAGCCGGACACAACGTAACAGCCTACACCGAGCTGCGTTTGTAAACAAAGTTTCCACAGACGTCCAGAAGCGGAAACGCCTGTATGTGAGAATGCTGGCTTCTTACTTTTTCTGGTCTTGGCGGCGAAATATCACAACCTAACAGTCTCGCTGTGGTCAGCAGCAGAGCAAGACTTTGGTGGCTCTCCACGGATATACTCGGTCGGCAGCTTTCGGCCAGCGGCTTACTCTGGTCAATTTGATTGGCACTAGATGCTCAATGATGGATGCAGTGCGAAATGATTATCGATATCTTCTTCCTTTGATTCCTAGATAGGTAGAGGGCGAGTTGGAGATCTGTATACATGGAGGTACACCTACAAACCTTGTACCGGCGGTAGCTAACTACACGCCAGTCACGTGTGTCTCATTCCGCGTTGCTGCCATGTACCATGACCATTGTTGTATATTTCCCTACCAAAAGTGCTAATATTCATGTCCCTCTAACCCCTTTGAGACATGTAGAGACATGTAGATGGTCCAAGTACGTAACATCAAGTAGGTATCCTGATTAAGTATAGTCCATACAAAGACGGCATTCTTCTGCCAAAAGAAAAAATACCATTATATTAATTAATTTATCAATACTTTGATTAAGCCATATAATAGATAGAAAATGAGAACATAAATAAGCTAGCCATACAATACTTGGTATATCGAAATCCAAACAGATTTCGAGTCTATGTACATAGGTAGGTAGGTAGGTGCTTAACGTTCGTTGACCCATAAAATCACTAGTCTCAATGCGCTAACATATCCCTGTCAGCTACCTAAGACAACATTGAACTTGGTGCATTTGCCGAGGCAAGCTGCTTTTCCATCTGCCATCATTATATTGTCGTAGCTATTACTCATACACACAACACCTATATTTTATGGTTATTCGTTTCTATTCAATTTGTTCCTAAGTCTTCCCTCCTCTCCTTCGATCTGTATACAACTACCTCCATATCCACAATGGCCGATTCGAAGAAGCCGTCTATACCCGCGTGGCAGCAGGGTAGTGCAGATTCCGTCGCTTCGGGGCCCGAGAACACGACCGTCGAGCATGCCCGTCGGTTCCTCGATGATGAGGCTGTGAAAGCTGCCGCGTCCGAAGAGAAGCGCGCATTTCTCAAAGGCAAAGGCCTCGACGATGCTCAAATCGACCAACTCCTAGACGAGCCCTCGGAAGCGGCCTCACCTCCCGCTCCGACACCGGTCACTGCTACCGAGCCGTCAGCAGCATCGGCTGATGAAGAGCAGAAGGTGGACGCTCAACCGGATCCTGCAGAAATGCCCTTGACGCCCGCCGATAGTGCTTCTCCAACAGTATCTTCTACTAGCGAAACCTCTTCACCGGCCAGATCCTCGACCAACGACAGCCCGCCTCCAATTATCACGTATCCCGAATTCCTCACCAAGCCTCAACGTCCGCCGCCCTTGATTACGCCTTCGCGCCTCACCAACATTCTCGCCGTATCGGGTGGCATCTGGGCCCTTGTCTACGGATTATCTGGGTTGGTCGTCAAACCAATGGCCGACAATCTCAACGAGGCGCGCGCCGAGTACTACCATCACGTCAATGAGAAGCTTTCCCAGCTGGTCGAGAAGCTCGAGGGCGCCGTGAGCGAGGTACCCTACAAGAATGGAAAGCCATTGAAGTCCCAGTTGCAGGACCGCGCCTACGACGATAATGCGAGTGTGGCCAGTGACCCCACTGAGCTTTTCCATCGTGACATCGGCACACAGACGTCACCTCCCCCCTCCGTCTACGACACCAATACCAGCAACGACAACAACGAGAAGCCAGTTGACGCTCAGGCGCGCCGATTATCTGCTATTAGCGCGTCCCTCCGCGAACTAACGCTCATGCACACGCAGAGGGCCGAGAGCAGCGCCGACTTAAGATCGGCAATTGGGCAAATCCGCGACCAGGTGGACAAGGTGGCATATACGCCTATCCAAGATCTCACGGCCTATGGTGGGGTTGGGTATGGCCAGAGTGCGGAAGCGGATGACGAGTTCAAGAGGACAAAGGACTCGATTCGCAGTATCAAGGGTCTCTTCTTGAGCTCTAGAAGCTTTCCTGCAGTAATGACGAGATAGGGTCCCAAAAACACTGCTCCTAACAAGTTTGGCCACGTTTATCCGGCCTACGAACGCGTAGACTGCTTCAAAGCTAGAAAGCGTTCTTATCCCAAACTGCTTTGCCCGGTTTGGATGCCAAAGAGACGAAGATATACTTTCCACTCCTCAAGCAGCACGAAAGACCATCCTAGCCTGAGCCCCGACCGCCGGGCCATTGCTGCCAGACGACTACGACAATTAAGTCAACATTTATGTCCTACAGGTGATCTTAGCAGACCTGGCAGCCCTACCCCAGGAATGGCGACCGAACACGGCCCCTGGGCTACACCTAACCTGAGCTTCGGCGACTTCCCACCAGTAGATGCAGACGAACTCAGAAAAAGGCTCCTAAACTATTGATAGGTCTCGCATATAACCATATAACTTTCGCCTTATCCCGGCCGCGAAACTGAAGTGTTATTAGTCATCCAGGGAGACGAACTCATGGATCGGGAGATGAGATAAAGAGTTGGCCGCTTACCTCATTGATAGCTTGATGTACGATTTGATGTACGGTTCATTTATGGCGATACCCAGCGTGTTGTTTACAGTGCGGTTGTTGTCCGCTTAATGTATACTATGTTTATACAGGTATCAATATTACTTGTTCAGCTTACAGCTCAAAAGATCGGGCTTGTATTATGCTCATCTTTTTTTTTTCCTCCCACCGAGAGAAACCCATTTCCCTGGTCGATAGGCATGGGCGAGGACACCACACATTATGATGCAAAATTTGAAAGAAAAAATCTGAAAACGTAGATGGGAAAAAGTCAATGCTAATTATGTGGTTCTAACCGAGCCGGGTATCTATCCATACATCCATCTGCTTTATACATCCCTCACCCAAACCCGGGCCATACAAGCATCATACATATGTCTACCAGTCACCATCACTATAGGTATATACTAACTGAGTAAAAACCAAGAACACTGGTTTGTTTATTCCTCGACAGACGCCATTGCCTGACGACCAAGTTTTCAAATAACGTCTAAGCAGCATGCATCCGTTCCGTCGAATCCCTCGCGTACCCTCAGAAATCCAAAAAGAGCGACCCAATAAAAGCTGCGAGGACAATAAATCATTTGGTGTAAGCCTGCCCGTTCTTTATCCGGTAATGCCAAAATATGTAAAATAGGGGATCTGGGATAGTGTATGGTTGAAGTAAAGTGAAAAGAAAGAAAGGAAAGAGCAAGGTTGATGAAATTGGAAAAAATTGAATGCTGCCGGGACGCCGATTCCATATATGCAAAACCCGGGTACCGTGCGCCATGCTTGATGAATGCTGTTTTATACATCCCGATTGATCCTGAGATCTCTCTGGTCCCCATGCTTTGTCTATGCGTTTCTAAAGGTCTGGGAAGAGCGCTGTCATGAGGCGTAATTGGGTGGTGGATACGGCTTAACAATAGGACCCTGCCCACGCGCCGGTTCAAAAGCACTCGACTCGCCACTAGAGCGATGTAACTCCTCAACTAGCGGCACCGGCTCCGTGTCGGCGAACGAGTGCTTCGATGGTGTCATCAGGACATACATGGCGCGCATCATAGCAAGCAGCACGACAAGGACGTAAATGAGCAATAATCCCGTCGAGATGAGCGCCTGCTGTATGATATGGTTGCGCAGCCAGTTCGTGACGTGGTCGACGGCGCCCGTGATCTCGTCCGTCGTGACGCTGCTCGGCGAGGCGAGGAAGGTAGTTAAGTTAGAATCGGACTTGATAGAGTCGCTCGCGCCCACGGAGAAGATGTCGTTGGGGAACATGGGGAAGTCGATATGCGCATGGTCATGCACCCACGTCAACCCCTTCTCGACAGACTCGATCTTCAGCCCCAGCAGACACCGCACGACCTCCGTCGCCAGGTCCTTGAAGACCGTGTCCCCGAAGACATCGCTGATCCCCTTGTCGATCTCGTCCATGAACGTGTTCAGCGTGTTGTTCACCGCGACCGTGGCGTTGGTCACGTGGCCGAGGATGTTATCGTTGATCTCGTCGCTGAAGGAGAGGATCACGCCGTTGGCGTCGTCGGACCACTTTTGCGAGACGTTGGTGAGGGATTGCACGACGTCTTGCGCGAAGTCGCCGACTTGGTGGCTTAGTTCGGGGACTTTGTCGTCGATTGTCTTGAGCAGGATGCCTTGCCAGATGCAAGAGAAGAAGCCGGCTAATGCGAGCGAGAGGACGAAGAGGGCTGGGAGGGACGTGGAATATGTCACGAACCAGCGCGTCACGATCTTTCGCGGGTTGCTGGCTCCGCCTATCTTGCTGGAAATGGCCATGCCTGTCCTAGCTCCCAGGGGAGACGAGTACATGTACCCGTAATCCAGGATATCGACAGCACGGGTGGCGAACTCGTTCTGTCTGCGCCAGCGGCGCTTCTCGAGAATGTACATTGGGATGATTACAGCGACAGCGAGAAGGGCGAGGATAACGATTGCCGCGATCTTGGCGTCGTACGCAATCTTGAATAAGTCTTCGAAGAATTTAGTTAGGCCGTCGTTGTCAGAGCAGAACGAGAGAGATTCCTTCTCAGCTACTGGGAATACTTTGTCATCAAATGACCAGTTTCCGTACGCCTTGTCAAGTTCCTTTCGGATTAGATCGAATGGTATCGACACAGCTTGGCCTGTTAGGTTCTTGACCTGGTCAAATGTAGGGATCTTCTGATTGAGGTTGTCCAGGCCCTGGACGAAACCAGTGCTGTTTATTTGAATGTTCTTCAGCTCATTCATCTTGGACACGATGGCCGTCTCGAGATCCGGCTTGTCTGGCAGCACGCCTCTCTGGTACAGCGCAAGTTCGCGACTGAAGATGTTGCCGACGGTATCGCCAATGCCGTTCTTGGTATCGTCCAAGATGTTTCCGGCCTTATCGGCAACGCTGTAGACATCGTCGATGACTTTCTGTATATCATCGGCACTAGAAGCGATGCCGGTAGCCACGCCGTCGATGGCCTTGTTTATGACGTCGGTCGTCTTCTCTACGGCGACTGCGGAAGCGTTGAGGCCGCCGTGCACGACCATGGAAATCAAACAGACGTAGGTGTCGGTCATCATACCAATGACAAACAGAATTAGGCTCTCGATACCGGTGAGGATCATGTCTAGGACGGTCATCAGGGCCTCGACCGCATTGGTGATGGTTGATGCGGTCAGTTGATTGACGCCGACAGACAGGTAGTGAGGCATAGAAGCAAATGCGCTACCGACATCTTCGACTTTGGTACAGGCCGACAGGGCCTTGGTCTTGGCTTCGGACAAGTTGTCGTTGAGACTTCCTATCGTGAAGACGAAGTTGACTAGGACCAATAGGATGAGGATAGTCCATTTGTTAAGCCAGACTTGTGATAGCCTTGATCGTAGACCAAGGTATGGTGTAATCTGCTTATCCGACTGGGGGCGAGTCAGAATGATGTGGTCCGGTTCACCCTGCTTCATGGATGATATTTCATAGGCATCCTGGGCGTTGTGGTTGAGTGAAGGGGGTACAGACGGAAATCCATCCTTCTCTTTCCAATGAAAGGCCATTATGATAGGTAAGATTGGTCAAATTGAATGTATAGAAAGTGAAGGCTAAAATAATTGGGGTAGAAAATAAAAAGCAGGACCCTGCCTACGAGTAGAGAAGAGAAGAGCGAACTAGAATTCGAAGGGAAAGGAATAATTCGTTACGAGAGAATCGAATAGGTGGAGAAGTAAACACCAAAAGATAGGAGAAGGTAGTAGTAGTGGCCGCGGGTGAGCGGTTGATATGGCCGTGTAAGTCGAACACACGCCGGAGTAATAGGAGGGCTTTTGTTCCAGGTAACAAGGAGTATCGAGAAAGAGGTGAACACCCAAAGAAACGAAAAGATGCTAGTAGTGGATAAAGAAGTGTACCAAGCAAATCATAAACCCATTGCCAGCATGGTAGTGTAGGGACCGAACAAGAACAGAGAGACGACGAACAATAGTTACGGGGGCCACGGGAACAAGAAACAGCTGTAAAAGATATATATTTGACTGTGACGTTGGGGCTCCCTGGAGTCCACCATGACTATGGACAAAAGAGGTCAAGTGACCAGCAGCGGCAAAGCAAGGCTAATTATTAGGAATCCCTTTGTTTCGTGTCGTAGCCACAGGCAAGCTCTTTTTTGCTCAGGCATTTCTTTGTCTGCTGCCATCGAATGGACCGTCGCGCGTAGACCAGGATATTAGCTAAGCGCTGTGGTGGCTCGAGAACCAATCGATGCTGTTTGTCGGGAAGCCCAGTGACCAGGGACCCCCCGGCATCAAGCCAAAATATTCTACTAAAAGGGAAGAAATAGGTCCCTCGTAAAGATACTGCAGCTAGGGATGGGCGAGGAGACACTGTAAATCGTTACAGAAGCGCCCTTGCTGCTCTGATCCCAGTGAGTAGTATCAATGACTCTTATATTTAGCTGCGATAGCAGGCAATGTTCTGCATTGAGGACAGGAGCACCTATAGGATAATTAGTAGTTTACGAGCATCGTTCTAGTGCACGGAGCACAATTGTAGTAAATATATCGTAGACATGTAGCGCAGTCGCAAGTAATCCCGATGATAATGATGCTGAAGGCAGCATAGAATGTCACTGTAAATACCTAAGGTACAGTATGTGAATGAAGGGAGGTGTATGCAAACCAATTGACGACCCTGCAGTGGCCCGCCCGTGCATCGTGCCATGACAGATAGGTCTGGATGGTAGGCCGCATGGTTTAACGTATAGCCCGCCTACAACCCATGTGGTAACCCCACCCATGATCGTGCTAAAACCTGCTACTACCTCATGTAAATAGAAGCCTGAGCAGTACAAAGTACTGCCTGAGGTATTCTACGTTTCTACTCGAGCAGATGGTGTCAGTCAGTATCATTGATTATTCATTGGGTATCTCTAGCGAGGGGCAGCGAGCATAGACCACTGAGCTTCAATTGGGATAGCGTACTTGGCTACAAGGACAAAAGTGAGTGAGTATCTGAAGGAAATGTTACTTGTTTCGCTCTCAAGTAAAGTGAGGCCGCTTTTCACCGGTTTTTCTAACAATCTTGGCGTAGATTCAGTTGTTCCCACGAGACCCCAGATTCTGTTATATGTATGGTTGAACCAACTGCATACCACTGCCGATTGGCCTTGACGATCGCGCCCCCAATACAAATACATCTTGGCAACTCGTTCGGAGTTTTCGGCAGCGCTCATAATGTAAGATGATTGGCCACGAAGCCATCGGGCGGCTACAGCATCAGGCCCCTTAGGTCAGCATTTTAAGCGCCCACTTATCCAGTCGCTCCCATCGACACTAGCCCAACATCAAACCTCGGGCTTTTTCATTTTCTCGAACCGTTTCGGCCTGGTCACACCACGGAGAATTACTGTGCCCTCTCCCGGAGGCCTGTGTGACTGTTGGTTCCACGCGCCTATTCGTATGCAAGGCGGTTACTCAATTGCTTCGGCAGCCCAATTCCGATCGGAGCACCGCCTCGACTTCGGGTCTAAGCCGCAAACGACACTGGTGTACAAGCTGAAATGACATCATAGAGCGGCCTAAGAGCCGGCCATGTTAAATACCAGGACCTGTCTCTTCTCTTTTGAAGCATAGGAAAGTCGGTGCGCGGCTAGACAATTCGAACTCAGCCAACATCCTTCCTCTCCTTTTTACTCTATTTGGGGCAAAAACTGACGCTCCAAAATCAGAGATTGACATGAGAAGAGACCGTGCCTTGTATCGGCTCGTATTTCTATAATGCCCGAGAATGAAGGCATTGTAGTGCATCTAGAGTCGGCATAAATGGGATCAGTATTCTGAGCTCTGGATGCCTGTATCCAGATCAGCTCGTACATATTTCCTTCGCGGCCTTAAACGAGCGGGGTACTTTTCCTCTCCAATTCTGATCAGGTCTTGAGACTAGGATGACAGGGACCACGCAAAGGTAACAGATGTCATAAATCCGTCCGGAACTCGTTGAGCAGTAGCTGATCGCAGGCATTGCCAATATCTCAACCGATGAGAATCTACCGTTCAACGAATACCTCTTGTATTGAAAATATCATACTCCTGTGAACATGGAGTCACTGAGAACACCACACCGTGTCCAGAAACTCAGGTCAGCAGAGTTGCCTTCAGGTATGTATGCATGTCTTATTCATTCTTCCGTAGCTTCGAGAAGGGTCAACCTCTAGAATTACGTCGATCTTCACTATGTAAGGTATTGAAATAAAAGTACAGAGTGCAGAGTGCAGCGAGACAGTAGGTAACATCAAGTCTCTGCCGAATGACTCCGCCAAACCCGACTCCATAAAAGACGTGGCTTTTAAATGTCTTGTTCCAATTAGTGACATACATAAATTCTATTGCATGAGAACCATACCGTCGTGCAATTGCCTACTCTTGATTTAGCCAAGAGAACTTGACAGGCAGATCGGTGGAGTTTGTCATTCGGGGCGTCTCCCCCTCCGTTCACGTAACCGGTGCCGTAAGCTCAAGCCAGACCCCTAAATGTCGCAAGTATGACGCGAGCTTCTCAACCTCCCGAACTGATCCGGTGGGACAACCGTATTGCTGTACATTTATAAGCTCAATTGCGGCATTATTAACCTATGTGTTAAATCCATTCTTATATGAGCTATTTTTCTTGCTGTGGGAGCGTCATGATATCCTATTCAGTCATCTAGAGAGCAGTGGGCCACAGAAGAAATCTAGTAACCACGAGACATTCAATTGCTGTTAATACCCGTGCAGTAAAACGGGGCATGATATCCATGGGGCATTATAAATCATTGTAGCTAGGCTAATGTACCGTTGAGATAATTAAGTATCGAAAGCTATAAGTAAACAGACCAAGCGCTCGTTATTCCCAGACATTAAGCCCAAACTTCAGCCTCATCCAACAATCAAAGAGCAGTAAAATCACATCCTCTAGATCTCCATCATGACACAGACCGTAGTCCTCATAACCGGCGCCTCGCGTGGCCTAGGCCAAGGGCTCGCGCAGCGCTTCCTGGCCCTCCCAAACCACGTACGTCTCCACCAAGTCCAACACTAAAGACCAACAATATACCAACAACAATATACTCACTTTCCCATACTAACACTAACATAACATAACAGACCGTAATAGCCGCAAACCGCGACCCCCAAAGCGCCAACTCAAAATCGCTCTTAGCGCACCCCAAAGGCGCCAACAGCACCCTAATCCTAACCAAATACGACGCCGCAGACGGACAGTCCCCATTCACCGTGATAAAAGAACTACAAGAGAAGCACGGGATAACGCACCTCGACATCGTCGTGCCCAACGCCGCCGTAGCAAAAGTCTTCCCACTAGCCCGCGACGTCCGACGCGAGGATATCATCGAGCACGTCGAGGTGAATGTCCTCAGCGTGATCTCACTGTTCCAGGCTACGCGGGAGTTGCTGAAGAAGGCATCTGGGGAGCCTGTTTTTGCACCTGTTGGGTCTGCGGGTGGTGCTCTTAGGTATGTAGACGTAATCTGGTATACCGTATACGAGATTTCAGATCCGAATCCCCCTTTTTGCATTGATCGTTCTCGTGGAATAGAGGAGAAGAGCTGACGGAGGAAATAGCCGACAACCCGCCGTTCCAAGCTCAGCGTACGGCGTCTCAAAGTCCATGCTTTTCTGGTACGGCGTCAGAATTAACGCTGAAGAAGAGTGGCTCAACACTTTCGTGCTTGACCCCGGCTGGGCCCAGACTGACATGGGTAATGACGCGGCGAGACTATGGGGGCTCAAAGAGGCGACGATCACCGTTGATGAGTCGGTGGATGGCTTGTTTCAGGTATTGAGGACGACGTCTAAGGAGAAGCATGGTGGTAAGCCTGTTTTGTATACCGGTGAGGTGCAGGAGTGGTAATTAGCCACGTGTAAAAGGCTTGTAATATGCATAACGAAAGATAAGGCGGTGTACAGACTCGGGTGGGCATTCTTGGAGATTCCATGCGTTTTGGATGTTCAGATATGGTAATTTGACACAAGTAGGTGGTAGTTATAATCTTGATCCATAAGAATCAACGGCGAAACTACAGAAGCTTCATGCCCTTTTCTCGCCTCTCAACGTTCTTCTCAAAGAACACTCTGCTTGAGGTCTCAGACACATGTATCTAGTTAGACAACTTCTGATGTATGATAGATCCCAGGCTATTAGATTGGAAGATATCTACTAGAAGATTGCGCACATAAAATGTACGGAATATCCCGACTGTGCTGTTCTCTCCATCCCTCTCTCCATCCTCTCATCCTTATGCCATCATCGGCTCCCTAGAATTCCAGTTGCTCCCATCGAGTGAATACTCGTGTGAAAGTCAAAGCATACCTCAACGCCCTTCGTCATTGCTCACTGCGAGCGTCTACCTAAAATGTCGCAGTTTTGCGAATGTGATAACGGGGGGCCCAGCGGTCAAACTACGGGTTGTTTGGATATCAAAAGCATCTCAGGAAGTCAAGAGGACTCGCAGTCATCTGCGACGCACCATGGCCATTGCGACTGGGTGCCAGTTTCCTCATCCACCTCCGAAGCTGACTTGTGCAGCTCGCCTCTAACTGAAGACAACAAGCCCGGTCTATCATCACCAGCATCCCCTCAGTCAGTGGTATATAATGCTGACTCGAATCATGGCTCCATGCAGCTCGAGGTGTCAGGAAAGCATTTGCAAGAGACACGATCACAAGAACGCCTAAGCTCGTGCATACAAAGACAGGATTCATGTATACAAACCCAGGACTCGTGCATACAAACCCAGGAAAGAACCATCACTTACCTGACGAGAATGTTCGACCAGCAGCGAGAAATATCGGATACGCTAGGGGCGAAGCTATATGATTTATTCATGGTGATGACACAGAGCCAACAATGTGAATTGGACAAGCTGCAGAAACGGCTGCTGGGCTTACAGACTGATGCCGAGGACTTGCTACTCGGCCAGGAGTGGCGAGATCTTCAGCAAAAGCTTCACGATATCAATCGCAAGCTGGATAGCTATATCAAAACTAGCACGCCAGAAGCAATCTCCACTGGCAATATCACGGACGAACTGACGCTATTTTTGAGTAGTCTGCTAGGAGACATCCCCAAGGTGTGGAAAGGCATGGAGGCGTTAGAACGGGACATTGAGGAAGAAAGGTTTAGGGACGCCGTCAGCAAGCTCGGTAGCAGCGAGCCCTCGATCGAGTGCCCAACTAGTGAGCGTGAAAATCAAGAGAATACTAAGAGCATCAGCACACTTGCTCGCCCCTCTGTGACAGATATTCTGGATCGTTATTACGAGTTCTCTCGTCTCCAACGTGAAAGGATGGCGACGCGCAAAGAGAAGCTGCAAGCGCTCTTCGACAACATCTCGACAGAGCTCGGACGCCTCCAAGCTGACTTGACTTACGAAGAGGGAAGAACCGCCAACATGAAAATCAGAATGATGTTCTGGGGAGACGACCTAGAAGCGTCCAAGGTCAAATGCCCGGCCACGTTGATTGAGAATCTGGAAACCAAGCAATCGGCGCTCAATCGTGGATCTGAAGAACTCGAGGAGATCGCGATGCTGGTACAAGATTTGCCGTCGTCTTTTCATATGATCGACATTCGTGGTCTAGGGGAAGACCAGGCATCAACGTCAATGTCGACGCACCCTGAGTCCTCGGCCATGGGGGTGAAGCAAGGATCAGGAACGACACGAGATCGCTCTGGCGTTGCAGGCCAGAAAGAGGATATGGCGTACATTGCGGAGCTCGAAGCAAAGCTAGCAGAGAAGCAAGCCAACGAGACAGCATGGGCCACGCACTTCGAGGACTTGCAGAAGCGAGAGAAAGAGGCGAAGGCTGCGCTACAGAAACGTCTTGATGCCGCAGAGTTCGGAAACACAGAGATGCGAAAAGTGGTCAAGATAGTGGCCGGAAAGCTCTTCGAGCACCGAGAGCGCCTTTGGGGTCTTTCTACGCCGGCCCGCAAGCTGGGCGAAGAGCTTATTAAGACTTTGGAGCAGCTGGACATTCCATGTGATGAGCCGCTGATTTATGAGTGATGATAGCATGGTAAACCTTGGGGAAATGAGAGTTGGCAATCGGCGGCGGCAAGGCGACAGGTGATGATGATATAATGCTAGAACGCGAGATAGATAGATAAAGTTGGGTGTTGGTAGATTTTCGCAGTGATGGATAGAGCTCAGATAGCTAACCGTCATAATAGGTCGAACTTGGTGTTCTACTACCTACCCAAAGCTCATCAAATAGTAGCCGTTAGTCAAGCTTGAATCGAGCATAGACAGCAATACTGAGGATCACGGTTCGCGCCGACACACGGCAACCTGGAAGTGATGTAGATATTTCGGTAATAAGCTCAAGCCAGGACTCAAGCTATGAAAACGGTGGATCCAGTTGAGGTAGTGTACTCAGTAGAAAAAGCCCAGGACGTAACAAAACGTAAGAGAGCTGTCTTAGCGCAGTTGGGAGCTCTCCACAGCATGTGTTGAGTTCTCGATTGTCCAATCACCAGCCAGCCGAGGAACGGGGTCAGCTACGTAGCTAGTGTAATGGATGGCCTACTACCGTAATAGCGATTTTTGGAGAATCGCACTGATCGTTCGCAGAGAGGATACGGAAAGTTGCGAATATGTGACGTCATGTATCTCTCTTTGATCAACCTGTAAGACCTTTGCCATTACCTACCTACTAAATGATATTCGCCTTGCCGTGAACTTCTCCCTACAATAAAATCCTCTTCATCTCAATCACTGTTTCCTGACTGGCCATTGGTGATTCTTGCATTTCCAATAGTTCTTACATACATCTCACACTCCTACTCTACGCCAAACGACCTCATACATCAACAACCCTTCACCAACTCTTAAACACCACACTGCACATACAAAACAATGGCGTCAAGAGTACTGTCCAAAGCCGTTCGTCCGGCCGCCAGCTTCGCAGCAGTCAGACAACCCGTGATAGCCCAGCGCTGCTTCAGTGGTAGTACCATGAGCTTGAAGCACAAGGAGAGCACCGGTACGTCCATCTCCCCTGTCCTATCATCACCACCGTCCTTTTTCCTCTCTCACATAACTAACCCAATTTATTCAATATTTACAGGCGAGGGCTACGATCCCGAGAAGCACAAGGAGGATCTGCTCGCCAAGCAAAAGTCAGGCAAGGGCCACTGGAAGCCCGAGCTGGCGTCCGACAGCGAGGAGGCCGTCAAGGCGGACCGGACCAACCACGAGGACGTGGCCACGCTGCAGAACCGCACGAAGGGTCACGCCGAGGAGACGCACAAGACTGGCAGTGGCACTAGCATGCGTGATGGCTTGTAAAGAATCGAAGTAACTAAGGAGGAGGATATGGGTATCAATGGACTAACGCTTCTCACTATGCTGTGGAATTGGAATGGGGTTGAACCGCGTCATTGAAGGTGATCATACGAAACGTCGTCATGAAAAGGTCAAGCAGGATATTTTGTTGGATGGGTATTGCATTGTCAGCTTGGCGGACAGAACCAGTCAGGCTGGTGAGATAGCCTGATCGTTTCGGGGCTCTGGTGTACGATTCAGATGAAATTCAAAGCATCAGCACCAACATTGTGCCATGTACGCGCTTGTATGGGAGTTGTCTTGTCATTGTAAGCGCAAGCTCGCTACCTGACTTTGTTCCTAGTTTGTAGTAGTATAAGTGAAGTAGAAAATCAATCCATGAAGCCGATCAAGAGTTCTATGACGCCTCTGCACAAATGAGATAGCTGATGGGATTATGTACAGCAGAGTAAAATCGAGATAACCAGAACCCAGAGGGAAAGGAAGGGAAAAGGAAGCCAAACCGAACAAAACGGGAGAGAAGGTATACTGGCTTCCAGGAATGATGATAAGTACAGAATCTACCGTGAACGCCGTGCCGAATGCAACATGCCTGCCCGCTGCTAATCTCTCTCCTCCTTCTCTTCTTATGCACCTTGTTGTATAAGTACTTTTGGAAGACCTCTTGGACCGTGTCATGACCAGATTGAGGTCATATATGCCTTATCCAATTGCCCAAAGGCTGCTTTCATTTATTTCAAGATAGCAATCAGCAGGACTAGGACAATGATCAAGATGATGATAGCAATCATCTGCTTGCTCTCGCCCGCAGCCCGAGTAATCCGGTTGATCTGGCGCTTGGCACGGTCGAGGCGACCCTGATGGCGATCAACAGCAACATCGACATCGTCTAACATTGCAACTTGATCATCCAGCTCATCCCCAATCTGCATGCTCAGCTCGCGCTGGCGCGCTATACTCTCGCCTAACCGATCGAGCTGCTCATCTTGTTGTTGCATGACTCGTTGGTGGTATTGGTGAATCTGTACGTTGTTCATCTCGTTCGACTCGTCCCGGTATCCCATCGTATCATCCGGGTTGTCGCGGTACCGGCTGCCGAAAAGCTGTGCCTCGAGGTCCGGGCTCGCCGCGTCGCTGGACGGGTTATCTGAGAAGCGCACGGTTTTAGATGCGGTGCGGGCATTCTTGGGTCTGAGGCTGGAATTGGACGCAGGGGGCTTCCGCGTTGCGTGTTCGAAGTCGGGGTTCAGAGCAGGGTCGTTCGCGTGTGTTAGTGTGTCGGCGGTCGATGGGGAGGAAAAGCCGTGAAATTGCGACGTCAGATCGTCGTACTGCTTCTGTAAACCGGGTAGAGAGTCTGAGATATCGAGGGCGCCACTATAGATATGTTAGTCGATGCAACGCCTCATCATACATCGCGGCCGAACAACAAGCTCCAGTCGTCGCATCATGCGCAGCAAAGCTGGGAAACAGGGCTTATTTACTCTTCGTCCCCAGCTTCTTGTAACCTCTTGAGTTCAGTTTCTAATGCTGCTAAGCCGTCTTTGAATTGGTCCAAGGACCTCGATATATGGCCGTCGTTGGAGTCGCTGCCAAGGTCGAGGCTCTGGGCTCGTTGCCGCTCAAGCAGCGACAGCTTGATGTGGTCGGCGAGGAGTAATAGCTGGTTCGGATTGGTCATGATGGCGATCGGTCTGATTTCTCTTGGATATTGAGTTGTCCGGGGCAAATGATGGACGAGGGTTCAGCTAGTGAAGAGCTGAAAGACGGATGGACCGGCAATCGAGGAGGCAGATGTACAGAGATGGTGCAAGTGTATCGGTCATAAACGTTGTCACTGTTACAAATTTACGCCAGCTCAAGTATTATAGAGTTGTTGCTTGAATTCAGATCGATGCCGCCGATATCTAAGGCGACAATAGAATAGGTACTCTGGTGGTGCAGGCAGCTTGACAATCAGTTCAGCCCAGATAGGCTGCGAGATTCCCTCGAGCAACGCTGCGTCGCCAAATGAACATGGGTGGTAAGTGAAACGTCGTCTCCTTTTTGCATATATCGGGAGCCTGACTACCCGGCCTAGTTAAGGAAGGAGTTGCGACTATGGCATGATATCGCTAAAACAGAATAACGGCATATTCTTCAACTCATCTTATGTAATCCAATTGGTAGACAGCTTTAGCTCTGTTTCTACCAACTTCCTTTCCTGAGCACGGAGACCACAACCTCGTAAAAAGTAAGAAAGAGGTAATGCAAAAGTGTCGGAGGAGGCTGGCGTCATAAATAACCCAAAAACATATTCGGCAGAATACAATGCAGCTGGATAAGACGCAACCTCTGGGATTGCTCTAATTGGATAGCCATCCAAGGATTGTGTCTTTCCCTCACCTTACTTTCAAAGCCAAGCTTTTCCTGCCTTCTTTCACTTACTCCTGCGCCCCCTCCGGGCCTAGCATTCTACTGGATGATCCGAGGGGCGAAGTGGAGAGCCGGCGCTGACCACCTCCGCACCGGGACTCACATCGGCTCGGCAGTGCGAAATCCACGCTCTCTTGGACGCGAGGGCTTCACTATTGGCCGATTCAGGCGAACGACATCTGCTGTTTCCGCCTCAGCCTAGCCCAGTCGGCTGAGTAAAGCGTCCTTTTCCAGGATTCCGGAACACTACACTAGACCACTCAGCTGAACTACTTAGTAAACAGAGAAATAAAATAAAAAATAAAAATAGATAGGGTTGGCGTCTTTTTGTCCGGAGGCAGGGTTCATACCCTGTCCATAGCCCTGGAAGAGACCATGTAGCCGACGAACCAACATGCCCGCCCTGGTGTGTTTCGCAGGTTGTTCGGTCCGGGGCCACCATGCGCATGTCAACAGACCCAACAGCCTTTGACCATCTTTCTCCCTCATGGGACACCCCGCCCACTGCTGGCAATACCCGTCGAACGATTGATTCACTTGCCGTGGAATTGGAAACGCTTGCCGTGTTCCCGAATACGGTGTAGTGCAGAGTGAGACGGGAATGAATCGAGAAACTTATCTCCTCCGTGCGCAGGCTAGCAGATTAGGTAGGGAGTCTGTCGGTCGGGTCGGCACATGACTAGCCATCGTATATCTAATGTAGACTAAATGTTTATAGTCCCTCATTTTTTGTTTATATTTATTTACTTCCGCTCGTTGTGTAAATATATATAGCTACTAGTATGTAAGGTCATTGTGTCGTCATCGCTTTCATATCAACTCTTTCCCCTATTCATCACCATGACTCTCCCTACCGGTGTCTACCGCGCCGACCAGGTCGGTTCATTATTACGCCCCAGGGACCTCCTCGCAGCCCGTGACCAAGCAGAGGAGGGTAAAATCACAGCAGCACAGCTACGGGAACTAGAGGACAAGTACATCGCGGATGTAGTACAGAAGCAGCAAGCCGTCGGCCTCCGCGCCATAACAGACGGCGAGTTCCGCCGGCGCTGGTTCCACGTAGACTTCCTGAAACACCTATCCGGCATCGAGCAACGCGGCGCCATGCAATCCACAAACGTCAGTGTCGGCGGGACCATGCCGCCCCGGCTCGTCGTCGTCGACAAGATCGGGCACCCGGCTCCCATCCAGGTAGACGACTTCCACTTCCTAGAATCACACATCGACAAGAGCCATGTGACGACGAAAGTCTGCATCCCCTCGCCGACCATGATCCACTTCCGGAACAGCCGCGACACCATCGACGAGAAGGCATACCCGCAGCTGGACCCGTTCTTCGAGGACCTTGCGCGCGTGTTCCAGGAGGAGCTCGACGATCTGTATCAGGCAGGGTGCCGCTTCGTGCAGCTCGACGACACTAACCTCGCGTATCTCTGCGACCCGAAGATGCGCGCTGAGGCTGAACAGCGGCATGGCGACGCGAATGTGCTGGCGCGGCAATACGCCGCGCTCATCAACGCGGCCATCTCAAAGCGGCCGAAGGACTTGACTATTGGAATCCACCTATGCCGCGGAAACCATCGATCGCAGTGGTTTGCGCAGGGTGGTTACGAGCCGGTTGCCGAGGTGTTGTTCAAGGAGCTCGACGTTGATGTCTATTTCCTCGAGTACGACGACGCGCGGTCAGGAGACTTCTCGCCTTTGCGACACCTGCCACCCCAGAAAATAGTAGTTCTCGGCGTCATGTCGAGCAAGACGGCAGCGCTCGATGACCGCGCCCAGATCGTCAATCGACTGCGGGAGGCTGCCACGTTTTGCCCACGAGGTCTCGACCAGCTGTGCTTGAGTCATCAGTGCGGATTTAGCTCGACCGCTGAGGGCAACGACCTGACGGAAGAAGAGCAGTGGGCTAAACTTCGTCTTCAGGCTGATATTGCGAAAGAAGTCTGGGGAGAAGACTTGTCGGTTTAGATACATACCCGCGAAATACAAGTACATTGAATAATAATATGAGCATCAAGTATAGATAGTCCATCAGAAGTCATATCAAAAGGTGAATGAAGTAGCATGTCACATCCCAGTACGCCAATGATAGGAACAAAATAAGAATATGAGGAATGTAATGAAACTATTTCATCGAGTCTCGTAACCCTATTATACAACCAACTTTTCCCAGTTAACCCTTACCCACCACTGATATCATTTTTATTTGAGCTCTGCGCCAATTTGTCTATTGTGCCGCGAAACCACGTAGCGCCATCAAAAGATACCCCCCTGACAAAGGTGACTGGGAAACCGGGGGGGAGAAAGTACAAAAGAAAAGAAAATCACGAGCAAAGTATTTTTGGGTTTCCTAAACTCCTGTAGTCCCCTTGAATTAAGTATCAGACTGCCGCCATTCCGGTAACCCATCATAGACTCATGCGACTGTAGGCGATGGCTCAGGGCTCGAGCCTAATACCAGAAACTCAGCGGAAATCGTCAACTACACTGTTTCGATAAAATCGCTTCCTATCTTTTTTTCCGACCAACCTAGGAGCTGGACCATGGGAAACTTTTCTGGTGAGACAATGCTTCATATACGGTGGCCCACAAAAGAGGAATTCAAAAGAGTCTCAAGCGAATGTCGATGAAGTCCCCTAAGCATCAGTGGCAAAGCAAGTCCTCGAGGTATCTTCGCCAGATATAGAAACTGAAGAATGTGTGGTATCGTGAAAAAACCTTTGCATATCAAATTCGCATCCTAGGGATGCCTTGTCGAATATAGTGCGGTCGGTATGAAGCACAAGAAAACAGGGAACCTCATTATATCAAAGAAAAACTTTCTGGCATGGGTATCAGACGTGTCAAGTGGTCGACGTGTCATCATAAGGCACGATGTGCTTGCATTTTCGTCCACCAAAACGGGTCGGCCGTAGAATAAGCTCCAAATTAAGCGCCTGGAGGTTTAGGCACCTCACCGGTTGGTTGACCGCCTTGCTGTTGAGCAATAGCTTGGTACCATAGTGCTAAGTACGCATTGTAGCCACCATCTGAGACATTGGTCAGTACAACGTTTGCAGCTTACAAGTGAAGAGACTTACACATAGCATACGGATCGGCAGCTCCATTAGCGGGTGGAGGATTCTGCGAATCCGGGATACTGGGCTGAGTGCTAGAGCTGTGAGAAGTATAGTTAGAGTTGGGATTGTCCCAATCACGGCGATTCTGATTGCGGCCGCCACGACCACCGCCACTGTTCTTCTGTCGCTACGAGTTTGTCAGCATACACACCAATCCAATTTCGTAAACGAAAACTTACCACGGCATCAACTTTATCTTCTATGGCTCGCTTAGCTCTGCCGATTGCGTCACGAGAACCAACTAAGCCGATTTCACGTTCTACTTCACCAGGGCCTGAAGATTGAGAGACATTGATCTTACATCCCGTCGTGCTCTGCATCTCACGGATGGTCTCGCCTCCCTTGCCAATGATCATACCCACAGCCTCTGAAGGTACGTAAATAGAGTCATTGATTTTGTCACCACCGCCTTGGGTGTTGTCGTGATTGTAGTTGTCATTCTTGGCTGGGCGAGCAGGCTTGTTAGTGTCGGGGTTGTTGCCATTGCGCGTGTCACTGTCAACGATCTCCAGTATCAATTCCTTGGCTTGAGCAGCAGCATGGTGAGGTCCGATGAGGTTGACAGGACGAAGACCGTTCACGCTCTTAGATTCACCAACGATGTTTATATGGCAACCACTGCGCTCTTGGAGATCTCGGATCGTCTCTCCACCACGTCCGATAATAAGACCAACGGTACGATCAGGCACCATAATTTGCACACAGTCTTCCCCCTCACGCAGTGCAGCGGGAGCGTCAGGGCTAGCGGCACCTCCTCCTGGAGGGCCCAAACTGCGACCCGGCGGTTTCTGAGCAGGATCAAGACCAGCACGTGCAATTGCACCCATTCCACTATCTTCAATGATTCTATTGATCGCAGCTTTCGCTTCAGCACGTCTAGCACGAGGACCAGTGATTTTGCATTGACGGTACGGCCCTGGTTCACCAGAGGGGGAGATGAATTGTACTCTGCACCCAGTCTCAGATTCAACGCGTCTCAGATTCTCGCCTTGTCTTCCGATGATTAGGCCCACAAGGCTGGATTCAATTTCGATCATCTCGTCATTGTCATCGCCAGGTCGATCACGCCCACCCCCACGAGGTGAGAAAGTACCAGCTGGTCGGCCCCGATTGGGACCTGGAGACACAGAGCGATCGCGACCGAAATCACGAGCATGGCTACCACGATCATCACGTCGTTCATCTCTGTATGGATTGAAGTTGTCACGATAGGCATCACGACGTGTTGGAGAACGAGAGCGTCCTCTATAATTTCTGACATCGGGAGCACGAGCATCATGCGGAGCAGGATATGCAGCCTGTGGTGGCCGTTCATACGGGGTTAAGCCTTTCTCGGCCGCGTATGCCTTGGCTTGAGCAATGGCATCAGTAAAGCTATTGTTTCCGTTGGGAGGTCTAATAGCACCCAGGTCAAAGTTGCCACTAGCTGAGGGTTGCGGTAGACCATAGTTTGCGGGAGGGTATGGTTGTGGTTGAGTGGTAGGAGGCATCGGCGGATATGCGCTTGGAGGCGCCGAGGGTTGATAAGGAGGAATCGCATGAGGTGGCTGGATTTGACTCGGGGTGGAGACATTGCGCTGGTTTGCTACAACAAAGGAATAACGTTAGATACCACACAGGTAGTTTCAGGAGCCGAATCATGTCATAGAAAGAAGAGGGGAAAACAAGGACGAGTACAAGAGACATCGACTTACCCAGAGCAGCCAGAATGGCAGTAATATCAGGCACCTCACCGCCCATCGTGTCGAGATCCTATCAGATTTATCGAGACGAAATCAGATCAAGATAAGAAACCTGGAGAAAAGAAAATCACGCGACGCGGGGCGACGTAATGTAGCGCACAATTCTGTGGCGACCGATATTCGCAGGGACTTGCAGACCTCGGACAGCAAAGAGAAGACCCTGATTAACAAGGGTTGTTGCTGAAGACGGCGACTTGCAAAGCTAAGGCTGAAAGAGATCCAGATTACGTAGGTGCATCAAGCGGCCACAAAGTGATCAAACAGGTTCAACTACCAAGTCAGTTCAAGATGATGCAGGGTCCTCGCAGTATACTTGTACTTGATCTGAAGCGTCTCTGGCTCGAGGAATCTGACTACCTGATTGAATTGACGGCAAACGCACTATGAATGCTGTATGCAAGACGGGTTTGTACGAGTCTGCAGTCGCATCAACACACGAAATGCTCAGTCCTGTTGACAAGAGTAGGGACCGAGAGGCGGGGCCGAGTAGACAAAGAGAAAGACGAGTTCCTGACGACGAGAATCACTAGGTCACGTATCTCAATTTGCCTGATGCAGCCGTCGTCTCCCGCTGCTCTACTTCCACAGTAGCGAAGAGTCGATAGAAGAAACCTGGTTTGCTTTTCCGTACAGAATCACGAATGTCGAATGTTGGTGGAATACTGGTTCTGATGATTATGTGTGTGCGTATGTGTGTACGGGGGGGAAGAGAAGGTCAAGAAAAAAAAGTGTGGTTGAGGGCGAGTATATGTACGCGGCAGGGCCAAGAAATAAAACTGGCCATAACACTCTCGGGCAAAGCCATGAAAAGTGGGGAACTCGAGTATGCAAAAGGGTGCAAAGGTGCAGAGGTCACGTTCAATGGTCCGGCACTAACCAATTCTGGGCAGGGCTTTGTGGTCTTTGACCGCGCTCGACTCTCTGCCAAACCTCCACAATACCATGCATTGTAGAAAATCACAAAGCCTTATCAAGGAATACCTAGTTCGGCTACCTGAATTTCTTTGGCTGTAGTACAATAAATACACATCACAATTAAAATATAAAGTAAAGAAAGATGAATCAAAGAAATCCCGCACCTCACCAGTTTGCAGTTTACATCAGGTAGCCGCTATCAGCATGTTTTAGTTCCTGATACTGAGGTACCCAACCACCCATTTTACAACCGCAGTCTGCAGTCCACATATGGACGGAAATCAAAGAGATAACGTATAGACTTTTTGGGACAAAATCTCGTGTTCATCTAGAAATGCATATTCTAGTTCTCCATAGCATCAAGAGCTCAAGCTTCTTCATATCGTGATTCTTATCTGAAAATGTGTATATTCATTATTGATCCAAGGTCTGACCAACCATTAGGCTCACCAAATCGCCGAGATTGGGGCAACCGATATGTAAAAGGTATCATTTGTTACCACTCCAAGTATTTATTCACATCTCGGAGTTGTGCCCTAATCCACAATTTTCCATTTCTGTTTGTTTTCTGGTCTGGTTTGGAGTGGCTGGAGCAAATGCAGCCGAAACTCTGGGCCGAGCCAATTAACATTGTATGCATCCATCCAACTTAATCACTTGTTAATCAGTATTTTCTGTTTTGCATCGTTATGGTCCCTTGCAATACATTATGGTTCTACATGTTGTTTTGACCTGAGTCCAATAACGTCTTGATACTCCTCTGATGCCTCTTCCAATGTAATGTTCCCAGCTTCTCATCTTGGTAGCATTTTAACACGTGCAAATGCAGGATAAGGTAATCTTGCTTGCATATCGCTGCATTGTGGATGTTAGATCTCATGAGTGTTGTTATATCGTTCTTTTCTTACCGGGAGCCCTGCCCAATTTTATTAAGAGGAACATCACTTATTATGTGTATAACAATGAGCTTGTGGATATGGCAGAGGAGAGGAATGAATAACTAACCCTTATTGCTAAACTAATTCATGGAGAACAAAATCACACTGGGGCATCTACAATTCATCCCCCCTTAGTTACCTTACCCCATTCTGTAAATCACGATCGATATTAGTTACACTTATGTCACCTATTTCTCAAGGGGGCGTATTCCTTTCATGTAAATTAGATGAGAATTCCCAGTATAGGCCTCGTATTATTAGAATTATATCAGTTAAAGTCATAATGTACTGGTACCAATACTAAAACAGCCGATTATATAATCATTCAACGGTTATATCTTAATGATATCGAATATTTGATCATTGTTAAGGTGAGGTGCAGGCTATTTTATGTTTGCAATGTAAGGTGCAGATAACAAAACACGGTGCTAAATGGGTTTGAGACACAAAAGAGGACGGTTGTTCTCGTGAAACATAACATAATAATTGTATTAAAGACATTTTTCTTGTATACGCGCTGTGGCTGCTGCCACGTGAGTCGTTCTATGCATGGCGCGGTTGATATCAGACAATACGAAGTAAACACCGAGACAGCACTGATACAGCTACTAACTCTGCAAAAGCAACATGACTAAAATAATGCAAGTATAGGTACCTGCATATAGATAAGTATGAAGTAAAGACAAATAACGAGCAATACCTCGTCTATCGACGGAATTTTAACCCAGCCTAATAGCCGGTCTTAATTTCATGAGTTCCTTAACTCATTCTCTCACCTCGGATGCTAAATCCCCAACATCGAATCAAGGCGTTCAAGCCAACTCGGCAGAAGAAAAAACCGGAAAAAACAAAAAACAAAAGCCTTGAACAGTCTACTTATTTAACTCTATTTATAAGCCTACACTCCCCGCCCCAGCGCCACGCCATGTTTCTCTTCTTCTGCGAACACGATATCGCCACAGTCATGATCGACAATCGCGAGGCGTTAGACTGCATGTTCAGTCCACGACTACTATTTAGTTGTTAACTGAGTCTTGTCTCAACTCCTTTTTTCCAATGCAACGTTCATGTCACATGCCTTATATAATGATCTAGATACATGTTGATTTAGGGTACTAGGCTCGACGAACACACCGCCTTATAGCTAAATGAGGAAATCCCAGGTACTGCCCGGGTCACGAGAGACCAGATGTCATGAGAAGTGGTCATTTCTCACAAGCTCTAGTTATACGGGTTTATTGTTTAAGGATGCTCTGGCTGACGCCTCGTGGCCGAGATTCGAATACACCACCAAACTGGATGTCGAGTCTAGAGCCTTCTAAAGCTCCTCTAGCCATATCTCCCCCCTAATGAGCTTCATCAAATGTAGTAGTGGTAGTTTGCATCGCGTGCTGCTTCTAAATTGAATATTCGGCAACTAAGAGTCCCCGGTTATGGCCATAAATAAGGATGGTCTGTTTTTGACTTACGGTTTGTATTTGCCTGATATCCCCTGGGGAAACAACGAAAGACATTCGCAGTTGAAAAATATAGCGGGATTCCGCCATGCTTGGGACTGTTAGTCATCTAACCGTAAAACTCTAATCACGCAAGTCAAACAAATCAGTTTGAAATGATCATGGCAGACTGGCATTGCTGTATGATGTCTCCCTTTCGCTTATCCGTTCCAATACATGGTTTGCTCATACACACTAAATGGTTATATCCATCACTGAACCAATAATAGCCTCCTAAATTTCCCCATTGATGATGTATGACAGAGACACAATTGTAGAAGTGGAAAAAATTGATTTTCTCAACGGCTGCCACCGTAATACAGAGAATCAGAAATTGTAAGTGCAGAAACATTGATATCAACCGTTTATTTGCAGCCCACATGAACCGTGGGCAACCCACAACTCCATTTCGTGCCATGAGCTTCGCCAAAAACAAGACGCGCGACCATAGTGCAAAACCGTTGTCCGTTGTTTGAGATTCTCTTTGTCCACCGGTTACTCCCAATAAAGAATCCATCCCGAGTAAGAAAACACCTACACCCCGCCTCCCATTGTGAGATATCGCATGCCTGCTTGGACCAAACGAAGACCGACCCCTAATCGTCGCAAAACACTCGCTCTATATGTGTATTGGTATTCTTTTCTCAGTTGTCATGACCCATCATGACTCTTTGATCGTTCCGCTCCCAGATGAAATGAAACCGAAGACTCCGATTATGTTGTCGTGAAACACCCATGCAATGAAAATGCAGAAGCCGCCATAAACTGAACGCCCATTCGTGAATTCAAACAGCCCCATCTTGCGGGGCGGGACACCGAGTTTTGTGCCTGGTATATTTTCCATTGCAATTCCCAATGTAAAAAAAGCAAGAGGTATCGATCATCTTCATGTAGAGGTAAACCCATCGCGAACGCACATAAAATGGTTGTTAATGGGCAGTTGTATATGTCGAGTAATTATGTTTATACAGGGAGAAAGAGGATAAAGGATGCGATGTAGCCGAAAAGACTCGTTTCGCCGAGGTGAAGAAGAATTAAATGATGATGTCGATGTCTGATGCCTGCGTCGGTGCCCGCCAAGATGAACCAGCTGTGGAGAAGTGATACAGCGAATGAGCGCTACGTAGACGAATCTATATAGCGGTGCTCACGAGTTCGATAGACAGAGATAGGTATCGGTAAGTTCTCGCCTTTCATTGAGAGCAAGATACCAATCTACCAACGTCGACCGATATGGTGCATCCTGGCAGGCGACACAGATGGCGGCGGGCTCGACATCGTTAGTCCATTAGCGGGGTTGATAATAGGAATGGCATTACGGGTCCTTGTCGCGGCTGGTTGGTGTAACTTAAGGTTTGACTGATGATGCTGAAAAGTTGGAGGCACAAATGCAGGCGAGGTAGAGTTCAAAGTAAAATGAGAAGCAACATGTTGTGGGTGTTGCGTGGGAGAGGAGCTAGGCGACCCGCTCGACAGCGATGAGCGATCGGATGAAGCACTGCTAATTGACACGAGCTGGATACAAGGGAACCCGAGTCAGCATGTGAAATGCAGCCGACATGGCCTGTGACCTTATTCTCCGGAGAGCCTTGTTCCAGGGGGAATATACTCTCGGTAGAGGAGAGCGGGGCAGACTTACATCACTCTCTGTTAACAACTTGGGACAGAACTCCATGTCATCTTCGAGGTCGAAAGACCGGCTGGCCTCGAACTGTGATCGAAACGCGGTGACAGTAGGGTTGTCAACCGACAGCTCCCTGATGCTCTTGGCACCACGAAACTGCTTCTGCGAGTTCTGGGGGACCGACACCCTCGGTGCCCTCCTGTTCCGCCCCCCATGGTGGTTGTGCGGTACCGAAGGAGTAGTGGCAGTCGGTTGGTGATGGGGGTGGTGGTGGTTGAAGCTGTAATATGCGGACATTATGAGAAGCTCTCTTTGGCTAAGAAATACAAGGTATGTGCGCAGAAATAGCGACAGGCGGTCCAGTAATGGGCGCCGTTGTTGGTGGCGGCGAGGAGGCTAGTTGGTCGTCGAAGAGGTGCTGTTGGTGGCAGTGTTGCTTGGGCGGCGAAGTTGAAGTCGATGAGTAGAGGATGCGTCAACTTGCAGCTGTTGGTGGTTGGGGGCGCTCTGTTTGGGTCGCTTGCGGGCAGATTGCGCGGGTCTTAACGGGCGTTGTGCGGTATTAAAAGTCACCTTGGATCGCAGACCAACAATGGCAGAGGTTGAGGGGAATAATCAAAGAGCTTTTTGAATTTCCGTGTTTTTTTTTACTGGTTTTTGTGCTATTTTGGCTTAATTCTGTATGTGTTGAAGAGCGTGGGTTGTTGCGAGATGGGAGCAAGTATATGATATGATATGCAAATTGGGGTGTTGGTTGGCCTGTGAGAGAGAAGGCGGCAGTATGTGCGACGGGTGTGGTAGGATCGAGTGTGGGAGAGAGTGAAGGGGGGAACGGCTGGATTTGGCTGAGTCGGGGGTCGGAGATGGTGAAGGATTTTGTTGAATAGAAAGACGCTCGAGAAACGTAGAGGAGGGTGGGCTGGGGAGCTTGGGGACAGTAGCAAGTGCCAGGGGGGACGTCTTTGCTGAGTTGCCTCAGTGGCCCTCGCCGGCCTCAGCTGTCTCTGACTGGCTGAAGCAGCGCAGTCGTCGGCACCCTAGTCCTTGTCTGTCCCAAGGGGGTTTAGAGTGCTGCATCAGTTTCCTGCAAGAACAACATCATTCGACCAATCAGACGGGACTCGCCACTAAGCCCACTCGGATCCGCTCTTTTCGGCGGTATCGCGACGTTTGATTGGACTTGATTCCAAGCGCTAGGTCATTCGTGGAGACTGTCGGCATGGGCGTGGCAAGCCCTGGCCGTGTGGCGTTGTCATGCTGCTACCTTACACACACGCTGGCGACCTACCTATAAACACAGTACACTGCTGTATTGCGCTATACACCACACTATGAGGACTGGAGGGAGGTAGTGAGTATGCTACTTCATCCCAGCCCACACAGTATCGCTTACCTGGGTTAGCTGCAGACCGCCCCTTGCTCATTGTTCATCCTTTTCATCCTGTGCCAGTAGGACAGGTGTGTGTTTACTTAGCGTATACCTGCTGGGCTACAAGCGCCCAACTGTGGACAGCCCCGACTGCATGTACACTACCTCTCCATCACCCTTACTCGGGACAGGACTCAGAGACAATTCATTGTCACCTTTTCACCTTGTTGTGTCTCGTCCAGCAATGCGATGTGGGGATATACCGATCCTTCGAAGCTGTCTCCGCGCCCAATTGAAGCCTGTCCTGCTGATGACGATGACTCGAATGCCACGGCACTCCGTCGGCAGACAGGTGTGCGCATGCCACTGCACAGCAACAGTCCTCTCGACTGATTCTTCAGCAGATGGTGAGGTGTGTTCAAGCTGCGGGTAATAGATTGACGATGGACTGATTTGCCATCGCGATCTCGGTGTTTCGGTGACGGCTTCGGTGGTTTCCGCGTGCGCCCCGCGAAACCAATACAACGCGATAGAGCGTAGTGGTGCTACGGTGTTCGGTATTCCAGGCTGCTAGTGTACATTCTCAGGTACACTCGCAGGTACACTGCCTGGGTTGTCGTTCCTTGCCGCCAAGTCAGACGGCGTCTGTGCTTTGTTGTCCATCGTGACCCCCGGATTTCTAGCGCATCCTCACCTAGGTACCTAGGAACCTGAAGCGCCCCTTTTACCGGTCGCCTTTTGTACTAAGTGTATGGTATGTAGGGCAGTAGCGTGTGCATATGTAGGTCATCTCATGGACTGATTCTGGACTGATGTTCTACAGCAGTGTGTGCAGAAGAGTGTGTATTCATCTGATTTTCGAGAGCATCTTATTTATCTGGGCCCAGTATTAACCAAACTGTAGTGATTGCTATCTGCTGAACAATTGGCTTTATTCGACACCACCTCGACCACCTGCTCAGCATGTATACACTTTACCTGCTCTACTGCGTACATAGACTACAGTGACCTATCATACCATATCGACTATCTTCAAGGTCGCAATTTGCACCAGGCCTGCTCGTCTCCGCATAATGCAGGTGTGAGGCAGTGTCCAGTCGAATCCTAGTTCAGCCACTCGGCTCGCATTCTGGTCCCTCCGTTTCAGCACTGTGACCATCGACACCGTGATCTACACAGTCCGAATTGGATTTCTAAACTGGATATAAATGTAGTACCGGTACTCTTACCGTTATCTAAAGTAGGGCATTTACGGTTGGACAACACCGTGAAATGGATCCTTCACGTAGTGATACTTTGAAAACTTAGTATGACGGTGTCAGTAACCGAGTCTTTATGCCCACACACAAAGAGGATCTTCAACTACTGTACACAAACTGGGCTATCATCTCCACGTACAGCCAGCCGTAGACTGCTCTAGAGTCAGTCTCAAAAGGATTTTTGCCACCTTCTTATAGGCTGGAAGAAGCTTCTCACTTACGGTACCTACAGTACCACGCTGACTGCGATGACATGCACACACTTCCCTAAGCTAGGATCGATCTACTGACTACCCATTTATCGCACTACTGCTTCCGCGGTACCAAGAAGAAGGATTGAGATGGTGAGAATGGGTTGGGTATGCTCGACATCTTCGTCCTCGTCTCCCCGCACGCATGTTTCTTACGTCTGCTTACAGTACTCGAGTACTGTACTTAATCGTGCTTTGCCGATTGTTGTTTGGGTATTGTTTTTGCCCAGCATTCCCTTCTGATGCAAGTTTCAGTCCCTGAGAGGAGGAGAATGCCAAAAAGGGGAATGACATGTTTCAAAGCGAATCAGACAGCCAGACATGATCATCCCCAACTCTGGCTATATTCAGTATGCTTGTTTGTACCGATGGTTGCATGCAGCCGATGAAGCGTATGCGCAAGACAAGCCTGTAATAATAGGTAGGGTCTCTCGCACGAGTGCCGAATTCGATTCTTTCTATCTTTCCACACTGGCGCACATTGGAATGGCCCAGTCCCAGCTGCTGCAGACTGGATGTAACAGCAGCGCGCGCTCGCCTTATCCAGTGGCTGGAACTTGTTCAACTGACAAGATAAATTGCCGCCTTGATGTGTCGAATGCGGTCTACACTCTGCAGGTCGCCGGGTGACCTGCACCCCCTCTCTATTGTCCCTGTTCACACTTGGAAATGGAGCCAGGCACTGGCGGGGTGCCTGGCGACTCGGACAGGCCGGGTGATCCAATCCGGATGGCCCGTCACGAGCGATTGCATGTTTAGTGGTACGTTCCAGGTCCTCGCCTTTTCGTCGAGTAAGGTAGCACCGGCGTGACTTGTTACAGAATCCTGCCCTACCCGCTCCTACAGTAGCCAGCATTATCTAGCTCACAGCTTCTTACTTACATAATCCGACGATAACTGATGACTGTGAGTCCACCTACCTTTCTATCAGGGCAGAGCGGCAGCTTTGGGTCCACTTTTACGGCTCCCTGACGGCAATGTCGCCGTGTGACGAAAGCGGCGACACTAGGGACGTCTAGAAACGTCCTCTGACGACGAAATCAGTGACTTCGTCAGGAATCAACTTGCTCATGGTGTCATGGCGTCCTGAACTTTCCCCCTTCACCCGATCTCCTGGCTACGTTATCATCCGCATTCTTTGAGTCGCGCCACAAGGCTTTTAGGTTATCTTGATATCATAAGTTAAGATCATAATCAAACCGCCCATTCCTCAATAGCCAGTTAATACAGAAACAACAATACTAAAACTTGTTATACTTATCCTATAGTAGAATTAAATATGTTGCTCTGTAAAATACATAGATCTCAAACATTCAACCACATTTGACTAATCAGTTAAATATTTTTGACTGAATCAAGTATTATGTCTTTGTATGCACAGCTGCTAATATTATTGCGAATTACACAAGTATCTGAGCAGCAGTTGGTTTAATGCTCAGTGAACTAAGCAACTAGTGGCACCGAAATATCTTCCCTAATCAAAGTAGAGATATGCAGGTAGAAATATTCCCGAACAAATTTACCAGACAAAACAGATAGCAGGAATGTTCAGAAATGGTATTTAGAGACAAGAGCTTGTCGATAGAAGCAAAACAAGCCAATATAAGTCAATGTCTCTATATGATGGACAATAGCTTTAATGTTATATATAAGTTACAATTATGCTTAGTTCATAATAGTAAAGACATACAATTCCTGACAACTCCCGTCTATATCCATTAAGTCATCGAGTCATTTCTTTCGAGATTTCGAGACTCATGTTGAAACAATGGCATCGGAATGTTATCATCACTAAGGATATCTACCATTTTCACAGACTTAGCATTCGCTCTATATATAATAGAGATGGTACTTGATAGCGTCGTAACGTATTTTGTTAGCTACGATACATGGTTTCAAGTACCGGTGCAGCACAACTATTTTATAGGTATGAGTTAATACTGTTTTCCACTTCAGATCAGGGTCTACTCACAAGCGAATAAGCGAGATCAGATAAAAGTAGAGGGTTCTCATATGTCTACAAAGATCTCTCAGAGTATACTTATGCATTACAGCCAATCTGGGCGAGGGAAGAGCTGCTGCATATACTCGCCCTTTGGGTCCCGCATTTATTAAGGCAGATGTGACGAGTGAACGGCATATCTTAGGGAGTACGTATGCCTCTAGAGGAGAGACACATGAAAAGCATGCGTCCCTCGTACTCTGTGCACCGTCGATAGGGCACAAGGCTTCGTCCTTATGTTGTGCAAACATACCTAGCGGCGTGTCCCTATCGACGGTGCACAGTGTACGAGGGTGGAACTATGATGAGGCCTATTTGTTTGCCTGAAGTTTAATAATATTGGAGGCTCTGTTGGTAGTGTACCATTGTACGCCCATGCATCTCCTATTTCAATACCAGCTGCCTTACGGTACAGGAAGAGAAACGGGCAATTTTTGACTATTAAAAACTTTGCAAGGAAACTGTATTGGAAAACTATCGTATTTACATCCCGAATGTGCTTTTAGACTGACTTTCTCTTTGCTTCCGGACTCAAACAACACCGAACAACGTTACTCCCGGCTTTACACATGTTTGCTTGATCATCTGTGTAGCTTCAGTCAGTTTCCGAGTCACCCTAAAGGCAACAAATAGTGTTGCCTTCTGGTGAACGTCACATTCACACGCAGGTTGTGCTACATGTGCTACGGATGGCGCGGGCTTTCCCCAGCTTTGCCCATATTGATCCCTTGTGTTGCCTTGGGGTATCAAACCGTCATTATGATTAGATCTAGGCACCCAGTGCTCTAAAGGATCCATGAGCACAGTCACACAAGCAGGGATGCACATTTGAGTAGGTCATACAGAGAGTACAGTCAAAACAAGGACCTATGAACCTTCCCCATGCCTCGAATGCATTAAAATTCATATTATGAGTATTGCATAATTTTTTGAGTAGTAGTGGCATCAAAAACATAGCATAAATATTGTATATACCTTGAATATTGCAAGCCGTGCATTCTACTATCGCCATAAATAGATATGCGGCGCGGAGGGCATCTAGGGCCTCTCAAGGCCCCGCGCCTTTATGAAGCGATTAATCTGTTCTCGAGTGATCTTGTCGTTGTATAGCTCATGGCATTCGTAAAAAGATATTAATTCTTGAGTGCAATCGACCATGCCCTCGATATCGACATTGCTCTCTGTGAGGAAACGTGCGTATCGTTGCACTTTGTTTAATCGGGGGTCTTGTTGTCTATCTTTATCGGAGACAGCAGCCGTGTTCTGGCCGCTATTGCTGCTAGCAGTCCTAGTCTGTGCTTGGGCCTGTGCTTGTGCCAATGCAGCAGTCGCAGCAGCCATGTTCGAGGCTGTTCCGCCCGGACTATTGGGACGTAAAACAAGGGCCAATAAAATCGCTGTTAGGGCGATGGTGTACGGTGGATAGAGGAGAGGAAGGTCGGTCATATAATGATCGTTGACGATGGACAGCGCGAGGTTGGCATCGTCTTGAGACAGGAACAGATCTGATTGGAGACTTGTTAGGGTTCGGTAAGGTTGGTGGATGATCAGTTGAGAATGCATCTCGGATATCATGAAGAATTCGCATTCACCCAGCCGGGGGATATCAAGAGACACAGTATCCACTACGCAGCCAGAGGTTGCCCCTGTCAGCCAGCCAATTCATCTCGGAAATCAAGACAAGGGGGAAGACTCGTACCTGGCCACAGAGCACGCGATTCTGACACAACTAGCCTGATGTGCTGTGGGCACTCCTCCATCTTGCAAGCCAAGTATAATGCGGTCGCGAGGACAAGATAAGGGTTCGTTCGGCGGATCTCGACGGTACAATAGAAACGCTTGAGATAAGTCTGAGCGGTGGCGAGGGCCTGTTGTCTGACACCGAGTCTCTTGCCTAGTCTACCGAGCTCTAGGACACATGCGACTCGTTAGCAAGTAGTTGCGCTGTAGGCTCGCACCTTTGCCGGTGAATCTTACGTTGATTAAAATAAATATTGAGATGCCTCCGCTGTGGCAGGGGGAACATCTGCACCAAGCTCTGCTCGCTCTCTTCGAGCTTCTCGCGCACCTGGGCAAGCTCATCTTTGGAGAACTGCCAATGACGGCGCTGACTCGATTCCCAATAGTTTGCGGCCATGGTCGCTCTCGGTGATGGCTTAAGTCTACTTCTATCGGGCGCAGCGGTATACTCGGCGAAGGGGAAACGGAAAAGCTATCTGCCAGCTACACATTATGATCGTGGCATACTGGTATCGGTATTTGTATCTATAGGCTCTAATCCAGCAAGGCTGAACCGAAGAAGGTAAGGACCACAATCAAAGCCGAGGCATGTAAACAGAAGCAGTTGTAGTCTGGTAGTACCAGACCGAGCACTCCCAAAAAAGGGAGAACCTGAGGGGTTGCTCCAAAAGTGGTGGAATAGACAGTTTAAAGATCACGGGAATCAATAGGAACAGGAATAAGGTTTCTTCTTTAATAATGCACGTACCATGTACACATGCAGGTGTCAATGAGAGACATAACGCGTCTAAGTATACTGTGAGGAGAAAAGAGGTGCTGATACTGTATTAACGCGCCTAGGCACGCCTGTCCGTACCGTGTAGTAATGACGTAGTGCACGGACCAGAAGCTCTTCTTTCAGGGAGTCCTTATCACGTTATCGGGCCAGCGGCTTAGCGTGGTTGCCGCCAATTGGCCTTGATCTATTCGCAATCCAGTCTTTTGAGAACCCCAGCTTCCTTTCTTGGCACGTCTTGGTAGCGAAGGCTTGTCTCTTTTGCGCGCAAAGCTTGAAACGTTGTGAACTCGTGCATGCAAGCAGCCACCAACATCGGTCAAGCCGTTACAGCCTGCGCACCATTGAGGGAATGGTCTCGGACGTGAATGCGACTCAGGTTCAAATGCGCCGCACAACGATGGTCGAGTCATAGCCTCGGAGATAACGCCGCCGCCGCCGTCTTCTTCCATGCTGTCATGAGCCAGGATGAAGCGCTCCGATTTGGTCACTGAGTTGGAGATGGAGATGGCCGAATCGCAGAACGAGCGCGACGCTCGTGTCGAGCAGCTCTGGAAGAAGCTCGACTACCAGGGCAAGGGCGAGCTGGACTGGAAGGGTCTGCAGAGAGGACTGAAGAAAATGGATCATCGTCAGTAGTAGCAGAGGAGGCCGAGGACATGCGCCTTTGCTGACACGGCTCTCCCAGCTTTGAAAAACGCAGACGACATGCTCAAGACCATCACCAAGGCTGTCGACATCGATGGTGACGGCAAGATCCAGTACGAAGGTCTGTTCGCGCCCACAAAGCAGCCCCATCTAAGATGAGATGCTCCCCCCCGGGCCCCCCCTCTATCCGAACCTCAACATGCCTCGGGCTAATACAACACTCCAGAGTTCCGTGTCTTTGTCGAAACAGCTGAGCGCCAGCTCTTCCATCTCTTCCGATCCATAGACCGGGACAAAAATGGTAAACTTGATAAGGAAGAGCTCCAGGCCGCGTTTCAAAAGGCTGGTCTGGCGGTCCCCAATCGCCGATTGGATGATTTTTTTGCGGACATTGATCACAACCGCGATGGATTTATTACCTATGAAGAATGGCGGTACGTTTACCTCACTATCTCTTCCTTCTTTAGTGTTTGGCGATATGTAATTCTGTTGGCAACTTGCTGGGGATGAGATGCTAGTTTCTCAAATATGCTAAATTGTTCTAATCTTCATCTCTCTCATTTTTATTATTCTGGAGCTGCTATCGTTATTATTAGCTGTGCGTGGATTCATATGTTGGAGAAAATGCTGATAATGCCTAATACCAGTGATTTTCTGCTCTTCATGCCCAACACTGATTCTACCACAACATTGCATTCAGTTTTCACCTTTTATTCAGATATTCTCACTCTCAGTTCAGAAGGTGATTCGGTGATGAGCGAGAGCTCTCTTGAGGGACTAGGTACGACTACAGCCTTCTTTCTATCCATATTCTTTGGCTCTATCATCAGAATCGCTTTTCCCAACTGGCAGCCGTCAAGGCAGACCCCTGCACTGGGGGCAGCTTCTGACTCTCCCCTATCTCCATCACCTACTTCTCATCCCTCGTCTTTGCCCGAATCCGATATCCTCCCGCATTCACCAGCACCGGAGCGAGCGACCGATGACACCGGCGATATGAACCCAGCAGCTTTACAATTGCGCGCTCGAGTACCCGATGTTGAAAACACCACTACGGTATCCTCTGGCGCATCTAGTGCGGTGCGAGGAGCAACGCTGGCTGACCTTTCCACCTCTCAAGACATTCAGACTGAAGATGTAACACGTGACAAGGTCAAGAAATCCGTGCTGATAAACTACATCCCCGATCCAGGCTATTTCGTTGCCGGAGCCGTTGCGGGAGGCATTTCTCGTACCGCTACAGCTCCCCTCGACCGACTCAAGGTGTACCTGTTGGTGAATACCAAATCTGACACTAATGTGGTTCTCGATGCCGCAAAAAAGGGCCGACCTTTTCTGGCTCTTAAGAATGCTCTTAAGAATGCTGGACGACCACTCATTGCGGCCATCAGCGACCTTTACAAGTCGGGAGGCATGAAAGGATTCTTCGCCGGTAAGCTAACAGTGTTAAAATCATTATACATTTCAATGCATCTCACATTCAGTGAATAGGTAACGGACTCAATGTCGTCAAGATTATGCCTGAAACAGCGATTCGAGTGTGTATACTTCCATCTCCTTAAATAAAACTATGCTCATAATCTACTCAGTTTGGAGCATATGAGGCAGCAAAGAATGCATTGGCTGGCCTTGAAGGCCACAATGACCCGCATTCTATCAACCCCTATTCGAAGTTTGTTGCTGGTGGTGCCGCTGGAATGGTTGCACAGTGAGCACTCACTTGTAATCTATCTTAATGCTAAATCTGATCCGAGCTTGACTAGGTTTTGCGTATATCCTCTTGATACGCTCAAATTTCGGTAATGATCGTATTGTTTCTTGTTTCGACTCCCATATGCTGATGCAATACTCAGTCTACAGTCTGAATATGTCTCTGGCGGCCCCCGAGGTAATGCGCTGTTGTTGCAAACCGCCCGTAAAATGCTCGCAGAAGGAGGTGCTCGAGCAGCCTACCGCGGTGTTACAATGGGTTTAGTCGGCATGTTCCCCTATTCGGCAATTGACATGGGCACGTTTGAGTTTCTGAAGACAACGTATATCCAATACAAGGCAAAGGCATCTGGCTGCCATGAAGAGGATGCACAACCTAGCACGTTTGCTACGGGAATCATGGGAGCCTCATCTGGAGCCTTCGGTGCGTCTGTTGTGTACCCTTTAAACGTGCTCCGCACCCGACTACAGACACAAGGCACCAGCATGCATCCAGCACGATACACTGGTATCTGGGATGTGGCCCAAAAGACTCTCAAGAACGAGGGTGTCCGAGGCCTCTACAAAGGTTTGATGCCAAATCTTCTCAAAGTCGCACCTGCGCTTAGTATTACGTGGATGGTATACGAGAAGACGAAGAAGGTTATGAGCCTCCATTAGAGTATCTCGGCTCCAGTATGAACCCACCAGCTCGTGCTTATCTCACCACGGCCGTTCCCAAGAAACGGTATATCATCGAATTCCGAAAACACACTTATACAATTAGACCACGGTCAATTACGAACATGCAACATCGACTCTTCTTGACACTTATACTTACGTCACACTTTAGAGCATAGATACTGGACGAGGCACCAAAGAGAGTGGTTGGGTTAAGAGACATACGACAGTGGTCATATCCAGTCTACATTGACATGCATTGGTTGGCGTTTCAGGATCTTTCCCTCTGTTTGACCTAGGTAATCTTGACTGATTTCTCACTGGCCACTATTGATCATCACAGATCCGAAAGGGTACTTGAGGTAGAGGATATGATTGAGATACCCTTCTCTGCGAAGTTGGTTTTGTTTGTGTGAGCTCCGATATCTCACCAACCGGATAGAACTCGAATTTTACACGCCTGGATGCGGATGTTGTACAAATAGTGAGTTGTTCATTGAAACCCAAAAAAATCTGGCGAGGCTACGGCGATGATCGTTTTTTATTTCGACGCGGTTTGTCGATAACTTTGTAGTGGACTATCCTGGCTTCTCATTTAGCATAGGGTCTCTAAGCCAATAAAACACAAATTAGCAATTCATTTGAAGTAGTCATTAAGAGATAAATGAATCAGTGCTTTATGTCTGGCATGATTTTGAGACTCACTGGTGCATCATTCACTGTAGGGCTAACTGACTTATTGTTAAACTCACCTGTAGTTTGCGCGTTAGTTTTTGCACATCTACTCTGTTCTGTAATGTCTGAGCGTGCATCTACATGTTAGAAATCCTTAATAATGAGGTTAAAAAACATCCTGAGTGGTTACAGTGGTAACGCCTCTGTTGTTAGCAGTAACAACTACTACAGTGGTGGGATGCGCATATAGCAACAAGCATCGCGACACATAGTCAATTTTACAACGTGTCATGGAAGCTACACGTATACCAGGTCTGATGACCTATTTTGCTCCGCAGACGCATTGTTCAATGACAGCACTAAGGCGGGGTACGCCCTCCGTCACGACTTTTGAGTCCGTCATCAACGCCTACTGGCATTGGAAAGCACTCGAGAGCCAGGCCAGCTGCGAGGTCAATGAAGAGCAAAAACACAACACTCTTGGTTGACATATTGCTCCCAAAGTTTGGTGTCTATGTTAATCTGGGATGATTAAACAATGCTATCGGTAACTCTTTAGTGGCTTTCATAAGGTGTCCATTTTGACCGTACGGCTAAGTACCCCTTCTGTGCAGGAAAAACTTAGAACCAAAGATTATTTCATGAGCTCTCGTAAGGTACATTGTATATGAGGTATATAAAAGATGAAAACAGTCATTATAACTATCCGACGTCTCTGTCGGTATACGATTTATGAGAGCTTTCTCCAGGGTTCGCCCAGGAATCAAAGAAGCCTGGCGGAAACATATCGTCTATATCATGGAGTGCAAAATCTTGATTGGGGTCTCCCCAGAGATCGGAGACAGAGTTCGATATGTCTATTTCGCTAGCATCGAAATGAAAATAATCCCCTGTTGTCAAATGGCCCTCGGATATTTGAGTTTCCTCAATCTCGAAATTTTGAGAGACGCCAGGGTCGAAGGTAGATACGTGCGTATTGTTGGAATCCTGTAGGGGTATATCGCAGCTGGGAGATAAAGTAGTAATTCCAGAAGAATCTAATTGGATGACTGGAGCTTCCATGTCGCTGTCAAGCTTTTCTAGACGCTCGTGAAGAAGAGGAGGAGAAACAGGCTCTCTATCGGCCTGTCTTGTATTAATGTTTTGCTCGTCAGGTTGGTTAGGAAGGCCTGCACTTTCGGAGATTCGTGGGGTACAGGCGGCTGGGGGGAAACCTCCAGATTCTGTATGCTGCTGGCTCTGATTGCTATTGGCCGTGCGTCTAGATATTTCCTGTTTGAAGTCTTGGAGGTCCGGTAGATGATCTGGTGGAGTAGTTACCCACTCAGAAAGAATGTCGATCATTAGGGTTATGCTGAAGTTGGTTTCGCCGTTGCAACCCGCTTCCCATAGTCTCTTCAGGTTCGCCAAGCTAATCTGCTCACGAACAAGATTCTCGCTCCACCAGGGATCTTTAGGCATTCGTAACGTCGGGAAGAGTTTATTCCATGTCTCTTTCCATCTTTCTACAGGATCTACCCCCTGGGTTCTTGATAGGGGCAGCATCGTGCATACGCAAGGACCTCTGGTCGGACGGCACTCAGGTTGGTGTGCGGCTCGCTGTTGCTCGGCCTTAAACACTCTGCAACATGTACAACAGTGGATATTACTAGCATGTCCGCTTTTAAGGTGTGCACCCAACCTGCTGATGTTGTTTGTTTTAAAAGCTGCGCACGCAGAATAAATGTGCGGGTTCACCTTGTAGTACAAGCAGGACATCGAGCAACTACTTTCGAAGACACCGCCGGGTTGAGACGATTTCCACTCTTTCAATCCATTCTGCTCGCTGTCGCTATCTTCACACTGTTGATGTGAGCGTTTATTGGGATGTGACGACGATTGTGTTCCACTCCCCGAGGCGCTTGAAGATGTTGAGGAGGTTGAGGCCGATATCTGTGCTTCACCAACATCTGAGTTTTGTGGTGCACACTCACGGGCTCCCTCGTATATCTCGAGTATGATGTTGTAATGGATAGTGCCTGGCTGTATGTCTAGGAGACCCAGTAAAGTGGTGAGATGCTCTAGGTCGCTTTCATTATGTTCGATCTCCGGATTCTGGGTCCTCTCCAGCCCAGTGATTCCTGGAGAGAGCCCATCCAGCGTGGCTGAATCAATACTGTCTTCACTAGGAGTTTCCTTAGAAAATCCAGCATTGTCCGACAGAACCGACAGCCCTCTATCATAAGCTAATAGTCCTCTGCGCAACTCATCAATCTGTTGTGGGGTAGGGCTGCCCACCTGACTCCCAGATGTGGCTTTCCGAGAAGACGGAGGGCTAGTTTCATCTAGCTCAGATATTGCGTTGATTAAGAGCTTAGAACTCTGTCGTATGCCTTGATTTCTGAGAGTCGCATTCGGCGGATGTTCAATATTGATTGCTGGGTCATCATTCTGCTTTCCAGAGGCATCTCGATCGTTGTTTTCGAACGGCAGTGCATCAGAGCTTAGGGATGGAGGAATCACCGCGGTGAATGTGTGTTGATCATGGGGAACTATGGATTCAATTAATGGTGTAGCCTGGGTACGACTCTTCGACACTACGCTCGAAGACAAAGGACTCCAAGGTGGATCTCGGGCCCAGGGAAGAGGCGTAATAGTTGGGGCCTCGAGTGCTCCTCGTGGTCGCTGTAGATTTGGGTTTATCGCTGGGGCTGCTGGCTGCGATGGCGTAGCGCGTATAACGGAAGCAGGGTATCTTTGTCCTTGTCGTTCCTCCCATTCTTGTAGGCACCCATTACAAAAGCGATGATAACATTGTACGCAATGTTCATCAATCTCAGGATTGTGAGGTCCATGATGACAATTACACTAAACCACATTGTCAGTGCAAAGACAAAAAGGCGTCCTCTGCTTGAAGCTCTTACACAAAACCAAGTCCAAAAATGCATCGTGGACAGCTCCAAAGGGCATTAGCTGGGATTGCTAAATTGACCGGAGTTGGAAATGGATCTGTAATATAATTTTCTTTTTACGGCATGACAGGCCTCTATCTTTATTTGGATATCTTCTTCGACAGTGAATTCTATACTTGATCAACTCTGCAATCTCATAGCTGATTTCTACTAATATCTACGCTGAACTTGAACATAATTGAAACCGCGATTATGTTTGCAGGGGTTGGTTTCTGCACGTCAGGGTAGTAATTACCCAAATAGGTAATGAGCTGACAGGCGCCTCTGGCAGTGTCAGTGTCCTGTACATACAGTAAAGGAATGAGATTGATTGGTGCAACGATATCTTGTTTAGTTAGATTCTTGTAGTGAATATCTTTGCAAAGTCGAATTAGTATTGGTCAGTGTTTACATGGTGCGCTGCAAGCTTTGGCAATGCTGAATTATAACTTTACGACATTTGGGGTATGGCTAGGTTAGTAGCTGAAATCTCTACGTGCGCCTCCCCAAATATAATCTACTAGTCTCAAGAAAGAAACACACAAAAATGAGAACAACGATACTTTCTGAAGAAGAAATTGCCTTGAGAGGAAACTGCTGTGCTTTTTGAATAGACAGCAAGGGTGTTATTAGCCACGGAGGGGATATGTTTGCAGCCACACAAACCATATAGGTGGGTTCGTATGGTAGGAGGTGATACATTTAGGGTTGTATCATACTATCTCTTAATACTGGAAACATATCACTGGGAAATGCTTTGCTTGAACTCAAATGTATAAAACAATTCTATGTAATTGATAGCGAAAAATAACGCTTGATACAAAAGAAATTTCTTAGAAATACAATAACCTTCTATAACTATGAAACACCGTACTCAAAACGCGGATATGTCTATATTCCAGCTATTCCCTTGGGGTATTCTCAATCAATGAAGATACAGGTTGATCCTGTGAGCCTATGAGGCCACTAACTGTTTCGCACACAGCTGTAAGCAATGTCTTGGCCACGACTGTAGTAGTTATATGGCTGTTGGCGACAAATTTGATCTTGACACCATCTTTAGTCGGGTACGAGATGATGACCATTTTCGGAGGCACTTGATTGGGGTTGTCGAACCAGCTGAGCTTCAGCCGAGACCCTGCGAAGTCAAAGTCCTGATTCTCATCGGCGTTCTGGTGCTGGACAGTGCTGTTGAAGTCGGATTCAGCTGGCCAATTCGTGCTGTGCTTGACGATCTCATCCAAGCCTAGAGAGTTTTCTTGCGCAGCTAGGTTCTGTTCTTGGATGGATTGGAAGAACTCAGATACAACTTGATCGGAGGAAATCCGAGCTCTGACCGGTACAATGTCTAGACAAGGACCTACGACATTTTCAATGCCCGGCATGGAGACATCCCGGCCAGAAACTAGATTGCCGTATACGACGTCTTTCTGCCCTGTAAGTCTCGCTAGGACAATTGCCCAAGCGGCACTGACAACTGAGGCCAAGGTGGTTCCTTCTGGTAGCTGTGCAATACGGACGCTATCCTCGATGATGATCTTCTCTCGTGGGCTAGCTTGGACCGCACCATGACTCTTTCCGGGAAGAAGTATGTGTGAAATTTCAGTAAGGGATGAGCCCTGCAGAAGGTTCCCCCAGTAGGCCGATGAGGCGGTAAGCCGATCATGCTTGTGGCCTAGGAAATCCGAGAATCGCGTGACCGGAGGCGGAGCAGTGCCTCGGTAAAGTTCAAGGAGGGCCGTGATTAGAGTAGCGAGACAGAAGCCGTCGTACTGAAGGTGAGATAATCGGAGGATTAGTCTGTGACCTTGAGATTTGCTCCGGGCTAGCATGAACGAGGTGGGAGGACGTCCAAGCTGGAAGCCCGATTCCGCGTCTGTAAGGCATAGTTTCTGAGAAACTGACGCAATGTCCTCGGTGGTATCAACCACGGGAATCTGCAGTGGTAATTGCGCGAGGGCAACCTGGAGATACGTCCCTTGAAAGTGAATGAAAGCCGAGCGCAGCAGTGAATAGCGCTCGACAAGGTTGTGGCAAGCAGTTTCGAGTCGAGCGAGGTCTATATTGGGGCCTAAGTCGATGAAAATGTAATTGAGGCTTTCGCGAGGATGCTGAATACTCATTTTGATGACGTCCCTCTGGAATCCGGTCAAGGGGTAAATATCGGCAACTTCCCGAGGCGCAAAAATGTCTTTGGACCACTGAATGATGTCGTCTCTCTGCGTAGGATCCAATAGAGAGAAAGGCTTGACGGAAAGACTCAGCAGAGCTTCACGAACTTGCTTGTCTTGGTATGCGGCCAGAGCCTCAAGGGTCCTGTGTTTTAATACATCCATGACGCCCAGTGTAATTCCAGCCTTGCGAGCGGACACTGCAAGTCTCATGGCCGTGATAGAGTCACCTCCGAGACCGAGAAAATTATCGTCGATGCCGATAGTCTCGCTGCTGATATCGAGAATTTGCGCCCATAGACGCTGCAGTGTCTGTTCTGTCTGCGTGCGCGGCATGCGCTTTTGTCCCTTGGCCAGCGACCTCAGCTCAGCGACATGCTGCGACGAAAGACCAGACACGATCTCCCGTAGCTTTCGCCTGTCTACTTTGCCAGCAGTCGAGAGTGGCAATTTTCCAAGCTGGAAATACAGCGTTGGTACCATGTAAGGTGGCAATCGTTGCGAGATAGCAGCCTCGGTTTCTGGACGGAGCCACGCCATCGCAACATTTTCCGTTATACTCGAAACTGTGTGGAAGGGGCTAGATAGGATTCCGTCAGGTTCGTCGTCGTCTTTATCGACACGAAGGAAAACGGAGAGTATCGGCCTGCTGTTCTCTCCCGTCAATTCTGTCACCTCAGCAATCGCTTGTTTGGCGCCAGGAATCGATTCTCGAACTTGATACTCTACTTCGTTCAGCTCGATACGCAAGCCTCGCATTTTCGCTTGCGTATCCTTTCGGGCGATGAAGTTCAAGGTGCCATCTTCATTATATCGCACCAGATCTCCCGTCTTGTACACCAGAGATCTTCGGCCCGCTTGACCTTGAGTCCCGCGAAGCAGCCACTCTGGGCTGTCAATGAAAGCCGCCGCTGTCTCTTCGGGACGGTTGAGGTAACCCTCTCCGACAATATTTCCTTCGATAACAAGCTCACCTACCGCACCTATAGGCATAAGGCGGTTGTGGTTGTCAGGCGACACGACCCATAAGCATGCTCCTGTAGCGTATCCTAACCACGAACCTCCTCTGTTTGTCGCACTTGAATCGCCGACATTAGAGACAACAGCGCACTCGGTCGGCCCATATACATTGAAAACTATTGAATTATTAGCAATCATGCCAGCTTGTTCTCCAATACTACCGGCGCCAGCCATCCCGGATATACATCGAATAAGGCATCTAAAAACTCACTGGACCCGAAACGTTAGCTTAACATCAGAACAAGTGGGGGTTTTAGAAGGTTATTCTGGAACGATATTTCGAACTTACCATTTACATGTTGGGGTCCATCGATTGATGTCATCGTCTGTAATTTTCTCACCACCCAAGAGCATCTTGGTAACAGATGGTACCTGGCCTGGTCTTATCAAGCGAGAGACTGTCGGAGTCAAAAAGCACAGGTTGACATTCATGCGGTTGATGCTATCTTCGATAGCTATCAATCTCTCGGTTTCAGATGGCACACAGACGCATCCTCCGAACAAGAGTGTCGTGAAAATCTCTGAAATGCCTATATCGAAGGTATGCGCTGCAAACTGAAGTGTTCGCGTACTTCCGTTAAAGCCGAATGCACGCCCGTGATGGAAGCAGCCGGTGCTTGCTGCGAGATGATTAATTCGGACACCTTTGGGCTGCCCAGTACTGCCAGATGTGAACATCAGGTAAGCGGTTGATGCTGGAGTCGCTCGGGCTCTAGAAACGTTTCCGTTGCTGAAGGCAGCTTTCCTACTGGCATTGATGGAGGTTGATGGAGTGTTCGTTCCAACAGGAACAACGGTGTACTTCGAATCGTCGAGAAGGTCTGCGCGCTCTAAAGAGGTTAATACAACGTTGGCGTTGATGTCTGTGAGGATTCGGCCCCTCCTATCCGCTGCTTGTGAAGTATCCATGCCCACGAAAGCACCACCCGCCTTGAGGATAGCTAACATTGACACGACAGCCCATTTTGACTTTTCGAAAAACAGCGGTACTATCGTTCCGGCACCGATACCCAAAGCGATTAGATGCTCTGCTATTCGCCCAGAGAAAGTTTCCAGTTCCTGGTAACTCAGTTTTCCGTCCCAGGACTCGATTGCTGGTGACTCTGGATGAAGTTTCGCTTGCTTACTGATACTGTCGTGTAAGCAGCGTTCGATGGCCACCGGGACGGTCTTGTTCCAATCCCAAAGAGTTCTCTCGTTGTCTACCGTCAGAGAACCTAGTTCTTCTATAAGTTGGCCAGGTCTCGCAGTTGCAAGTTGTCTGATGATAAAACCAAGCTGCTGAGTAAAGTTTTCGATCTGCCAATTGCTCATGACACTGCTATCGAAGCTTGCTCTGACTTTTACTTCTTCGGCTCCGAGGAGGCATTCAAGCAGAAGGGCGTAGGTTGCACCCATATTTTTCCGAGCAGCTGACGATTTCCATGTCCCGAGCTCGTTGTTGTCGAGAAACCCATCATCCTCTGGTTGTATTGCAAGCAGTGTCTGGAAGCCGCAACCACGACGACCGTTCTCACCCATGCTCGCGATCCGCTGCAAGCCTGTCTGATGATATTCACTTGCCTGGGTAATCTGCTTTTGTATCGCCTCAAGGTACTCGCGAATAGTCTGGCCCTTTTGCGGTTGGATTCTCGTAGGCACTGTGGCGATTGTTGGTCCGACGATTTCTTCAATGCCTGTCACTGGCGCATCCCGGCCAGATAGAACTGATCCGAAGATAACATCGGCAACGTTTGTGTATTGAGAAATAAGGATGGCCAGCGCTCCATTGATCATAGTTGGCATAGTGAACTCCGACTTGACCCTCGGCGCAAGCCCTGTTTCGAACACGGCATCTGCGACCGGCTCATAAAGTGGTAACGCCGGTGGCGTTGGGAAAGGGACGAACTCGGGTTCCGCGAGATATGACTGCCAATACGCTTCGGCATCGCGATTTTTAGTGTCAAGAAGGTACTTGACAAACAGGTTAAATCCTGGCTGTCCAGCTGCATTATGTTGACCACTGTATGCGTCATTTACGAAGCTCACGACACGCGAAAGCATGAAACCATCGTACAGGGCGTGGTGTATCGTCCACACTAAACAGAGAGATTGACTAGCATCCTGTTCCCCGACGATCGCAAAGCGCGATAAACGCTTCCCTGGGCCCATTGGTTCAGCCGCGTCTCTTTGAAGGTATTCATTCAGCTCTTCGCCTTCACTCCAAGCGATACTTTCCTTGGACACTACTTGGATTAATCCTAGCTGTTCATGCTCGACAATTCTGGTGCGCAGGATGGCCGTGGAAGCCACGACATATTCCCATGCCGATTTGAAGCGGGCAAGATCAATGCCATGGGATAGTTGGAAGACCGCCTGCATAACATAATCACCTTGCCTTTTGGCTGTGAGTGACAGCAGACCCTCTTGTAGCGATGTACAGGGGTACGCGTCTTCTATCAACGAGGTGTCTGTATCGCAAAGCACAGCTAGCTCGTTGCGCATATCTTGACTCTCTTGATTACCTGCGAGGAGTGTAAAGGGCTGTACAGTCTCCACATGCCCATTCGTCATCATCTTTCGAGATTGGACAAGCCCTTCAAGTGTCGGATGCCTAAAGATATCCGCTACAGAGAGTTCAATGCCAACCTTGCGAGCCAATGGCACCGCTCTCATGGCTACAATCGAATCACCTCCGATTTGGAAGAAGTTGTCGTCAAGCCCAATAGTTGTTGGATCGATGTAGAGGGCTTGGGCCCATACGCTCTGCAACTGCTTTCCAATCGGTGATGTTGGCTGCTGCTTTAATCCTCGAGGCACCACAACCTTTGACGCTTTTTCGGTGAGTGCACGACGATCAACCTTTCCATTCTCGGTCACTGGCATCCTGTCCAATACATTGATCGTCTGGGGTACCATATAGGAAGGTAGTTGTTCTCGTAACTGCTCTTGGAGCTGACGGCGAATTTTCTCTGTCATCTGTCGTCGCAAAGGTCGACTGGTGAGCAGACGGGACGAGTTCTTGGCGTGGTCGGTTGGGAATTTAAACAAAACCCTGCTCCCGGTTTCGGATGCATAATGATGGAAAACAGCATCGAGCCCGCCGCGCTGAGAGTGCTGTCGAGCCCAGCTGATCTCTACTCGACAGTCTACTGACCGAGCGAGTTCTTCCAAGTCGAGTGCAGAGAGGGAATGACACTTTTCAGCATCCCGAATGATAGATGGGAGCCAATCACGATCATTCGCTCTATGAACTGAGCCGCCCATCAATGAATCGACGACATGTCGTTCTAGAATGGATTTGCTGTTGGGGATGTTGCTCACTGCCACAATAGACTTGGTCGAGGATTGCTGTTGAAGTAATTGTAACAGTGACTGTTTATCAAGCCCTTCCCCCTTAAAGTCAAGCCAGTCATCTTCGTCAATAGTGCGGATCTGGCGCGGTTGCTTTTCGTCTTTCAGGTACAAGATGGCGCTGTAGCGGTAGCTACTGAGCTCGTTAGTTGCCGTCATCTTCTTGGCAATGACTTCGACATGCTCAATGAGATCAGGCAATGAATCTTGTAGGGCGGTAAAGAATGCAGGGTCGACAAGCAGCTCTTGCTCAACGCGGTCTGACTCCGCCATATGACGTTCAACCTCATTCTTAAGTGCAGTTTCGCCGAGAAGATGCAATGCTTTGGAGACTTTGAACTCTTCGAATAGAGCAAAAGATCGCATATCGCCGAAAAAGATTGTCTTGACGCTCTTCAATCGAACAAGATCCTCTACCACTTTGCGAAGATAACTCTGGGTAGGGAAGTACTGTGCAACCGAGTTTATCACCACGAGATTAGGCGAGTTATTCTTTTTCAGCTGACGAATATCTGCCCCGGTGCCTTTTTGCATATAAATCTTGTCATGTAAGCCAGGGATCGATTTGGATGTCTTGGCGACAAACTCTATGGCCGTAGAGGTCGGCTCTAGGCCAACATAACTTTGCAATCCGTTGATAATGTTGAAAAGGATCATTCCAGTGCCTGTTCCCACTTCAAGGACGTTACCAGGCGCTCCACCGTTGAGAATGGCACGAATGGTATCGTTAAGCCACTCGTCCATCTGCTCTGTCTCAATGAGATTCCCGTCGTACATCGATGTCCAAGCCGTGAAATCTCGCCCGATAGAGTCGGGGCGCACATCTTCAACGGTGGTATATTTGTCTGATTCGAAGAGTGTTTCCCACAGCTTGACGTGCTGCGACGCTTCATCATCTTCCGTGTCTGGGATGAGCTCTTCATATTTGTCGTCGTCCAAAATGGTTACAAACCCTGCAAGTTGCGTCGCCTGTTCGCTTTGTTGCTCCGCTACGACCACAGCGTCCCTCACTGCGGCGTGCTTCTTTAGGGCGCTTTCGATCTCTCCAAGCTCTATGCGATGGCCGCGCACCTTGACCTGGAAATCGATGCGCCCGAAGAATTCCAATTGGCCATCAATGGGCCGATAGCGGACATAGTCTCCAGTCCTGTATGCTCTGGTCTGCTGTCCGTTAATATCGATGGAGACGAAGCGATTTAGATTCTGCTCAAGGTTGGTGTAGCCTCTGGCTAGACCGTTGCCAGTAACAACGAGCTCCCCTATAACTCCAATCGGCACCAGACGTAACTGCGAATCCACGACATACGCGCCCGAATCGCAAACCGCTCGGCCAATGGGAACACCGTTGGTAAATTTCTCATCCCCACGGACGTTATAGCATGTGCTCATAACCGTATTCTCTGTGGGTCCGTAGGCGTTGATGATCTTGCCATTCATGATAGCCTTTGCTGCAGATAGATCGTGTCCGTCCACTCGGTCACCACCGACGAGGAGCAATTTTAGCTCAGAAAAGATAGAGGGCGATTGAAGAAGGCTCTGTTTGAAGAATGCTGGCGTGAAAATAGCATTTTGAATATTCTCCCTTAAGAAGACTTCAGTCAAAGCGTCATTGTCCAGCACCGTCGCATTGTCGATACAGACCAGCGTCCCACCATTCAGAATAGTGGCATATATCTCCCATGTCGTGATATCAAAGGCGATGTTGCCTATATGTGCCATGGCAGCACCAGCTGGGATGTCCTTCAGGATATCATTATGCTTCGTAAGTTGGACGATGCCACCATGCTCAATCAGAACTCCCTTTGGTTTACCAGTTGAGCCAGAAGTGTATAGGACATAGGCAAGACTCGCGGCCGAAGGGAGATTAGAAAGGTGTGGGGTACGAGTGTTGGCTTCGGCTTGAGAATTTTGAAGAACATCTTCAATTCTGACGAAATCTAGATGTTCAAGCTCCATGCTTGGAGGTTGAGCCTCGCGCCCCAGCAGGACGAGTCTGCGGCTCTCGAGAGAAGACAAAATGCTCTCGACTCGGCTCGCTGGGCTTTTGATGTCCAGTGGAACATAAGCTAAGTTTGCCTTTAGAATACCTAGGTATGCAGCGACGGTTCGGCAGGATCGTTCTGCATACACCCCGACCACCTTTTCATTCGCAAATGACTGCTTGGCTAACCACAGAGCTATTTTATCGGATTCAGCGTCCAACTGAGCGTATGTTAGCTTCGTACGGTTGTCTTTGACGGCGATATTGTGAGAATAGGCGGCAACTTGTTCATGGAAAACGCTAATGACACTCGCCTCCTGAGGAGCGGGTTGGAGCTGAACCAAGTTGGACGCCTCAAGTGCCGTGAAAGCGTCTTCAGTCATCAGCGGTAGCGATTCAATGTCTGCCCTAGGTTCCTTCAGACCGTGCCCGAGAACTGTCCGGAAAAGTGATAGCATTCTGTTGATTGTCTCCGACTCATAGAGGTCAGTCGAAAATGCGACCTCACCTCTCAGGCATGCTTCTTCTTTCGTAAAGTGGAACTCGAGATCAAATCTTGAGGTCAATGCCATATTCATTTGTTCAGTTTCAACACCCTCAAGGTTGAAACGACCCAGGTCTGATTGAGAGTGAAGCGTGAATACCACCTGGACCAGTGGCTGACGCGCCAAATCTCTCTTGTTCTTCAATTTGGAGACGATTTTCTCGAATGGGACATCCTGATTCTCTAGGGAGGCTTCCTTCACTGCCTGGACTTCCTGGACGAGCTGTTCAAATGATTCGTTTTCAAACTTGAGCCGTAGACATTGCATGTTCACGAAGAATCCGATCATGTCGGCGACTTGTGCTTGGTCTCGGTTCGCATTTGCCGTACCAATGGTTGCGTCCTTTGATCCGGTCAAGCGGTAGTGCGTTGCCCTGAACGCAGTGAGAAGAACAACAAACGGTGTCACCTCGTGTTCCTTACAGAACTTCATGAGTTCACTATAAAGAGAGCCTTCAACCTTAATCTCTTGCACTTCCGCCTTTCCAGACAATACGGCAGGTCGAGGTTTGTCGCAAAGGAATTCAGCTGGCTGGCTGTTGTCTAGTTCGGCAATCCAATAGTCAAGTTGCCTCTGGTGTTCGTCTACCTGATCCTGCATCTTTTGCCACAGAGCATAGTCCCGATATTGAATAGGCAGTGGGTTTACGTATGACAGAAGGTCCTGATTGTTAACGCAGGCAGCATAGAAAGCGGCCAGCTCCCGCTGAAGAACGCCCACGGACCAACCGTCAGAGATGATGTGGTGCATGACAATTGATATCACATAGTCCTCTGCGCTCAGGCGATAAACGACCACCCTCAAACCTGTTTCGGTTTCAAGATTGAAAGGTGTAGTCTGCTCTTGTCGCAAGGCTCGCAAAACGCCGCTCTCATCGCCTGGCATGTCGACAACTCTTAGTTTGGTAGGCTGAAACGGCCGCACAACTTGCAAATCAATACCGCTTTGAGCTGTGAACGTGGTTCTCAGGGTCTCGTGGCGATCCTCTATTGTGAGAAGTGCCGTATTAAGGGCATCGAGGTTCAGTCGGCCCCTTACTCGCATTGCGAGAGGCATAAGGTACATGGTCGAGTTGGGATACAGTTGGTCCAAGAACCAAAGTCGCCCTTGAGCATAAGACTGTTCGACGGGCCCTTTAATCTGGGTTCGTGGGATATATTTATCAGTCTTTTCTGACGAGCGTCGTGCTGATTTGGCAAGATGAACGAGGCCACTTGGATTCAGGACATCTGCCACTCCTAGTTCAAAGCCAAGGTTACGAGCTTCTCCAACAATGACCATTGCAGATATGGAGTCACCTCCAAGTCTGATAAGGCTGTCGTCAATGCCAATATCGCTAGCTTCAAGGTTAAGAACCTGTGCCCAGATATCGCGAAGGAGCCGCTCGCCTTCAGTGGTTGGCTGTCGCTTCTCTTGTTCTCCCACCGCCTGGATGTCCGCTAAATTCTTAGCTGAGATCAAATCCCCAGCTTTTCGTAGTTGTTTTCGATCTACCTTGCCCGATGGCGACAGAGGAAGAGTTGCAACTCGAATGAACAGAGAAGGTATCATGTACTGCGGCAATCTCTGTGAAAGAGCTACTTTCAGTTCACCGGAGATTCGTGCCAACTCTATGCCATCAGCTACTTGCAACAGACTGTGGAAGGGGTTCTGGATGCCGGCACCCTCATCAGTGTCGCCAGTCACGAAGAGTGACAACACTGCCTTTTGGTTATCACCCTTGAGTCGGATCATATCTGCTATAACCTGAGTGCGAGACCCTAGACACTCCCGGACCTGGTGTTCAACTTCGCCCAGCTCCAGGCGTTGGCCTCGGATCTTGATTTGCATATCCTTGCGCCCAAGGTAGATTAGACCACCATCCTCAGTGTATCGAACCAGGTCACCTGTTTTATAAAGGCGAGCATGTCGGCCAGTGCGACCTTTTGTTCCTCGGCGTAGCCAGGCTGGGGTCTCAATGAAAGATGCTGCAGTGTTTTCGGGGTTGCCGACATACCCTCTGGCCAAAATCGGGCCCTCAACAAGGAGCTCACCGATCGATCCAAGGGGTGCAAGACGATCATAATCATCCGGCTGAACAATCCATGATACTGATCCGACTGCCTTCCCAATATAAGCGCTCGGCTGCGTAAAGTCTATCCGCCCGAACGCGCTGCTGACGGTACATTCGGCAGGGCCATATCCATTGTATAGCTCCGGTACTGTAGCAAGCCGTCGCAGGTCCTCATCTGTTGGTGTCTCACCACACAGAACCACCGAACGCAGGGTCTGGACTGTCGCTGGCTTCAGCAGGCGGATAACGGAAGGTGTCAATATGACAGTGTTGACTTGTCTGCTTGTAATGGTCTTGTCGATATCTGCTAGTCGATTCTCGCCTGACGGCATACAAACGCAGCCACCGTATACAAGTGTCGTCAAAATTTCCATGATAAATGCATCGAATGAGTAAGACGAGAATTGCAATGTACGGGTGTGTTTATCGAAGCTTACTGCCCGGCCAGCGTGCACGGCGCTGGAAGCCAGGGCGCGATGCTCAATCAAAATGCCTTTCGGCTGACCAGTGCTACCGGATGTGAATACCATGTAAGCAGCCGAGCTGGGTTTCACTATAGATTGAGATTTGCCATCAACGCTTTGTAGAGACGAAAGAGTACCGGCATCGATGGGGACGATAGTATAGTCCGGATCAGTTAGAGCGCCTGTGTGTCGCCTCGATGTTAGTATGATTTTCGCGCCGGTCTGCCTCAGCATCAGGTCTCTTCGACCTTCTGCCTGCTCTTGATCGATGAGGAGGAATGCGGCGCCGGCTTTGAGGACGGCTAGCATTGACACCACTACCCACTTTGACTTTTCAAAATAAAGCGGTATGATAGTATCGACGCCATTATCCTGAGGGCCAATGCCAAGGCTCGTTAAGTGATATGCTAGTCGCGACGAAAGTTGGTCTAGCTCTCTGAAGCTGATCTCGCCATCCCAAGCAGATACCGCTGGTAAGTCTGATTGTTGTTGTGCTCGGTGGCTAATCAGGTCATGTACAGGGCTTTCAATACCCTCCGGGACAGTCTGGTTCCAGTTCCAGATTGCTGTCTCATCCTTGGCCGTCAACAAGCTGATTTCTCCTAGGCGTCGGTCTGAAGGTGACTCAGCGAGCTGGCTGATAATGCTGCTCAGCTGATGGACCATAACCTCGGATTGCAACTTGCTGACAACAGTGCTGTCAAAACAGACCTTCAGCGCCACCTCGTCAGGCCGCAAAGTACATTCTATGGCAAGCGCGTATGTTACGAAATCTTCCTGGTTGGATGATATCTGCCAATTACCCAGATCGCCATTCGGTAGGTCTTCTTCCGGTTGCACGACGAGTATAGTATTGAAGGCACTGGCATGGCGGCAGTCTTCGCCCATTTTGGCAATCCTATGAAGACCAGTCTGCTCGTAAGCTATCATTTCCGTAGCTTGCTGCTGTATCTTTTCCAAGAAATTTGATACAGTGTAGTCCTGTTGAAGCTGAATCCGCACTGGGACTGTTGCGATTGTAGGTCCGACGATTTCCTCGATCCCAGCTATGGCAGCATTACGACCAGACACAATGGCGCCGAATACGACATCTGCTGAGCCGGTGTATTGACTTATCATAAGGGCCATCGCTCCCCGAAGAAGGGTCGAGACAGTCGCTTCCGTCGTCTTTGCATATAAGGGAAGTGTGTATTCAAAGAATTCGTCAGCTTTTGGTTCTTGACAGACAACTGGCAGGGTTGGGAACGGAACGTATTCCCCATTTGCTAGATATGATTGCCAGTAGGCCGCGGCATTATCGGCATCCTGTGCTTGCACAGCAGGTTTAACGAACGCATTGAACTTCGTCCGCTTGGGCAGTGGTTCTCCTCTGTGGGCCTTGCTGACCATTTCCAACACCAGTGGAATAGACCAACCATCGTACAATGCGTGGTGGAGAGTCCATACCATGAATTTTGGCTTCTTTCCATCTCCATCAACAAGAGCAAAACGGGATAGGTGGTCGCCAAGGCCCATGGGAGCCAACTTGTCCTTCTCAAGATAATCATCCAGGCTCGCGGCTTGTTTCCAATCGATGGCCTCCTTGGACACAACTTGCACGAGAGCTCCCAATTGACGATAGTACACGATCTTGGTACGGAGAATAGGGGTTAGGGATACTACCTTCTCCCATGCTTTTTGAAGGCTCTCTAATTCTATAGCGTCGGATAGCTCGAGCACAGCTTGCATTGTGTAGTCCCCTGTCCTTTTACTTGTGAGAGACAGGAGACCTTCTTGCAGTGCCGTACATGGATAGGCATCATCAATAAGCGACGCGTCGAGGGCACACAGGTCGGCAAGTTCCTCACGGGAGTCATCCGACACGAGGTTATCACCGAGCAGGGAGAATGGTGCCACGGGCTCATTCTTTACTTCCTGGATTGAGTGGATTTCCATGCGGGCTTGGGCAGCAAGGACAGGATTGCGGAAAATATCAGCGACGGCTAGAGAAACGCCGACGCTACGAGCTGCTCCGACAAGTTTCATCGCAGCAATCGAATCACCACCTAGCCGGAAGAAGCTATCATCCACGCCTATGGAGTCAGCCTCAATGCCCAATATCTGGGACCACAAGGCTTGTAGTTGGTGTTCAGCTTTCGTCTGTGGATGTCTCTTTGCTCCACGTGTCGCAGTCTTCAGCTCCTCGAGATCCTGCACGGACAGGGCCGCCCCTATTTCACGTAGGCGCCTTCTATCAGTCTTTCCAGACACTGTCAGGGGTACTTTCCGGATCGGGACGAAAACTGAAGGAACCATGTAATGAGGCAATACAGTCTCCAGTCGAGTCTGGACGTGTCGTATGGCTGTCCGCGCCACCTCATTGAGAGACGTATTTATGGTGTTTTTATCTCGAATCTCCTTATGGTCTGCGGTTGACTGTTCCTCTTCTATTAAAAGGAAACCCACTAACTCCGGGCCTCTTGAGTGGCTGTCCTGTATCTTCACGAGCTCTACAACTGCGTCTTTCACGGTCGGCGAGGCCAGCCTGGCGTGGTATTCGACCTCACCAGTCTCAATACGCTGGCCCCGCAGTTTAACCTGCGTATCTTTTCTTCCAAGTAACTCGATTGAGCCATCCTCTTTGTAGGCCGCGAGATCACCGGTCTTGTAGAATCGGGAGGCTAGAAGAAGCGAACCAAACGAGTTTCTCCAGGCCGGAGGCGGGATGAAAGCCTTCGAAGACCTCTCGGGGTCGCCGATATACTCTCGCCCTATTGTAGGCCCTTCAATAATAACTTCTCCTGGTGCACCTATAGGTACAAGTTCATCGGGGTCTTCGGGGTGAACGATCCAGTACCTGCCAGTCGTTGGGCTTCCAACATCTCCCGTGCCAGATGATACGCTCAATGCTGCCGAGGAAACAACAGCGGATGTTTCTGCGCTTCCGTACGTCTGGCGCAGGCTGAGATCGTGCGATGCCCATTGCTTTATCTGGGATGACCGGATAGGTTCGCCGCCAATGCATATTGTTCGCAGAGAGGGCACCTCCTCGGGGCTCATTTTGGCCAAGACGGTTGAGGTAAGGAACGCCCAGTTAGCGTCCAGCTCCTTGATGGTTCGAACAAGCTGAGTGCCTCGTTGGACATCTGATGGAATGCAAACGCATCCACCATAAATTAATGTCATAAGCGTTTCCATGATAGCGCCTGCAAAGTTATAAGATCCAAATTGCAAGGCGCGCGTGTTTTCACTCATGTTCATCTTGCGTCCGTGTCCGAAAGCGGCGGAACAATAAGATCGGTGCTCGATAATGACGCCCTTAGGCTCTCCTGTACTACCGGACGTGAAAATGATATAAGCCGCATTGTCGGGTTTCGACCTCAGCGGTTCCAGACGCTTGTCTGGAAGTGCTTGAATAAGTTCCCCGCTTAGCGCAACAGTGTTGGTTGTATACTTGGACAGTCTCGTCTTGCATGAGACCGAAGTCATGGAAGTTGTTGCTTTTACTTGGCGGCACAATTTCTCTAGTCTGGTGTTAGGCAGACCTGAGTCAAGAAGGACGAAAGCGCCCCCAGCTTTCAGTACACCCAGCATTGCAACGACTGTCCACATGGACTTCTCGAAGCAAAGAGGTACTACTACTTCAGGTCCAACGCCGAAGTTCGTCGCTAGATGGTAAGCTAGTTTTCCAGAAAGGTTCTCGAGCTCGAAATGGCTAAGGCTTCCATCCCAAGCTTTGACCGCCGGCCGCTCGGGTCGCTGTTGTGAATGATTGGCAATGAGATCGTGGATAGATCTATCAGTAACTTCTACATCTGTCGTCTTATGCCAGGATGAGATAATCGCCGTCTCTCCTTTTGTTAATGCGTAGATGTCACTGACTGATTGTCCCGGCTCGGGCTCTGATAGTTTACCGACAAGGAAGCTAAGTTGCCGCAGAAGGGCTTCTAGTTTCCAAGTGCTAATGACCCTTGTGTCAAAGCTCGCCTTGACTTTCACCGTCTCAGCCCCAAGGTAACATTCAAGTGTTAGGGCATAGGTGCTGAACCCCTGGTTATGACTGGACGATGTGTGCCATGGGCCAAGCGTATCATTTGGTGCAATATCCTCTCCCTCTTGCCGGTGCACCACGAGTAGAGTCTGAAACTTGCAAGCCTCTTGGCCATTCGCATCTATCTTCGCGATACGTTGTAGCCCAGTCTGCTCGTATGAGATCATCTCTGTAGAATCTCGTTGTACCATATCGAGAAACTCTGCGATCAGCTGCTCTCTGTCTATCTGTATCCGGATAGGAACTGTTGCAATCGTGGGTCCGATAATTTGGTCAATGGCTGCGACCGGAGCGCTTCGGCCAGAGACAGTTGCACCCAGGAGCACGTCCGAGGAACCGGTGTACTGATGTATGAGGATGCCTAAGGCTCCACGGATCAACATGGAGGCTGTCGTCGTCTCTGCTTTCAGAGCGGATGGCGGAAGTTCCAATTCTACGGTCGCATCTGCCATCGGTTCTTGCACTGATGGCGGCAAGGCGGGGAAGGGTGCGAAATCGCCGTCTGCCAAGTATGACTGCCAATAGTTACTTGCCTCGGCATCCGAGAAAGAACTTAGATATTTGACAAACGAGTTGAAGGGAGCCGGTTTTGCGTTCTGGAACTTAGCATACTCATTATACACGTATTCCAGAACCAGGTTAAGTGACCATCCATCAAACAACGCATGATGTATGGTCCACACGAGGTGTCGAGACTTTCCATCATCAACCAAACCGTAGCGTGATAGGGAGTGGCCAAGTCCCATAGCATTGGACCTATCCTGCTCCAAATAGGTCGAAAGATCGGACGACTGATCCCAAGAGACACTTTGACCGCATACAACTTGTAAAAGCTCATGTTGGTCATGGTGCACTATTCGGGTGCGTAAGATGGCTATAGCCTGGATAGCCGCTTCCCAAGCCGCTTTGAAGGTCTCAATTCGTACAGTTCCAGGTAGATCTAACACAGCCTGCATGATGTATTCACCGCTTCGCTTAGCCGTGAGTGATAGTAATCCTGTCTGTAGCGGAGTGCAAGGGTATGCATCTCCTATGACCGATTCATCGACGTTACAAAGAACAGCGAGCTCTTTCCGAAGCCCAGGAATCGCTTGCTCTTTCGGGACAAGGGAAAAGGGGCGCACGCTCTCATCAGCATCTGGTGTCGTGCTTGTGAGGACCTGGGCCTGGGCGGCGAAGGTAGGGTTTCGGAAGATGTTGGCAACAGGTAAAGAAAATCCCAACTTGCGGGCCAATCCAGTGAGCTTCATGGCGGCCATGGAGTCACCGCCTGACTGAAAGAAGCTGTCTTCGATGCTAATGCTGTTGGTATCGATGTTCAATACTTCTGCCCACAGGCCAAGCAGACGTCGCTCAGCTAGTGTGCGTGGTTTTCTTGTCTCTCTTGCTTCTGCTACCTGTCTCCGAAGTTGTTGAAACTTTGGATCAGCCGAGATTTCTGGTCCCATCTCACGGAGACGTTTGCGATCCGTCTTTTTCGACGCGGTGAGTGGAAGCTCAGTTATGGGCACTAGGAGAGATGGGACCATATAGTATGGCAACACGCTCTCCAACCTAGCTTGAACTTGTCGAAGGATCGCAACGATCGCGCTGTTCTGACCCTGTTCTGTACTCAACTGATCTTTGCTATTCCGTAGGATCAGGAAGGCTACAAGCTCTGGGCCTCTTGTGCTCTCGGCTGTAGTAACGAGTTCTACGACGACTTCTTGAACATCGCGAGTAGCTAATCTTGCTTGTTGCTCGACCTCCCCAACTTCAATGCGTTGTCCGCGCAGTTTTACCTGAGTGTCCTTCCGGCCCAGTAGTTGAATTGTTCCGTCACCCTTGTACACACCCAAATCGCCAGTTCTGTAGAATCGCGATGTGCACGGGCCAAATAACGTTCTCCAGGCAGGCGTGCGAATAAAGGCCTCTGCCGTCTTCTGTGGTTGCCCAAGGTACTCGCGACCGACCACTTGCCCTTCGAAAATTATCTCGCCAGTAACACCCAACGGGGCGAGTCGGTCAAAATTGTTAGGATCGACGAGCCAGGTTCTACCGCTCAGCGCTCGACCAATGTCGGTAGGCGATGATGATTCGCTTAGTTGAGCGGATCCTACGACTCCAGAGAGTTCTGAAGATCCATACGTCTGGCGCAGCTGAAGCGTGGGAGCCCACTGCTTGATTTGGGCGCTTCTGATGGGCTCACCACCCACGCATATTGTCTTCAGACATGGCACGTCTTCCGGAGCGAGGTTAGCTAGTACAGTAGAGGTCAAGAATGCCCAGTTAGCGTTGAGCCGTCGAATTGCTGGCGCGAGCTCGGTTCCACGCTGCTCATCCGAAAGAATACAGACACAACCTCCAAGGATTAGCGGCATCAATATCTCGAGAATTGCACCGGCAAAGTTATAGGATCCAAATTGCAGAGAGCGCGTGTTGCTATTGACGTTCAAGGCTTGGTGGCTAATAATAGCCGAGCAGTAGGAGCGATGTTCGATAACCACGCCCTTTGGTACGCCGGTACTTCCCGAGGTGAAGATGATGTAGGCGGCGTTTCTTGGATCGGATGGTTTACGACTACGTACCGGCACAGGCGGCACTGGCGACCTGAAGAACTGCCAGTCCAAGACTAAACTTCCAGGGATGAAGTCGGACAGCCTAGACTGGCAAGACGGAGATGTAATGGCAACCTTCGCATTGACCTGACTACACAGCTGCCGCATTCGCTGGTCTGGAACGCCGGGGTCAAGGAGCATAAAAGCTCCGTCAGCTTTGAGCACACCGAGCATCGCAACTAGGGCGAACATTGATTTCTCGAAGCACAAGGGCACAAAAACATCTGGGCCGACGCCCAAGGCACGAAGACGATGTGACAATTGAGTGGCGAGGCTGTCCAGTTCTTTATGCGATAACTTGCCATCCCACGACTCTATAGCTGGAGTGTCAGGTCGGACTTGTGCATTGAGAGCAATCAGTTCATGCACGCACTTGTCCACCACATTGATGTCGTGCTTGTTCCAGTTTTCGATGACTGATTTATCCTCTACTGTTAATAGTTCAATATCCCCAAGCGTGCGATCCACCGGAGATGAAGCCAGCTGTTCAAGCACGGCACCAAGTTGTCGAAGGATTTGGCCCATCCTCCATTCGTCCACAACTCTCGTGTCAAAGCTCGCTCTAGCCCGTACTTCACCGTCCAGAAGGAAGCACTCGAGCGTGATAGCGTATGTTGAGAACCGTTGCTGAGTAGAAGTAGTTTGCCATTTTCCAAAGATACTGTCTGACTCTATCTCGTCCTCTTGTGGTTGGACGACAAGTAGAGTCTGGAAACGACACGCATCGCGACCTTCTTTACTGAGTTTCGCGAGCTGCTGTAATCCAATTTGTTCATGCGGAATCATCTCCATCATGTCTCGCTGCACGCTGTCGACGTACCTGGATATTGTCTGATTCTTTGCCGATTGTACACGGACTGGCACCGTTGCGATAGTCGGCCCTAGAATGTCCTCGACGCCTGCCACGGGGGCAGTGCGGCCTGATACAATCGAACCGAAGACCACGTCTGTAGTACTTGTATGATGACTCATGACAATAGCCAAAGCGCTGCGTATCATGGTGGATAATGTCACGCCGGTACGCGTCGTCGACGGAAGGCCAAGCTCAAGGGTCGCATTGGCTATTGGTTCCCGAATTGTCATTGGCAAAGATGGGAAGGTGGCTGACTCGCTGTTCGCGAAGTACGACTGCCAGTAGGTCTCCATCTCCTTTTTCTCATTGCCTTCTTTGAGGGTGTGATGAACAAAGTTGTTAAAGCCAGGTCGCTCAACGATTGTCTCTATTCCCGCACTTCCCAAGAATACTGCTTTGGCGAGATTTGTAACTTGCTGAAGTGACCACCCGTCATACAAAACATGGTGCACGGTCCAGACGAACCACCGTGGCTTGGTCGCGTCACCAACGAGGGCAAACCGCGAGAGATTATCGCCCAGGCCCATCGGTTTCGAACTGTCTTCTTCAAGATATCTATCCAAGTCATTGGCCTGCAACCACTGGATTTCTTCCTTGCAGACAACTTGGAGCAGCCCCAACTTCTCTTGTTCCACGATTCTTGTTCGAAGCATGGCAGTATGTCGGAATATCTCTTCCCATGCTGTCTTGAATTGATCAATTTGAAGATCATCTTGTATTTCTAGTACGGCCTGCAGGACGTAGTCGCCGTCCCGCTTCGTGCCGAGTGAGAAGATACCGGCTTGTAAGGGGGTACACGGATAAGCGTCTTCGATCGTTGCTGGGTCAGCTAGATGGCAGAGTTCAGCTAGAGTCTGGCGTGAAGGTGGCGATTCTCCTTGGTTTCTAAGCAGAGCGAATGGGGATATGATTTCCACATCGCGTGCCGTCGTATCAGTTAATAGCCGAGCTTGTGCCTCAAGGTTTGGGTATTGAAACACTGCCGCAACGGTAAGAGCAAAGCCAGCCTTCCCAGTCGCGCTATCCAGTCTTATAGCCGCGAGTGAGTCGCCTCCCAGCCGGAAAAAATCGTCGCCTAGCCCAATGGCACTTGCGTCAATACCAAGTACATCTGCCCAGAGATCGCGCAAGAGCAATTCGGCTTCTGTTTCCGGCTCAGCTCCTTGCCCTGCCGATCCACGCAGCTCAGCGAGACGGCGCGCTGACAATGTTGCTCCTATTTTTCGCAGATGACGTCGGTCTACTTTTCCTGTACTTGCCAAGGGAATCGTAGGAATTCGCAAGTACAATGAGGGAACCATGTATGATGGTAGCGCTTGCTTGAGGGCCGTTTCGACGTCTGCATGCGGGCGTACTAGTTCTATTCCTTCAGCAACTTGCTTCGGATCGTACCATCCCTCCTGACCCGTCAGGAAAACTGTCAGCATAGGCCTGTTCTTCTCACCTCCAAGCTCGATAACATCCACGATGAAGTGATCGTTGACGGGCATACATCGCCGCAAGTGGTGCTCCACCTCGCCCGGCTCCAGCCGTTGACCGTGGATCTTGATCTGCGCATCCTTCCGCCCGACGAAATTTAAATTACCATCTGCGTCATAAGAAACGAGATCTCCCGTCTTATACAAACGACCACGCCGCCCGGGCGAAGTGCCGGCACCTTGAAGCAGCCAAGTAGGGTCATTGATAAACGCAGCCTCCGTCTTTTCAGGTTCACGAAGGTACTCTCGCGCCAGGATTGGTCCTTCTAATAGAAGCTCTCCGGTGGTACCTTGGGGCACGAGTTTGTTATGATCGCTTGGATCCACTACCCAGGTCACGGCTCCTATTCCTTTTCCGATGCTGACGGAAATTCCTGGCGATATTGCTTGGGGGTTCAGAGTGCTCATTGGGGTGCACTCAGCCGGGCCGTATGCATTAAGCACGACAAAGTTGCCGCGCTTCAATCTTTCTAGATCGCTGTTGGTCACAGCTTCACCAGAGAGTATGAGCGTCTGTAAGTCCGGGAGGTTCTCCGGCTCTAGAAGTCTAGAGGCTGAAGGAGTGAGAGCCGCCATAGTCACGGCCATGGCTCGTAATGTTTGGTTCAGTTGCCCTATGCGCTGCTCCTCGGACGGGATGCAGAGGCAAGCGCCGACCGCCAGCGTCATCATGACATTGTAGACGGCCACGTCAAAGCTGTAGGACGCGAAGTCGAAGACTCTCGCATTCGAATGGAAGCGAAAGGCGTCGCTTTGATGGTAGCGAGCGCTACAGAAGGCGGAATGTGTAATGACGATTCCTTTTGGTTTCCCGGTACTTCCTGAGGTGAAGCAGACGTACATTGGCCAAGCCGGGTCAGATTCAAGCGAGACGGCGGCTCCGTTCTCAGGTTCATCTCGCTGCCACTCTGACCCAACGACGTGCACCGCTGTCTTTGTGCGCGAACAGAGCTCTCGGCTGCGGACCGAGGCGCATAACACGACTCGAGCACCGCATTGCTCAACGACCTGGCACAGCCGGTCTTCAGGTTGATTTATGTCGAGAGGCACGAAGGCGCCGCCGGCCTTAACCACACCTAGCATGGCCACTACAGTCCACATCGACTTCTCGAATAAGAGCGGAACAACTGTTTCGGGACCAACACCGGAATGCGAAAGTTCGTATGCCAGCCGTGTTGACAACCGTTCCAACTCCCCGTATGTGAGACGGCCATCCCATGCATCTACCGCCGCTGCGTCTGGGTTTTCGGCCGCTCGAGCTCCAATCAAGGTATGTATGCACTCGTGAATAGAGCTCGGCACAGAACTGTTCATGTTCCATATTGCTGCGGCCTCTACCTCGTCTATGAGGGAGGCCTTGTAAGTGACGTTATCGTTCTTACCGTTCATATTTGCTAATGGATTTTCAGTACGCCAAGGTGACGATGTAATAAGTTTTTGTGCAAAGAAGATAATAATACAGTATAATGATAGAGTGATATCTCATCGCCTGAAGTTTGAAGGCGATCACTTACATAAAAGAGAAAAAGGCACAGCCCTACTGACCACGTTCCGTCAGTAACACATGGCCCTGGCATGGTACCTGCATCCTTCTCCGATCACCGAACCCGTCCTATACTACTCGGGATATAATTCAGGGTAGCGGTACCCACCCCGATAGACCGGGAGCGTCAGCCGGGACCTTGGCGCATCCCTTAAGGGAAGCCGACCCACCGACATCTCGGTGGTGCTCATATGTGCAGTACGTGTAAAGGTGCTTCGGACTCGGTGTCATCTTACGAATTTTTAAGTAACAGCTTGTAGTCCTCGTGAGGTCTCGATTTGTCGTTGTTAAATTAAACTTAAAATGCGCCTCTAGTCTCAGTGACAATTAGGAGTAAGCCACCAATAAAGTCCTGATACGTAAAAGCTGTAGATCGCCAAAAGCATGTTCGGCATCACCAAAAACATCCTTCTTTATTCGTTTTATCAATTGCTGTAGGAACGTTAGCGATGAAGTCTACTATTTCACAATTCGCCACTGTGCCTGCTGCACTTCAGCGCTCAGTATCACTGTCGAGGGCATCCTATCGAAGGCTTGGGAACAGCGGGCTACGGGTATCAAACCCAATTCTTGGAGGTGCGCATCTCGGCAGCTCTAAATGGCTCCCGTGGGCTTTGGAAGAGGATCAAGTAGGTTTAATCATACTCCAAGCGCCCGATAAACTAGCCGGCGGTTCGGTTCCAATACTGATTTGGTTTTGAATAGGCCGTGAGCTTGCTGAAAGCTGCCTATGACCGAGGCATAAATACGGTGCGTGCTTTATGGTCGTTCCCTGTACAGTCCTAATAGAGTCGGTAGTGGGACACAGCCAATGCGTATTCGAATGGCGAATCTGAGCGAGTCATGGGCAAGGCCCTTAAGAAGCACAACATCCCTCGGTCTAAGATCGTCTTGATGACGAAATGTTTCCGCGTTGTTTGTGATCCAGAGCACTATGACATTGGAGCCGCGATGCTCATGCACCACGACCTTGCCGATACCAGCAAAGACTATGTCAACCAATGGGGTGGGTGCTAGCATCAGCCCGATTTATTTCCTTAAAAGCTCTTTCACTAAAGCATGGGTATAGGTCTGTCGAGGACGGCCATCTTTAACGCGGTCGAAGCATCTCTTGAGCGCCTTGACACGACGTATATCGACTTGCTACACATTCACCGGTTTGATCCATTAGTTCCGCCAGAGGAGACGATGTGCGCGCTGCACGATGTGGTCAAGGCCGGAAAGGTCCGATACATAGGTGCCAGTTCGATGTGGGCGCACCAGTTCGCGATACTCCAGCATACTGCTGAAAAGCATGGATGGACCAAGTTCATCTCGATGCAAAATCACTATAACCTCCTCTATCGTGAAGAAGAAAGGGAGATGAACCCTTATTGCAACATGACAGGTATCGGCCTTATTCCAGTGCGTTAAATTCCCCCCAGCTCCCTGTGCTTACCTCAGTGCTGACCGGTGAACTCGTCCAGTGGGCTCCATTAGCGGGCGGCAAGCTGGCACGACCACAAAGCAAAGCCCCTACAACCGTCCGAACCATGCACACGAAAGGGGGCGGCTTCTATGAGCAAGGCGGCGAAGACCTCGCTTCATCCAAGATTGTGACCCGGACGGCCAAGATAGCGGAGAAACGCGGGTGGCCGGTCTCTCACGTTAGCTTGGCCTGGCTCAACCGTAGAGTTATTGCGCCCGTCATCGGCTTCAGTAGCCCGGAGAGGATGGACGAGGCGCTCGATGCACTCGGAAAGGAGCTGACGGCGGAGGAGGAGGCGTATTTGCAAGAGTTGTACTTACCTAGGAGTATCCAAGGTCACTCCTGAGAGGCGCTCTTCTTCCCCAAGCCCCGTCTGAACTATCCCGTACACGCCATATTGCTCGCTTGGTACGCGGTGTTCATCCACTACGTAATGCCAAAGATCATATTCGGTGACCTTTCGGACTCAGGACCATGGGCATCCTAGAAAGCCGTCGCCGACAAGCCACTCGGGTGGCCAGGAATTGCAGGTCGCCACTCCATCCCAGTCTCAGAGTTCGGGTCCGAGACACAAATTTCTATCGCTGCAGCACCCCTGTGACGCGGGTTGCGTAGGTAGTTATAAGGATTCTTCTTAGTGTACATATTAGGTTGCGTGACTGGGAAAAGCTAGTCGCATTTGGGATTTGGTTGAAGAAATCCTGCTTTACATTTTCAACAGAGGCGCAGCGGAGTATGCCGAATCTGCAGAGCAGTCAACAAAGAGGCTCAGCTTTTGGCTTAGCCACATTCTCAATATTTGCATATAATACCCCGTATTAGTTATTTCACACTTTGAGCCAATCAAATAAGATTTTCCGTCCCGCACAGCTTTAATCGTTTCCCCTGAAGGGCATGCTCCCTAACATTGTAATTATTATGATGCACTGAGATAATGTGGCTTACTTAGCGTTACGGATTGACATATTACACTCAGTATAGTTGATTATATTCGTTTTCCCCTCTTGAGAACTATCGCTGTAATAAATGATAGATGCTGTTTTAAAGGCATACATGAGTAGCGGTTAGAATGCATAGTGTGGCTGAATCTCAAAACCCCTACTGTAGAGCTTACGGTAATTCTCTTTTAGCATGCCAAGTACGTCTCATCCGCCAAACGCTAGTCACCTAGTGTACTTTCCAAGCGCCCGGGATAATTAGTGCTATTAACCGTGCCACGCCCCCACATTTATTGGATTCGTATTCCCCTCACCCACTAAAGTGGGTGCTGACCACTTTAGGCGCCAGATCACTTAAAACGCCACTATTTAGAACCTCATCAATAAAGTTATCAAATTAACACATGCATCCTTCGAATTATAGCTTGAAATTAGACTTGCGTATAGTTTATTAATTTAGCTATATAAAAGCGCTTTCCTTTTATTTTTCCGATTTTTTTTGGGCTAGATATTATATGTAAAAGTTAAAACTTTAGTTAATAATTTGGTATAAAACTTACTATATTCAACGCTTAATTTCTTAACAACCAAAGGTCCTATAAAGCCCTAACCAAATTTATAATAAAAAGAATTACTTATTTTATATAGTATAGATTTTTTTTATTTTTAGTTTAGCTGTTATAAAGCTATAAATGCTATTTAAAACTATTAGAAATTTTATGCTAAAACGGCCCGTTTACAGCTGTTAACAGGTTTTATTTAGCTGTAAACAGCTTATTTTTTATATATAATTTCTAATAATTTCAAGCAGCAATTATAGCTTAATAATAGCTAAACTAAAAATAAAAAAAATCTATACTATATGAAATAGGTAATTCTTTTTATTATAAATTTGGTTAGGGCTTTATAGGACCTTTGGTTGTTGAGAAATTAAGCGTTAAATATAATAAGTTTTAAATCTAAAGTTTTAACTTTTAGCTGTAATATTTAACCCAAAAAAAATCGGAAAAATAAAAGAAAAGCACTTTTATATAACTAAGTTAATAAACTATACGCAAGTCTAATTTCAAGCTATAATTCGAAGGACGCATGTGTTAATTTGATAACTTTATTGATGAGGTTCTAAATAGTGGCGTTTTAAGTGATCTGGCGCCTAAAGTGGTCAGCACCCACTTTAGTGGGTGAGGGGAATACGAATCCAATAAATGTGGGGGCGTGGCACGGTTAGAATATGTAGATCGCGAGAGTAAACGTACTTAGTAGTAGACCACTCTACGCGACTACACTAACGACTAAGCTGAAGCAGTAGGGTATGACAGAATTACTTCCTGCTTAGCATAACAATCTCGTACTATGATAGTACACAGTGGTACACATATTCTATTTACTTGATAAATAGTGAAGGTATAGTCGCCCTACCTAAGAGAGCCCGTGCTTAAGGTAGTGTAGATCACCTACCCAACCCATTTACAGGTAACTAGTGTAAATAACGATATCGTCAATACGCACGCCCGTTCGCTACGTGGGCCTCCCACCCATCTGCTGCACTGCGTTATCCTCCACTACGACCCGCAGTTCTGGTTATTGTAGGGAAACCTTCAGGAGGCAGAAACCTAGGCTTGATGAATTGAGCCTGGACCTGTGGCTCTGCAGACCCTTTTCTATGTATGCACCACTAGATCGATCAGGACGCCCGTTATGCGTTTATGGACTAGAGAAGTCATATGGCCAAGATAGTTGGTGACGGGCCCCAACCCGAGACGCTGGCGGAGTGGAGGACGCTAGCTAGCGGCATTTACACTACCGGAGACGGGTTAGGAAAGGCTGAAGTTTGTTTCCCTAATATGGTATTCGTAAAATCAAGATAAGATCACCAAAAGTGAACTTACTGTACTCTTCAATATGAAACTTGAAGACTCTCCACATATACTAGGCTGACCTACCCACCACAAGGGAGGATTCCTTTAATGGGATCATACAGTATGTACTAGGGTTTAACGGCCCAGCCTAATGCCAAGGGCCCAAGGACCCAAGTGAGCCCATAGGCCCCTAACGCTATAACTATATTTTGGGCTTAGGTTTTGCCAAAAACCCAAAGCCCAAATGAAAAATATACAAAAAAATAAAAGTGAAAAACTATTAGATTTAAAAGGTTATATAACTAGCTTTATTAAAGATATAACTTATATATATATACTTTATATAACGTACTTAAATTTCCTTTATATATTGTAATATAACATACATTTAATTAATTAATTAAAATATATTAATTAAATTTGTTTAATTTTAATAATTAAAAGTTTTATATGTTATATATTATTTATAAAGCTAAATTAAGCAATTAATTAACATTTATAGCTTTAATAATAAATATAAAAATAATTTTAGTTAAATTAAAAGATTATATATTTTAAAACAAAAAATTTATAGCAAAAGCAAGCTTTTTAAACCTTTGAAAATATTTTTAATTAAAAAATAAATTTATATAACATTTAATATTAAAAATGCTAAAATATAAAAATTATTTAAAAAAAGCTTTTAATAAGTTTATAAAAATATAATTATTAATTATTATTATTAATAATAAAATTAACTTAATAAATAAATTTTAAAATTTATTTAAAATAATAAAAAAAGCAAAAAGTTTTATTAAATTAATTAAAATTAATATATTTATTTTACATATAATTATAATAACTATTAAAAATATATTATAAATTTAATTATATAATTAAGCAAAGTATTTTTTAATTTATAAAAATAATTAAAAAATAATATAATTAAATATAAAAACTAAAAAAGTATTTAAAAGCTATTTAATAATTATAAATTAAAGCTTAATATTAATAATATATAAAAAAAATAAATTAGCTTTTAAAAAATTTAAAAGCTTAAACAATTAAATAAAAAGCTATTATATTTTTAATTATTAAATATAAAGTTATAAAGTTTAAAAATATAAACTATTTAATTATAAACTTAAAAATTTGCTTTAAAAAAGTTTTAAGCATTTAAATTATTATTTATAAAATAATTAATAAAAATGTTATTATTAATAATAAATTAATTTATTAAAAAATAGCCGTTAATTTTAAAAATAAAGTTAATTAAATGGCTTTTATTTATAAATTAGCTATTTATATTAATAAAAGTGTTTTTAAAGCATAATTTAACAAAAAAAACATAAATAATAAAGCTAAAAACTTTTAAAAAATAAAAATATTATTAAAAAATTAACTATTTATTAATAATATTTAAAAACGCAATAAAAGCTATAAAACTTAAAAAAATAAAAGCAATTAAAATAATTATTTTAAAAAATACTTTTAAAATAACTTTAAAATATATAAAAATTATTTTAGCTTTTATTTTATTATAAAATATTATTATTATTTTTTTAAAATAGCTTTTAATAATTTTATTTTAAGTTAAATTATTTTAAAGCTTGTTTAAATTAAATTAAAAAGCAATAAAAACTTTAAAAATATTATAAATTAAATATAAAAAAAAAAAGAAAATATAAGCTAAAAAGTTAATATAATTAAAATAAATACTTATATAATTTTTATTTGTTATAAAACTTTATTTTAACTTTTAATAACATTAATATTTATATATAAAAATTAAAAAAACTTAAAATAATAAAATTATATAATATAGCTTATTATTTAAAAATAATTATTAATTTAATATTATTATAAATATTTTTAAAAAAAAAGCTTTATTAAAATATTAAATTAATTATAAATATATTATAATAAAAAAATAAACTTATGCTATACTAATTATAAAATAAATATTATTAATTTATATTAAAATATTTTTTATATATAAAAAATGTTACGAACCAACAGAAGGGCGGCCTGTTGGGAGACCAAGGTGACCAAACGACCCAATGAGGGGTACTGGGCTGGACCAGGAGACAAGCCACAGCCCAGGAGAGGTCACGTGACACGCAGCTCTGTGGAGCAGATAGAGCAGATGCTCTAGGAGATCTGTAAAGCAAATAAAGCAGATGCTCTAGGAGATCTATAGAGCAGATAAAGCAGGCGCTCTATGTGATCTATAGAGCAGACAGAGCACAAGGGAATAGTGAAAGAAGAAACGGTCTATATAATGACAAGACGTTTTTTTTGTAATTAGTATAGTTTTTACTTCACAATTTAATCTAAGCATATAGCGACTTCTTAGAATAGCTGTGTGAAAGTAAATCTTTTAACGACCACTTAGTTACGACCTAACCGTAGAACGTTTGCACCCTAGGCACGATTTAATACGTGGAGCTTCGAGTATTAACGCTTTTACAAACTAACGGTTTGTTATAAAAAAATAAATTAGCTTTTATTATTTTAAAGCTTATTTTAAAAGTTAATTTTTATTAATAATTATTAAAAATAAATGCTAATTATAGCAAATATAAATATTATATTATAATTAGCAAGCAATTATTAAAAAATAGCTATAAAAAAATGTAAAAAATAAATATAATGTTAAAAGCAAAAAATATAATAAGCAATAATTATTATATTAAATAAAGTAATTTAAAAAATAATTAAATTGCTTAATTATTTAAATAATTAAAACATAAAAAAAGTTTAAAGCTATATATTTTATATTATAATAAATTTAATATTAATAATATAAAATATATAATATGTTATTTATTTAAATAAAAAAAAATTTAGCTAATATAATTATATTAAGTAAAATTTATAATTATTTAACCTAGCGTTATTAATAGCATTATTTAATAAAAAGTATAAATTAGCTAGCTTATTTTACACTAAGTGCTATAGCTAATAATTAACTTTAAAATAAATATTTTATAATAAATATTTTACATAAAGTAACCTTATAATAAATACCTTATATTTCATTTATTTATACTAAAGAATAATTATTTTATAACATTATTTTTAAAACCGGACGGCTTTATAAATAATGCTTTAAAAAAATTTATAAGCTTAAGTTTTAATGTTTATATAACTTTATATTTATTTAATAAAAGCTTTATATATATTTAACATTATAGCTTAATATTAATAAAGCTTTATAATTATTTATATAAGCTTTATTTACATTTAAAACTAGTATAAATTAATTTATAAAAGTTTTTAAAGCAATTATTTACTAAAGTATAATTAATTAACAATTATTATAAAAATATTTAAAATAATTTACTATAAAGTGTAATATAACTACTAAAAAAATATATGTTATAACTAGCTTAAAATTTATTATAATATGTTTAATATAATGTATATTATATAAACTTTAATTAATTTAGCAATATTTATATTTGTTTACTAATTTTAATAATAATATTTAAAGCTAAAAGATTTAAAAGTTAACATTTTTTATTATTTAATAATTTAAGCTAAAAAAATAAAAATATAATAATTTTTAAATAATAAAATATAAACAATAAAGTATAAAGCATAACGCATTTCCCACTTAAACCGGACACCTAATTAAGCTAGCCACTTAATTTCCCATATAAAAATATACCGAAAAAGCCCGTGCATCTCAACGGATATTAAAGCTATAAACTAATAATTAGTATATTTGAAATCCTTACTTAAAGACGAATCCATTGGTATTTTTTATAAATTTTCTACTATTTTATTTAGTGCTATATTAAAAACCACGCTAAAGTTTTAGCGTGGTTTTAAGTACGCTTATAAATAAAATAGGAGTAAATTTATAAAAAATACCATTGGGTTTTTTTTTAAATAAAGATTTTAAATATACTAATTATTAGTTTTTAGGCCCACTTTTCGTCGAGATGCACGGGCTTTTTCGGTATATTTTTATATGGGAAATCAAATGGCCAGCTTAATTAAATGGCCAGCTCAAGTGGAAAATGCGTTATATTATATTAAAAATATAATAATAAATTAATAAAATATTATAAAATTACTTTAAATAACTTAAAATATAGCTGATAATAAATTTTTATAATTATTAAAAAAAAGATAATTTTAAAAACTTATTAATATTAATTATTAATTAATATTTAAGCTTTAATTTTAATTATTATTTAATAAATTAAAAATCTTTTATATTAATTTAAATATTAAATAATTTAGTTAAACATTTAAAAGTTTACTATATTATTTAAATATAAATATTTAAATATAATAATAAGCTATTAAAATATAATAACTTTATTAAACATTTTAAAGCTTTATATAAAATATTATTTAAATTATATGCTTTTAATATATAAAACTAAAATAAAAGCGTTAAAAAAGCTAGCAATATAATTAAATATAAAGTTAAAACAATAAAAAATAACTTTAAATTATTTATTATTTTTTAAATTAATGTTGTAAAAATAACAATATATTTATATAATTAAATGCTTAAATAATTATATAAATAAAAAAGCTTATATAAAGGATTTTATGCTTATTTTTTTAATAAAAACAAAATTATAATTATTTAATATTAATTTAATTTATATTATTTATATATATATAGTTATAAAGCTTATATTTTAATAGCAAATATTAAGTTAAAAAAAAAAAATTTAATAAGCTTAATTTAAAAGCTTAAATTAGCTATTTTATAAGCTATTTATTTTTTAACATTTATTATATTTAAATTTTATTTATTAATATAATTATTTTAATTAAAAATGTTGTTTTTAATAAAAAAAGTATTTTTTTAAAAAATTTATATAAATTATAAAATAATTTTTAAAAATAAAAAATTAAAAAAATTAATAATTTTTTATTTTATATTATAATTATAAAACTTAAACTATTATATAAAGCTTTAAAAATTATTATAATTAATTAAAATATAAAAAATATATATTTTATTAAAAATAAAAATAATATTGCTAATATAAATATATTAAAAAATAAAAAAAGCATATTTATAAATATTAAATTATTAAAAAAAACAAAAAAGCTTAATTAACTTTTTATTAAAGCTTTTTTTTATTATATTTTTTTTTCTTAAGTTTTTATAACTAAATGCTTTTTTTATAGCTATTATTAAAAAATTTAATTTGTAAAACTAAAATATTATAGCAAATTTTATTAAATTTAAAATTAAATTATAAACTTTTAAAAAAATTAAACTATTTAATAAATATATTTAATATTTAATTTTATATAAGTATTAAATTTTATAAAAATAGTTAAAAAGTTATATTTTTAAATAAATATTTATATATTTTAAAAATAAAAATTAATATAATAATAAGCAAAGTTAAAATAATTTTTTAATTATTTTAATAATTATAAAATAAATTAAAAAATAATAGCTTTATAGCTTTTATATGCAAATAAAAACATTTTTATTAAACAAATTAAAAAAAGCTATAAATTATATAAACAAAATTTTTTTTTTTTTTTAATTTTATAAAAAACTTAAAAAACATTTAATAAATATAAAATTTAAAAAAGCAAAAAAAGCACATTTTTAAATTAAAATTAATATAAATATTATATATAAAAAGTTAATATTTAATTATATATAAATATATATATATAAATTTAATAAATATAGTTATTATTTTAAATATAAAGCAAAACTAATAATTTAAAAAAATTAATAGCTTTATAATATTATTAAAAATATATATATTATAATTTTTATAAATAAATTATTTAAAACTTTTATAATTATTATTATTAAATTTAATTTTAAATTAAAGTAATATAATATTATTAATATGTTTATAAACGTTAAATTAATATATATATATATAAAAATATTATTTAATTATAAAAAAATATAAATAATATTATAGCTTAATAAAGTTTTATATAGCTTATAAAAATTATTTTTGCTTTAATAAAAAAAATTTATTTTAATATTAATAAAAATAAAATATATAACAATATTATATAAGCTTTATTATTATTTATATAAAAAATATTTATTTTTATTTATATTAATAATATTATATTAGCTTATAAAAAAAATTATAAACTAATAGCTTAAAAAGTTATAAAGTAATTTTAATAAAGATATTAAATAATTAGCAAAAATAATTTATAATAATTTTTAAATTTTAAAATTATATAAAATTATTAAAAATAATTAATATAATTATTTTAAGCTTTATATTTAAAGAAAATTTTTAAATTAAAAATTATATTTTTTATTTTTTTTTATTTTTATAACCATAATTAAACTGCTTTTATATATAAAAATAATTATTAAACAAAAGATTTATTTATATTAAAAAAAAAATCGATTATATATATAGTAATAATTATTTAATTTAATATTATTTTTAATATTTTAAAGCTTTTTTATTTTTTTTAAATTTAAGCTTAAAATATTATAAAAATATAAATTATTTATTAAGTTATTTTAAACGCATTTAATATTAACGCATTTTTTATTTAAATTAAACATTTAATTAAGCTAGCTATTCACGTGATATATATAACACTAATAATTTTATATAAAGTGTTATTTACCTTTTTTTTAATAACTTAATAAAAAATAGGTATATAAACTAATAATTAATACATTTAAAGTTTTTATTTAAAGAGAAATTTAATCATATTTTTTATTATTTTATAGCTATTTTATTTAAGCGTGCATTTATAAAACTTTATTTTATAAAGATTATTTTAGCGTATTTTTTATATAGCTTTAAATAAAATACTTATAAAATAATAAAAAATACTATTAAATTCCTTTTTAAATAAAGATTTTAAATTTATTAATTATTAGTTTATAAACTTACTTTTTGTTAAGTTATTAAAAAAGGGTAAATAATATTTTATATAAAATTACCGGTGCTATATATATTATATAAATAACCAGCTTAATTAAATGTTTAATTTAAATGAAAAATGCATTATATTTTTAAATTTAAAAATAAAAACAATTTTAAAATAGCTAGTAATATTTTTTTTGCAAATAATATATTTAATTAAAAAAATTTATAAGCTTATATAATAAAGTTATTTAATAGCATAATAAAATAACAAATAAATAAACAAAATATAATAATTATATTTATTATAAAAGTTAAATTATTAATGTTATTATAAACAGCTAAAAGTTTTATATTTATAAATTGTTTTAATGTGTTTTATTATTAAGTAATAAATATTATTAAGTGATAAAAGTTTTAAGTTTTCTTACTTTTTATTATTTAAACTTTATTTTTTTTACTTATAACAATAAACTACGCGTTAAAAAAAGCTAGGTTATTAACTGTTGCTAGCGCTTTTAAACGTAACTTTTATATTTTTATTTATAAGCTTGCAAAAATATATAGCGTTTTTAACAAGATTTTCTGCTGCAGAATTGCTAGTGTTGCGCCCCGGCGCAGCAGCAAAGATATAAAGTCGAAATTAACCGACTTTAAAGAGCAGGCGATTATATAGTTTATAATTTATCTAAATTTAAAAGCGTTTTTTTTTTAGGTGTGTTATGTTTAAAATATAGCCGACCGATTATTGGCTAAGCGGGGTAGCTAACTTGTCGGAAAATGCTAGACGACGCGCTTTATAAACTGTATACCAGCTTTTTAAACGCGTTTAAACTGTTGAATTAATTATAGCCGAGTTTTTTGCAAAAGTCCTACCAAATATAATATATATTACAAACGCATAAAAAAAACTATTAAGTGTTAAAGCATTGTAAAAAAAATATATATATAATTTTAATAAAATAAAGTTTATAATAAGCATAATTACAATTAATATAGTTATAATAAATGTTAAAAAGCAGAATAAGCTTAAATAAGCTTAATAAAACAATTAAAATTAGTTTATAGCTATTTGTTTAATTAATTTATAAAGTTAATTAGTGCTGCTTTTTATTATTTTAAAAAAGAAAACCTATTTTATTTTTTAGTATTGCAATAGTTTTTTACCATTTAAATAATAAATTACGGTTTTATATAACAGCTAAATTAATAATAATTTTAGTTTAAAATAAATTAAACACTTTAATAAATATACTTAACTATATTTAACGGGCATAAAACGTCTTTTTATTTTTAATAGTTATAAAAGCTATTATTTAGAAAAATTTGAGAATTATTGCTAAAAAAATGGTATTTTTACTAAAACAATGCCTGCGCATTTTTTTTACAAACTTTAGCTTTTAAACGTGGCATGTTTTAACCTGTTAAAAAAAGCATATAATATTAAAATCAGCAATATTATACAAATAGGTATAACGCATGTTTTAAAAGAGAACTTTTTACTTATGTTTTTTAAGGCTTATATTTAAGCAATAACACTTGTAAATATTACATTTAAGTTTAAAACCATTAGCTTTGTTTTATTTAATTTAAAAGTTATTATTTTAAAGCTTAATATTATGCTAATTTTTTTTATACCGTTGCTAAAGCTTGAGTTATTTTTTACTGTTTAAGTTTTAAAAACCTTTACTACTATTAAAAAAGCTGTTTTGCAAATTATTTATTTAAAAACCCAAATTGCTAAGCATTAAAATAGCTTATTTAGCAAAATTATTAACGCTATAAACTTGTTATTAAAAGCTATATATTATTTATTGCATAGGCAAACGTTAATACTAAATAAAGTAGCTAAGCTTTAAAAAGCTAACTATATTTTTAGTAAACATTAAAAAACAAAAAATAAGCGATTATAAATTAAAAGAATATTTATTTAATTTAAAGGAACAGATTTTTAGGTTTTTTAAAAAGGTGGTGGTTAAGTAAATCAAGAAAATAGTAAAGGAAGTGGTTATTAGGTAAGGGCATTTACGCGCGTGCGCCATTGTGGCATATGCGGCAACACCGGTTATAATGCGCGCATTTATACAGTAAATATAAATACATTTAATAAAAAAGATTCCGATTAATTTAAAGTAATTTAATTGCGTTATGGTTGTTTTTTTTATATTGCAACTTAAATAATGCTTAAGACTTTTATTACTTGATAATATTTATTACTTAATGATAAAACACGTTATAAAATTATTTTATGCAAAATATTTATTATAAGGTATTTATTTTAGGGTTAATTATTAACTACGGCATTTAATGCAAAATAAGCCGGCTAATTTACACTTTTTATTAAATAATGCTATTAACAGCGCTAATTTAAATAATTATAAATTTTATTTAATATAATTATATTAGCTAATTTTTTTTTATTTAAATAAATAATACATTATATATTTTATATTATTAACATTAAATTTATTATAATATAAAATATATAATTTTTAAATTTTTTTTATGTTTTAATTATTTAAATAATTAAATAATTTAATTATTTTTTTAGTTATTTTATTTAATATAATAATTATTATTTATTATATTTTTTGCTTTTAGCATTATATTTATTTTTTATATTTCTTTGTAGTTATTTTTCGATAATTATTTATTAATTATAATATAATATTTATATTTATTATAATTAGCATTTATTTTCAATATAAATGTTTATTTAAAACTTAATTAAAATAAAATTAATATAAAATTAATATAAATATAATATTAAATTTATTAATTTTAATTAATTATAATAGCAATTTAATTATAAGCTTTATTATATTTATTTAGCTTAGCATAAAAATTTTATTTATATTAATATAATTATTTATATAAAATTTATGTTTTAATAATAGCAATGCTTTTTTTATAAATAATTTAACTTAAAAAACGTTAAGCTTATTATTTATAAGCTTTTATAATATTAAAATTAATAAAAAAATTATTATTGTTTTTTTTACCTTTAAAGTTTAAAAAGTTAAAAAGGTTTATTATATTATGTTTTTTTATTATTTGTAATTAATTAATATAAAGTTAATATAAAAAAACTTAAAAAAAAACCATATTTTTATATGCTTTATTATAAAACCAAATTATTAAAATTGCTATAAACTAATTAATATAAAATTAAATATAAAAAAAAAAAAAAAAACTTATTAATTTATTTTAAAAATAAGTAATTTAACTTGAAAAAATATAAAAATAATAATTAATAAATTTAATAAAAAAAATAAAAATAAATAAATAAACTATAAAAATTTACTATTGTTTTTAATTTTTTATTATTTTTTTATTTAAGTTTATTGCTTTTTTTTTAAAAAATTAATAAAATTGTTATTTTTTTAATAATTAATTTTTTTAACTTTTTTTTATTAAAATATATTAAATAATAACGCATTTCCCACTTAAGCTAGACACTTAATTAAGCTAGCCACTTACGTGACATGTATAGCATCGGTAATTTTATATAAGGTGCTATTTACCCCTTTTTTAATAACTTGACAAATAGTGGGCCTACAAACTAATAATTAGTATATTTAGAATCCTTATTTAAAGAGGAATCCAATGGTACTCTTTATAAATTTATAGCCATTTTATTTAAGGCTATATAAAAAATACGCTAAAATAATCCCTGTAAAATAAAGTTTGATAAGTTCACGCTTAAATAAAATAGCTATAAAATAATAAAAAATACCACTGGATTTGTCTTTAAATAAGGGTTCTAAATATACCAATTATTAGTTTATAGGCCCACTATTTGTCAAGTTATTAAAAAAGGGGGTAAGTAATACCCTATATAAAATTGCCGGTGGTGTATATATCACGTAGGTGACCAGCTCAATTAGGTGTCCAGCTTAAATGAGAGATGCGTTATAAATAAATATAAAATTAAAAAATATATAAAAAATAAAATAATATATTATATTTAAATTATATTTATATTTAATTTTTGCTTTAAATTTTTTAAAAATTAAAAATTTATATATAAAATAATTATATGCTTTATATAAATAGCGCTATAATTAACATTAAAACGGGGCTTAAAAAATAATAATAAGAAAAAATAACAATAAAACAACAATAATTAATATAAAGAAATATATGTAAATTATATAAGCAATAACATAGCTATTGCTATAAAATAATAGCTTATAATTTAATTAATTACTTGTATATAAGTGATAAATGGCTAAGGTAGGTAAGTAGGTTGGCCAACGGCCAACCTTTTAATATAGCTAAAAATTCGGGCTATTATCGGCCCAATCTCGGCTGCGCGCAGCTGTAAGCCTTTTAAATAACTAAATTAACGGCTATACTAAGTGCTTAGCACCTATAAACACTAGCCTTATTGCAACACCTATAAATATTAATATATATTTATAAATAAATTAAATAATTAAAATATTTATATAAAAAAACTTTTATAATATAAGCTTTTAAAGCTTTTTATAAAGCTTTAAAAACGCTTTTATATATTTTTATTTTAATTGCTAACTTTTTATAAATAATTTTATAAATAAAATATTAAAATAATTAATAAAATAATATTAAATTTATTTATTTTTAATTTTTTTTAATTTTTTATAATATATATTTTATTTAAATTAATAATATATTAATTATATATTAATTAATATTAAATTTTTAATTATTGCTATAATTTATATTGCTAATAAAACTATTATATTTTAATTAAATTATTTTATAAAGTTATTTTTTTTAAGTTTATTTTAAAAATGTTTATTTTATAATTTTAATAATAAAATTACGCTTTGCAAAGTATAATAAGTTATATATATATTTAAAATAACAAAAAAATAAAAATAAAAACTAAGCATTAAAAGTAAATTTTAACATTTAGTTATTAAAAATGCTATAAAGCTATATATAATATAAAATAATATAAGTAAATATTTTTAAAATTTTTTAGTTTATTTTAATTATAAATTAAAAAAAAGCAAAAGTTTTAATATAATAAATAATATTAAAAATAAAATTATTAAAAAAAATAGTTTAATTAAATATATAATTATAATAAAAAAAATGCATATATATAATTAAAGTTATTTTTAAATTATTATAATATTAATTTAATATTAAATTTATTATAATATTAATATATAATAAAAAAAACTATTTTATTTTTTATATGTTTTAATAATATAATTATTAATTTAATTTTATATTATTATAAATAAATAATAATATTTAATATAATAAAATATTATTAACTTTTTAGCTAATAAAAATATTAACAATTTTAATTGTTTACTAAGCAGTTTTTTTATAAGCAATAAACATTAAAATAATAACTTTAATTTTTTTAAAAATAATTTAAAAGTTATATTGTTTAATTAAAGTAAATTATTTATTAATATATTAATAACTTTATTTTAATAACGTTTATATATTCGCTTAGCATTTATATTTATTAAATAAAAAAGCTTTTTATATATTATTTATAACTTTGCATAAAATAATTATTTTTAAAAATAGCTTTAATTTATATTTTAATATAAAAAAAATAAAACAATTAAAAAATTAAAAAATTAAAACAAAAAATTATAAAAATATAAAACTTTAAAAATTAAAAAATTAAAAAAATTAATTAAAATATTTAAAATTATTTATAAATATTGCAAAATAATATTAATATATTTTATATTTTTTAAAATAATAAAAATAAATATTATAATATAATATATTTAAAATAATAAATATAAATTGCTTAATAATAATAATAATATATAATAAACCGTTAGTTTGTAAAGGCGTTAATACTCGAAGCTCCACGTATTAGATCGTGCCTAGGGTGCAAACGTTGTACGGTCGGGTCGTAACTAAATAGTCGTCAAGAGATTACTCTCACACAGCTATTTCAAAAAATCGCTGTATGCTTAGATTGAATTGTGAAGTAAAAACTCCAACTAAATATATAAGAAACGTTGGTCTATTATATAAACAGTTCTTCCTTCACCAATTCCTTATGGCTCATTTGGCTCACCCGGCTCAAGCCCTTGAGCCCCTTGAGCCCCTGGAGCCTGTCTGGCTCACCTGGCTCGCCCGGCTCAAACCCTTGAGCCCCTTGAGCCTTTTAAGCCCATCACGTGACTTGGGCATGCATTCCAGCTGTAGCTTGTCTCCTGGTCTAGCCGCATGCCCCTCACTAATCACCGTAGCCTCTCAACAGATCGCCCGCTGTTGGTTTATAACATTATTTTTTTATTCCTTGTTTTATTGTTTTTAATAAATACTAGCGTTTTAGCTTTAGTAAGTAAATAGATTTTTTGTTTTTTATGTTTTTTTACCATGCTAAATAGTTATATTAAAATTTGCTTGCATAAACGTTAAAACGCTTTTAATTTTGCGGCTTGTATTTAGCGCACTAATTTCACCCTTTTGATATTATATTTGCGTTGTTTTAAAAATAACAAAACTTGCTAAATAGCTTTTGGTTTAAATAAATGCTTTTATTATTTTAAGCATAAAAATACTTATAATGCTTTTAGTTTTTTTTCCGTTAAATATAAAAAGTTATTTGCGGTAAAAAATTAATTAAAGCAAAAGAAAAAGAAAACTTGCTAAATCTTTTATATTGCCAGCAACAAACTTAATTGCTTTTAAAATCAGCGCAAGCTTTTTTGTCGTTGTAAAATTAAAATAATTTGCAAAGAAATTAATGGTGCTAAAGCTATAAAAGAATTCCTTTGTTTAAAAGAGGAAAAAAAACAAATTTCCTTTAAACAATCCCGCTTTTTAGCCGCTTTAGCCTCTCCTGCTTTTATCGACTAAAATGCATTTAATTTTTTTTTTTGGTTAACCTTGCTTTTTTAGCCTTGGTTAATTAAGATGTTATTAGTAAAACTAATCAATTATTTACTTTACATTTTTTAAGTTTTTTATAGGTTTTTAAGTAGTTTTAGCGTGTAAATAACCTTTTTACTTAATTAAATACTTATGAATTCCTTTGTTTTAATGTAAATTTAGTAGCTTTTTAACCTTGTATAAATTTTTATCTGGTTTAACTTTTAATTATGTTTAAAGTTTAGCGTTTTTTAGTGCTGGTTTAAAAAAAAAGATATGAAACTCTGGCCATATCCTAGCTCCTTTAAGTAGCTTAAGTTAATAGTTGGTTTTTAAAATAACTTTTTTAATTTTAAATGGTTTAATTTGCTTAAAGTTAAGCTTATTGCTTGGTTGCTTTGTTTTAATATTGCGCCTTAAGAAATACACTTTGTCTCCCCTTTCCAAGGTTGGCTTTAACAACCTATGCTTATTGCTATAAGCTTTCATACGGTTTTATAAAAATACTAGCTTGTTTTGTAATTTCTGTTATAAACCTATGATTTTCTTTGCCTATATCTCTGCTTTAAGCGCCGTTATGCCGTTAATTGCAGTTTGATTTATCTCTGGGTTAAATCTATAATTTGCTATAAATAGAGACATTTCCATTAACTCATTGTCAAAACTATTATAAGCATACTCCGCTATAGGCAAAAGCTTAACCTAATTGTTTTATTGTTTATTAAGGTAATAATGTAAATACTGCTCTAAAGTTTGATTAAGTCTTTGTGTTTGTTTATTTGTTTATAGGTGGTAAGCTGTAAACAATCGGTGCTTAATGCCCAATGCTTTTATTAATAACTAATAAAACTTAGAAATTATAATTGTTTCTTTATTTATAACTGCTTTTTCTAAAATTCCATGTTTATTAAAAACATGTTTAATTATTATATAAGCCAAATCTTTTACCGTACTTGATTTCAGGTATGGTATAAAATATCCATACTTTGTAAATCTTTCCACAATAACTAATATTAAATTGTATAATACTCCGGTTATTAGTTCTTTTGATTTAGGTAGCTTAACAATAAAGTTAAACGCAATAAACTTCCAAGCCCTATTTGGTATTTACTTTAGTTGCAGCAATCCATATAGTTTATATTGCAGTGCTTTGCTTTTTTTACATAAAACACATTTTTAAACTACTTCTTTTACTATACTCTTAAGTCCTCTGCATTCGTAGTTCTTTTGTATCCAGGATAGTATTTTGTACACTCCCTAATGTTTTGCTAGTAAATGTTTATACATCGCTTTTACTAGTTCTTTAATTATAAGTTGTTATTTAAAATTTAAATATACCCTTTTATCCTTATCTTTACTTTGCTTAAAAGTTAGTGGTATATTAATTAATAATAGTAATGCCTATAAAACTATTTTATAGTTTTTTTATAATTATTTAATCTATTTATTATAATTAAATAAAGTTATAGCTGCAAGTGTAATTCTTTGTTAAGTTTCTTTTAATAATACTTGGCTTTTTATTTTTAATTTTTTATGGTTGCTTTGTTAACTTAAAATATTTGTTGTTACATTTTTTTTTCTTTTAATATAAAAAATAATAAAGTTAAACTAAAATAAAAACTTTGCCCATTTAATTTATTGTTTATTTAATACTTTTGTTGTCATAAATGTAATTAAGTTCTTGTGGTTTATATACACTTTAACTGGTTTTTTAGGTTTATAAAGGTAATATTTCCATTTTTTAAATGCTTAGACAATAGCCATAAGCTTTTTGTTTAGTAGCGTGTATTGCTCTGCTAGTTCTGAAAATCTCTTCGAGAAATATGCCACTGGGTGCAATTTTCCATTTTCATCTCGTTAACCTAGTTGTCTGCCCATTGCCCTCTCGCTAGCATCAACTATTACCTCAAATTCCTTGTTTAAGTTAAAAAGCTTTTAAACAGGCTTTTTTAATATAAGTGCCTTAACCTTCTCAAAAAATTCTCGTTTTTTTTTTTCCCACTTAAAAAGATTGTTTTTTCTCATCAGGTCTAAAAAAGGTCTGGCGTGTCCATTAAACCATTTAATAAGGCTTCAAACATAATTTGTAAATCTTACAAACGCTTTTACATTATTTACCGATTTAAGCACCGGCTAATTTCTTACTGCTGAAATTTTAAATTTTTAAATTTTTATTTCCCTTAAAATTATTGTAAAACCAAGAAAATTAACCTTTTATATATAAAATTCGCTTTTCTTAAGGTTTACTTTTAACTTGGCAATCCATAGTGCGTTTAACACTTTTTTAACATAATCTTAGTATTTTTTAAAATTCTTTAAATATATTAAAATGTTGTTTAGATATACTATTACAAATATGTTGATAAATTTGCGTAAAGCGTGCATTATTTACGCCTAAAATATTGCTAAAGCATTGGTAAGTCCAAAGGGCATTACTAAAGATTTGTATAATTTATATCGTGTGCAAAATGCCGTTTTTCACTCATTTTTTAATGCTATTTTTGTCTGATTATATGCGTTTGGTAGGTCAAATGCTGTAAACCATTTTATATATACCAATTTGTTTTGTAAGTTGTTAATTTTGGGTATCGGTCCTACAAATTTGATAGTTTTAAAGTTTATGTCTCGGTAGTTTACTACCAATCTCTAACGTTGCTTTTTGTTTTTTCCGGTTTTGCGTAGTACCTAAAGTACCGGTGATCCTGCTAGTAATTCTAAAAATCAAATAATTTTTTTTTTTAAATTTTTTTTGAAAAATTCTTGTAATTTTTTTAGTTGTTCTTTGTTTATATAATATAATAAAAATGATTATAATTTAGCTTTTTCCTTAAGCAAAATCTTGTGGTTTTATAAACCATGCTTTGGTAACTTATCGTATGTTTTACTAAACATGTTACCGTAGTCTCGATATTTTATTGGTATTTTATTATCGAGTATAAGCTTGGACTCTTTAATTATTATACAGATTTGCAATAATAATCTAATAAAATTGCTTAATACCTGTATTTTAGGTTTCTCATTAGCTAATTTTTTTTTTAATATATTTTACTAAAGTTGGCCCGTTTTTTAGTTCACTTTAAGATTGCTTTCTTATAACCAAAATATTTCCAAAATAACATTATGTTTAAATGTTTTTGTAATATCAAGCATTAGTTATTCTTTATATCTAAAGATATTAAAAAAAAGTTCTATAGTTTCTTTTAAAACTACTTTATTTTTATATGCAATAAAACTTTTATTAACGGTTAAAAGTAAGTAGAGGTTGTTTTTAAGCTTTGTTGGTATGTTTAATTGCTTAATAACTTATAAAAAAATAAAGCTTGCCTAAGCTTTTGTATTTATAAGCACTTGTAGCTTATGTTTTTAATATACTAGATTGATTTTGATATATTTGCTTTTTTTGGCTGTTGTGGCATAAAGCTTTTTAAGTTTTCCCAGGAATAATTATTAATTTGTTATAATTGCCCGTTGTTGTTTTTTGACTAATTTTGGCTAGTTATTGCCTGTGTTAGCATATTATCAAGTTGTTTAGTTGCATCGATTGCTGCCTAAAACTCTTTAGAGCGTACTATTATATCTTTATTTAAATAATATTTTATTTTTTTATTTTTTGCATCCTAGATTATGTTAGGTTTTTTATGCTTATAAAGGTTTGTTGCATTTTTAAAAAATCTTTTGCTAAAGTTTGTTTGTTTTATTGCCACTGCGGTTGGTTTTTTTGTTATTTTTTTAGGCTTTTTTTCTTTAAACGTTAATTGGTTTTAATTAATCTATTGCATTTACTTTATTATTTTGCGCAATTTTGTTGCCTTTTACTAAGCATGGATTTTACATTTGTTGTTAGTGCAGTCTTTTAGTTATAGGATTTGCTGCATACATTTTATAGGCCACTGTAGGTCTTTTGCAAATACTGCGAATTCTCGAGGGTTTTGGTACACTGGTGTTACCTTCCCTTTATCTGCTTTGTATAAGGGTTGCGTTATAGATTTCCCGTTTAATCGTTTTAAAAACCACATGTGTTATAGCTTTTTTTGCAGATAAATAATACAACGATGTGTTATATAGCATATCTAAAAAATCTGTTTATATTTTTTATTTTTTAGTATTAATTCTGTTGGTTTTTAACTTATTATAACCTTGCTATAATAATATTTTTTAATTATAAGCTCGGTAGCTAGGCTAAGTTAATTGCTAGTATTTGTTCTGGCTTTTATTATAAGTGCTAGGTTGTACTGCTATACATCGTTTAAAAATGGCCATATCTTTATATTGTCTTTAGCCTTTAGCGTATTAATAGTTGCTGTTTTGGCTTTCTCTATTTGAGATTTTTATGCGTTTAATATTTTGCTTGAGCATTTTCCTCGTTAAATAGATCTTGCTACAAAGTTTTTTAACCATTTTTATTTAAACTAGTGGTTGTATTCTATGTAGCTGCACGTATGTCTCTTTGAACAAGATTTCTTTTTAGGCCATCCTTAATATTTATATATTAGGTTTTTAACTTTATTTTACGCAAAATCCCTAATTCTTTTTGGTTTAATATCTTTTTAATTATTTTTATTATTGTTAATTTAAATAAGATTTTCTTAAGTAGCTATGTTTTGCTTAGTTTTGTTATTAATGCTTATATTGTGTTTTTAGCAATTAATAAAGTTGCAAATATATCCGTTTTGTTTTGCTTGTTTTAATTGTTTTATAAAAAGGTGTTTTAAACACACTTGTCTTTTTTTTTTGCATATGTTGCAATTTAGCACTTTTTTTATATATTGTTGCTATAGTTAACTCCATTGGTTGCTAATTTTTAGTATAGCGATTGTTATAAATAAAGCTTGTTTTGCTTCCCCAAGTTGTCGCTTTTTTTTGGGCTTATTACAAGCCCAGGCGTAGTGTCCCTTTAAATTATAGTTGTAACACTTAACCTTGCTTAAGTTTTGCCCTTTCTTTATTGTATTTAGTTTTATAGGTTTTGCATAGGTATTTAATGCTGTTAACTTTATAGTTTGTTTTTTTCTTAAGTTGGGTATTTGTTAGGTTTGTTGTTGTTTTTATAAACGTTATTTATACAACCAGTTGTTAATCTTTATTGCGTTAACAATATAAGTCTTAAGATTGTCTGGTCGTTTATTTTTATATAACTTATCTTTTACCTTATTTTTCAACCCTTGATAAAAGGCCGTTATTAAGGCATCTTTATTAAACTACGTTATTTTAGCTGCTGTTTTTTGGAATTTTATTGCATATTTATATATAGCTTCCGTTTGAAACATCAAAAGCAGCTTTTTTTCTGCTTGTTTTTTTTTCTCTAGATTTTTATACATATTAATTAACGCTGTTTTAAACTTATTAAAAGATTTAAATACTATTTTGGTTTTTTTCCTAATATTATTAATATTATTGTTTGTTATATAATTATTTATTATAGGTTAAAACCATTTTAATGCGTTGCTAGTAAAAAATCTTGCAGCTATTATTACTTTATTTTCATTTAATGAAAAACTATTATTATAATGTTATAAATAAGCCCTTGCTTAGGTTAAAAATCCCTTTAATTGTTTTTAGTTGCTATTAAACTTAGTTAGCTTAATTAGTTTAAAAAGCTTAAGTTTTAATGAGTTTATAACCTGCGCTTTTAATTATTAATTCTACTGTTTTAACTGTTTAATTTTATTTTGTAAATGCGTTAAAAAACTTTGCACCATCGCAGGTATTAATTTAAGCTGCTACGAAAACATTATAACTATATACAGTTATTTTCTAAACACTAAATAAGTTTAACAATTCAAAATATAACAAACTATTAGTTTGTAAAGGCGTTAATACTCAAAGCTCCACGTATTAAATTATGCCTAAGGTGCAAACGTTGTACAGTCGGGTCATAACTAAATAATTGTCAAAAGATTACTCTCACACAGCTATTCCAAAAAGTCGCTGTATGCTTAAATTGAATTGTAAAGTAAAAACTCCAACTAAATACATAGGAAACATTAGTCTATTATATAGACAGTCCTTCCTTCACCAATTCCTTATGGCTCATTTGGCTCACCCGGCTTAAGCCCTTGAGCCCCTTAAGCCCCTAGAGCCCGCCCGGCTCAAACCCTTGAGCCCCTTAAGCCTTTTGAGCCCATCACGTGACTTGGGCATGCATTCCGGCTGTGGCTTGTCTCCTGGTCCAGCCGCATGCCCCTCACTGGTCACCGTGGCCTCTCAACAGGTCGCCCGCTGTTGGTTCGTAACATAATAATATATTAAATAAAATTAAAATATATGTTTTTTTTATATTAATTTTATATTAATTTTATATTTATTTATAAAAAACGCTTTAAATTTATTTTTAATATTTATTAAATTAATTTATGCATAAATTATAATTAATTTATTAATTAATATTATATAAAATTAACATTTAATAAAATTTTTTAAAAAAATTGCTTTAAACTTTTGTTTATTTAAACTATATATGTTTAAAAGTTAAATTTTAAAATATATTAATTATATTATTAAAAAACAATTTATTATATAAATTTTTAAAAGCAAGGTTTATATAATAAATAATATATAATTTTATTTTAGTTTTTTATATTATTATTAAAATTTTTATTTTATTTTATTAATAGTTAATAATATTTATATAATATATTTATTAATATATATAAAGCAAAATTTAAATTATAAAAACTAAATATATTATATAAATATAACTTTTAAAATATAATTTAAATATTTATAATTAATAATAATGCATTTTTTAATATAAATATATATAAAACATTTTTGTAAAAAAAAAATAATAAGTTTAAAAGCAATAATATTATTTATTTATTATGTTTTTTATATATTATTTAATTTATTATTAGCAATTTCTTTAATAAATTAAATGTGTTATATATATTTTATAATATAAAAAAAGCTAGCAATAATTTAAACTTTAAAAATTAAAAACTTAATTAATATTAGCTTAACTTTATAATAGTAATTATTAAAAAAAAATATATTATTTTATTTTTATTTTTATTTTTATTTTTATATTAACAATAATTTTGTTTTAATAATTTATAATATATATTAATAATAATATTAAAAAATAAAAACAATTTTAAGTTATTTAGCAATAATTTATTAATAGCAAAAAAATAATTGTTATTATTTTTTTATAAATAATTTATAATGTTTAAATATAGTAAAACTTTATTATAATTATATTTTTTTAAATTTAAAAATTATAACTAGTAATTAAAAAATATATTGCTTTAATTTTAAATTTTATTTTTATTTTTATTATTATTTATTAAATAAAATAATATGTTAATATTATTACTTTTATATAATTTATAAATATATTTAGTTTTTTATATTACAATTAAATAAGCTATATATTATTAAGCTATAAATTAATATTTAAGCATTTTTAATAATAAAAAACAAAGCTTTAGCATATAAACTTATTATTACAATTGTTTTATAATTAATTATAGCTTAATTAATTTAATAAAGTATTTAATTATAATATTTTTCAAGTAAATAAATATATTAAGTTTATATTTTAAAGAAATTTTAAAGTTTTTTAATTAATAACATTTTTTAAACTTTTGTTTAATAAAACATAATTATTTTAAAATTATTATTTTAATAGCTAATAATAATACTTTTATAGCTATAAATTTAACGCTAAGCATAAAGTAAAAATTATTTATTATTTTAAAAATATATATTATTATTATTAAAAGTAATATAATTGTTATTTCTTAATAGCTGTTTTTAATTTTGCAAATATTAGCAAATTAATAATTATAATATAATTTAATTATAAAAAAATATTATTTAAATTGTTTGTTTTTTATTTTTATTTTATTAATAATTATATTTTATAAAATATATAGCTTTTAAAACTATTTAATTAAATTATTAGCTATAAATAAATTATTATTTAATATTTAAACAAATATAAATATTTATATTATAAAATTTAAAAGATTAATATATTAATTAATATATAAAGTGTAAATTAAAGCAGAATATAATAATTTTTTAAGCATTTTATAAATAAAAACGTTTAAAATTAATAGTTTTTGCTTAAAATATTTTTTATATTTAATTTGCTATTATTAGCTTAAAGTAAACCTAAACCTTATTTTAGCTAATATATATATTTTACCGTATATATATAAAGCTTAAGTTTTTTTGCGTTATTATTATTATTTTAATTTATTTTTAAATAAATTTTAAATAAACTTTATATATTATATAATAAAAAAAAACAAAAAACATTTTTTATTAATAATAATTTATAATATTTAAAGCTTTTAAAATTTTTAATAATATTATATATTTTATATTAAATATAATATATAAGCTTTAATAAAAAAGCAAAAAAATTTAATATAAACTTAAAAACTTTGTAAAAAATATTATTAATATAAAAGCTTTTATATATTATGCAAGCTTATTAAATTTAAAAAAAATTTATTAAAAAAAAAAAAAAAGTTTAACATAAAATAAAAAAATCTAAAGCTTAAACTTAAACTTAATTATAAAAGAATAATAGCTAATTAATATATAAAATAATATATATAATTTTTAATTAATAAATTACTTAATTATAATTTATAAAATATTATTATTATTATTATTATTATTAATTTGTTTTTTAATATTTAATATATAATTTAAACATTTAATTAAATTAATTACCTTTTAATTATATTTAAAAGTTTATATATAAAAATAATAATAATTTAGCAAAAAACAAATTAATAAATTAATACTTAATATATTTAAAAATTTTATTAAAAAATAAATTTAATTATATTTTTTATAAATTTATTATTATTTTATTTATAAATGCATTTAAAACTATGTTAAAATTTTAACGTAATTTTTAAAATAATATTAAATAAAATAATAATAAATTTATAAAACATATTATTAAATTTTTTTTTAAATAAAAATTTTAAATATATTAATTATTAATTTATAAGCTTATTTTTTATTAAGTTATTTAAAAAAAAAAGCAAATAATACTTTATATAAAATTATTAATATTATATATTATTAAAAACAAGTGTTAATTATAGCAAATATAAGTATTATATTATAATTAATAAGCAATTATTAAAAGGTAACTGCAAAAAATGTGAAAAATAAATATAATGCTAAAAGCAAAAAATATAATAAGTAATAATTATTATATTAAATAAAATAATTAAAAAAATAATTAAAACATAAGAAAAATTTAAAAGCTATAAATTTTATATTATAGTAAATTTAATGTTAATAATATAAAATATATAATAAATTATTTATTTAAATAAAAAAAAATTAGTTAATATAATTATATTAAGTAAAATTTATAATTACTTAAGCTAGCACTATTAATAGCATTATTTAGTGAAAAATGTAAATTAGCTAGCTTATTTTACACCAAGTGCTATAGCTAATAATTAACCTTAAAATAAATATTTTATAATAAATACCTTGCATAAAGCAACCTTATAATAAATACCTTATACTTTATTTATTTACATTAAAAAGTGGTTATTTTATAATATTATTTTTAAAGCCAAACGGCTTTATAAATAACGCTTTAAAATAATTTATAAGCTTAAGTTTTAATGCTTATATAGCTTTATATTTATTTAGCAAAAACTTTACACACATTTAATATTTTAGCTTAATATTAATAAAACTTTATAATTATTTATACAAGCTTTATTTATATTTAAAACTAGTGTAAATTAGCTTATAAAAGTTTTTAAAATAATTATTTATTAAAATATAACTAGCTAATAGTTATTGCAAAGGTATTTAAAATAGCTTATTATAAAATATAGCATAATTATTAAAAAAATATATGTTATAGCTAGCTTAAAGGCTATTATAGCATATTTAACATAATATATATTACGTAAGCTTTAATTAACCCGGCAATATTTATATTTGCCCATTAATTTTAATATATATATTATATAAATAACTAGTTTAATTAAATGTTTAAATTAAATAAAAAATATATTAACTTTATATAAATTATTTTTAAATAATTTTATATTATTATAAAAAATAAAAATAATTATAATATAATAATACTTTATTATATTTTATAATTAAAAAAGCAAAGTTTAAATTTTAAAATATTTTTTTTATTTTTTTTTATTTTTTTATTTTTTATATAATTTAACTTTATATAAGTTATTTTATAATTATTTGTTATAGCTTTTAATAATAGCAAAAATTATAATATAATAACATTTTGTTATATTTTATAATTAAAAAAGCTAAGTTTAAATTTTAAAATATTATTATTTTTTATTTTTTTATTTTTATTTTTTTATTTTTATTTTTTATAAAACCTAGCTTTATATATATTATTTTATAATATATTATTATAATTATTAAAAAAAATAACAATTATAATATAATAGCATTTTATTATATTTTATAATTAATAAAGCTAAATTTAAATTTTAAAATATTATATTTATTAAATTTTTTAAAAATTAAATTTTTTTTTTATATATATATAAAATATTAAAAAATATTTATAAAATTTACACTTATTTAAAATAATAATAAATATTATATAAGTTTTTTTTTTTTTTTATATTTTATATATTGCTAATTATAATATTTAATAATTTATAATTGTTTTTATTTTTAAAAAAAAAAATAAAAAAAAACATAATTTAAACTTTTTTTTACTTTTTTTATTTTATTTATTATTGCAATTATATAATTAATTAATTTTAAGCTATATTTTTATTTATTATTTTATAACATTAATTTAATATTATTTATTAATTTATTTTTTAATTTATTATTTAATTTTATTTTTTAATAATTATTATAATTTAAATTAAATAAGCTAGCAATAATTAAAGTGTTAAAAAAATATTATTTATTAAATTGCAATTAATTTTTAAAAGTTTAAAAAAAAAACTATTTATAAACATTGTAAAAAGTTTATTATTTAACTTGTTAATATTTATTTTAAAAAATTTTTAAAACTTTATAAACTAGTTTTTAATTTTATTAAATTTTTTAATTAAAAATTTAAAAAATATATTATAAAAAATAAATTAAAGTTTATAATTAAAAAATTAATTTAATATAAAAAAAAACTTAAGCAATAAAATAAAAATAAATAGCTTTACCAACAAAGTAAAAATAAATAAAAAATTTAATTTTTTTAAATTAATATAAAATTAATATATTTAAATTTTTTGCTTTATATAATACTTTTTATATATTTTGCTTTTAAAAATAAATAATATATTTGCGTTATTTTTTATAAATACTTTTTTTTTAAATTATGCTTGCTAATTTATAAGCTTAAAAGCTTATTAAGCTTTTAATAAAACTGTTTTACGCAAAAAAGCCTAATAAGCTTTTAGCAAGCGTTTATAATTAAGCTTTGGGCTTTTAACAGGCGCCCATAGTTAAGCCTTAGGTTTTTAGCGGGCGCCTATTAAAGGCCCATCGTAAAACCCTAATATATACAGCTTAACAGGTAATTTAAATAAGATTAACTAATTTCGACATGTAAACGTAAAAACATGTATATCCTTGCCTCAATGATCGGCATAGGATCCGATGTATATATGTAGTTTTTCACATGGAATGGCTAAATTTAAATTCAGCTAAAGCAACAACTACTATGTACACGTTCATGTAGATCTTTGTCTTTGTTGGTTAAGTCATTTATCTCCTCATTTTCGCCGACCTATGCTGCGTCCAAGTAACAGACAGAGTTCTTGCAAACTACAGCAGCTTAGCAGTCGATCAACAAATGAGAGCACAATAGACAACACGTGTGGGAAGAGGATTTCACGAAAAGAAAAGAAAAAATAAACAAAAAGACTAACATATGAAATTATACATACAAATCGAGCAAGGAGTAGCCAGATTTCTAGCCGCTGAGAACTCAAATCATATGCGATTGGTAGGTAGGTCTATGTCAGGTTGGCACTATTCGCACCTAGTCGTCATATTATAACGCCAAGTTCAACACAATGTAAGGTCTCGTTTTTTTCAACCAAAACTTCCAATCATATAATATTCCTACAGTTGTAGTCATTTACCACGTCATAATCAAGTGAGAAATTCAAAGGAAAATGACAAAGAGTAAAACGAAGCTCTATTACATCTACTTTACCTTGGTATATGAGAAAACAAATTAAGGATACAGATAATAACCAAAAACTATACTTGAATACTTAGAACATATACAATTAGTAGCAAGCCGGGGTGTCGAGGATCCGAAGTTGAAGTTCTCAATGCCTACATGGCTATATCGTATGCGACCCGTACATTGATATTCATCAAAAGTTACCTGCCGAGCTGCTAGCAGTGCAAGTTGGACCCTTGCCAGTACCCTTGAGATGGGTGACTCCGCTAGCTGACTGTAGCTGAGGTATAATCCTACAAGTAATCCTACCGATGGGCAATAGTGCACTCACACCGGCCCCGAGCCCCCGGTCGACCCGTGTATCAATCGGCGGAGCGGTCCGTGGATAGCCGCTCGGGATTCATGAGTGTACAGGTACTATAGTAATGGCGTAAGACCCGAAAGGACTTGCGACAGGTTTTGCCACGCTTCCCCTTTCATTGTCAGGTGCATAGTGCATATTTTCAGACGTTTACGACTTACTAAGTCGTGGGGGTGGATTTCTGAGACTGGATTTCTACTTTTCTTAGATAGACACAAAATTCGGTCCCTAACGAGATCCTGAATGGATTTGACATAATCAGACATTTGGACAAACTCGAAATCCTCTATTGGTTACATCACTCTATCTCAGGGCTAGTAAATCAATCTACCAATTCAAACTAAAGGAATGCACTAAGAGTATCCCTGCCTTAACGTCGGTCATGAGAGTCTATCGTCATGGCTTCTTCCGCGGCCTCCCCCTACCCCGCCTCTTAACGCTCATCTCAGCCTCATCGACAGTGGCATCGACGTATCTCTTTCTTCGGTGTGTCTTAATGGATTGGCTGTCGCCCAAATCACTCTCTGTGTTAAAGCTCGTCTGTAGATAGCTCATGCTCTCGTGTCCTCTTGGTGGCTTTGAGAACAGCTGTCAGCATAGGATTCTCGCTGAAGAGATTGCCAAGCAATGCAGCAACAAGAATTTTCAGCTTAACGTACCGGAATATCCTGTGATTCCATGTGTGACTGCGCCACGCTGACAAAGGAGCCCACGGTAGGTATTTCAACTGTTAACTGTTTTTGAGAGCCCTGGGTTGCTTCGGTCGCTTGACTTGCAGCATCATCTGGTATCTGGCCAGCCATTCTTAACACCTCCTCTTTCAGCGGGACATATTGCCTAGCTAGCTCGTGACTGTTTCCTGCAAGGACATGTTGAAACCATATAGCCAAATTCATGGTCATGGTTCTGAAATCCTCCAGACGTTCATCCCCATTTCGATGAATGTTCCATGGTATAGATTTATACTCAAGCAACCCATTTTCTACAATTTCTTGGGCAAGCTGATCTTGAGTAAGAGGTAAGGGGGAAGCATTGCGTTTGTAAGGCCCGATTCGGACAATGACAACTTCCTTGGTTGTCACAATACAGCCATATCGAGATCTCTCGTCGATGCACTGTTGGTAAATTTGTCTCAGTGGCGCAGCTTTATTCGCCCTGATCCATCCCTGTGTTCTTCCTCTGTGCTCCCCGAAGTCTCGAGTGCTGACCCATTTGCTTCCTGGCTTGATCTCCTTCGGAAGCTTACTGGGGGGCTTGGGTCCTGGTTCGCCTTTCATTCCAGGTGTTGGAAGCGGAATTCCAGATGCGTCGGGGATAGTCCTCCTTCTGCGAACCTTAGTCTGTCTTGCGTTTGCTTTGGCAGGTCTTACCGGTTGGACCCTAGGCCCTATTTCGGCCGGCCTTGTCAACTGCGGTTGGTTGGAACTGATACGCGCGGCACTACTCTGTGGTGCCCAATGAACAGGGTGAAGAGTGTCCTGGACAGCGATGAGAGCTTTATTCACTACTGTATTTGTCCACAGGTTGAGAATGGCCGTGGCTGCCTGTTCACCGGAATCCTCGTCTTGTAGGCCTGGTATTAGAGGAGGATCGAAAAAGCGAAACTTGTATCTCATGTCGCGACATTCTCGCATTAAGGTTCCATCAAAAACTTTCTCCATGGTCTCAAAGTTGAACTCATCCCAAGGTTCGACATAAGCGGGGAAATTCCACCGTTTATTTTGGGTCTGCGTAGCATTCACTTTGTCGTCGCTCCTGATCATTGGGTTCTTTACTGTGAGATAATCCAGTATGCTTTCCGCTGTACGGATTTCATCCAGCATCATCGTCGTGGATCTACTTGCTGATATAAGATAATGAGCGTGTTAACTGGGCTGATTTTGAAGACGCAGCAGGAGAGGGGTTCAATTGTAAAAAGAGTATATCTGACTCTCTATTTAACTTGCATATCGTAATATTGGATACATCTAACAATATGCGTGCAACAGGAGACCACGAGGATATTCGTCCATTTGTAACGTTGCACCCAATAAAACTATCCAATCTTTTTAATGTATTAGATGTTTGCGTGGTGTGGGGCTTTATCTCTCTCCCTTATTACATTCAGCTGATATTGTTAAGGTCTCCCAGCTCAGGATCAAATTCTACCCCGCTCCTTTATCTTTCAATCTACGTACCTAGCAAGAAGGAGGGATAATCCGCAATGGCAAGCGATGTTGAAGAGAATCGTCGCTTACTTGCAGCATACGAGCTACCGGAGTGCGATGGACCGAAGTTAAAAGCATTCCAATACCGAAATTCGCCCATCACCTGGATTGAACAGATCGGTCAACCGAGCGACCAATCTGTGGCTGGAGGGCAGGGCTACGTGTTCAAAGTCGAAATAAGATCTAGAATTTACGCTTTGAAAGTGGCAAGTGAATCGGTCGCCATGTAGACTGCTAAGGATTAGCGTTAACAAGGCCCGTAGTTCAAATTTTTCAAGCCGTCAACATATAGAAGTACACTGGGTCCAATTCGGGAAAAGAACGTCCAAGATCTCTTACTCGGATTTCATACGGACCCCTTCTACGCCGAATGCAGAGCATATGCGCAAATCAAAGCCCAAAGAGAGAATCAAGGACTCAAAAGAAAAGATATTGCCGACTGCTACGGCTTTCTAGCCTTGAAGAAGGCAGACGAGGAGATACTAGAAGATTACGGTGTAGATCTCTGGTGGGACATCCCCCCTGATGACGAATTTCGCCAGACAGCCGAGGGTAGTCCAGCAAGAGCACTCGTGAAAGAATATATCGAGGAAGATGTAGACATGGACGAAAGAACCCGTAAGCACATGCTTACAAGCATTAAATGGTTGAACAGGAATAAAATATTGGTCAATGATATTCACGCTGGGAATTTTAAAGGCGGATATCTTTTAGATTTTGGGCAATCGTGGACCAAGCCTCATTGCCTTTGGGATAACACGTCCCGGCATAGGATGAGAGCTGTTGTAACCGGAGATCTTTACATGTTCGAAGAGATGATAGAGGACATGGGTCTTGGGATAAGACGTTCTCCTCGGCTGCTGTCTCGATAGGATACGAGATGGCTGAAACTTGAAGAAAAAAGCAGGACCATCGTGCCAACGGACATTCACGCAAGAAAGACCTCAATGATATATATCCCTTTAACGACTATCTCAGCACCAGTACATAAAAGGTGGAAAGCGGGACATGCATATAATTCAATCTCGCAAAGTGCAACCAACCGAATATTTATCTATCTAACGGGATCTAGTCCGGTTGGACATATGCCCACTTACAAGCATCGCCCCCATGTCTCCACTCTTTATGTACTGTCGTTAAAGGGATACGCGTGATGCGTGCCGAAGCGCGTGTTGTTTTGGCGCTATTCGCACTGTCTCGCGTGAATATATTCAGCTCCCTTTAACTTTAGAAAAAATACCCACGATACGTATATACAACGTCAAGTTCATAAGCGAGGGTCCGGTTTCGAAGCCTTTTAAGTGGTCAAGGACCTGGTGCCTGGATTATTGCCAATTGAGACTATCTCCAAGTCTCCTATGTGTCCCCTTGTTATAACTGGTGTCGTCATATTGAGGCTTTGAACGTACCTGCGCAATGATTACCTATGAATGAACGGCATCTGCTGTAGAAACCGTGGCACTGAATACCTAGAATGTCTGCTGAAACCCCCGGTTTGCATAGGGCGATGTAGTTCTGTCGATGCATTGATTTGCTGTCTCATCAGTTGATGTTGAACATCATCTCCCATTCCCCACCTCCACTACAATCGAAACAATAATACTCCGAAATAGCACCTCTAAGATCGTCCTAGCTCGTCACGGAAGTTGTAATAGCAAGAGAAAAGGAATTAAAAAAAAATTGAGCTGGATAGTACCATAGTGTTCATTCGATAGAAATGACCCAGCAAAAAACAGATTCGTGATTTCGCCCGGACTTGAACCGGAGACCTTCAGTGTGTTAGACTGACGTGATAACCAACTACACCACGAAACCTCATTGCGAATCTCTTCTGGGTGAATGTTGGCGTCTATCGTAAGACTGGCTATAGATGACAAACCCAGAAAGAAAAGTGTAACATGATCTAATTCCGTTCACAAGAAGTTATTCCTTACCAAAATAGGTTCTCGCGATTTGTGTCTCTGTATTTATGATTTTGATGCCGATGGTCTACCAAAAATTTCAAGCGAATCGATGAAAGTAATAGCCGTTCGACATGGTAGAGACCGCGACCGGAGCATTAGCTGGGCGAGAGATGAATATTAGACTTCAGTACTCGATTAGGCAATATTAGAGAAAGATCAACAGGTCTAAAAACGAATAAGATCACTGTAACAAGTCTTAGTATAGGGGTTACATGAATTCTTTTTGCCGCACGAAGAAGAGTAAACTTCTTCGTGATCCAGGCTGCAACTATATACACTTTAGGTCCTTTGTCTTCAAGGATCGTGACGGTCGAGTTAATGGAACGTGATATAGTAGAGGAAAATATGCAGATACAACAAGAAGATTTATTAGTTAAGGAAACCCGTGAGATGTCCAACGGAGAGGTACCAGACGAGGAGGAATCCGAATGAAAGTGGGAGATCTAATATTAAATCGTTCAGTGTTAGAGAAACGCCGTCCACGGAATGGGGACGGGAGGAGCAGATAGCACTAACAGGCCAGTCAAACCAGAGCGGCAAAAAAGCAGCAACTGGGACCGTCCCGGTCATGCGAGAACGATCATCCGCCCAATCAACCAGGTAAAGAATGTTCGACATCGTCCGGAAAGAAGCGTAGAAGCTAAATTTATATAGCTCGCTCGTTTCAGGCAAGACGTAGTCGATTCTATGATTTGGTTTGTCGTGGAGCCGAAAATTCCGGTGTGTCCGACGGAACTATTCGTGATTCATCAGTATCAGGAAAACCAATTTGCAGCGCCGCCTCGCTCGAAAGGTAGAGTCAGTGGAAACCCCGAGGGCTTGGGATAGGGAATAGTTGTATGGGGTTTGCATGCTCGTGAGGGGGGAATTTTTCGCTCTGGTCCAGACAATGGTGTAGACTCAACTGTCTTAAGAATGGCTCACATGTATCCCATGTCGAATTCATCCGAGAAACCTCCGTTCAAGAGCATTGCTGCAATCCTCAATCTTTGCATGGGCATTTTTCTTTCGTCGTAGCACAAGGGACTGGTGCTATCGGCTATTGATGAATTTAATCTGAGGTAAGAAGATCAGAGCTTGCAGGCGCAACATATAATCTAGTTGTGGATGAACAGGGAGTACTTACAATAAAGGACAAAAAATGTCCAAGAATAATAGACGATCAGATATCGTCGTAGCCTTAACCATAAACTATGCCGACTAGAAGTGTGATTGAAATTGAAAGTGTAGTTGTAGAAGTTAAATTGATCAAAGTCTTTTCTAAAATAAAAGAGATATTTAAATAAAGTGTTCAAGCGAGAACAAGGTGAAAATAAAAGATGGATTTGATAGTAAATAGCTGCGGAAGGCTGGGTGTGCCAATGTAGGCCTGTTGATGTATTCCATGCTGACGGTTGTCCGTGGTATATGGAACACGCGTTATTCGTTTCGTCACAACGTTTTGTTTTGAAGAAGAAAAGAGGTTGTTGTTTGTTATGATTGAGGGAGGGGGTAAGAGGAGAGGCAGCTTTTATGGTGGATGTCCCTGGTGTATTGGACCTTCCTCGAGACAGACATCTTCTCAAAAGGAAGCATCGATGTTTACCCAGTCAATGCCTAGGCAGTTAGTCAGAAGATGCAGTCGTTAAGGAGAGTATACAACCATTTTCATACTTTACTTCAAATCTTACTTTACCTGTCCTGGGGGCTGGGGGCTGAGGCGAACTAGGTAGCTTGTGTGGTGTTAGTATGCGAAGTTATCATAACACCAACATCAAACACTAGGACAGGAACGCATTAATGCAATGATCATACTTGTGATTGTTCAAACAACTAAACTAAACTTGCGTAACTAAAATACACTTGTCTCACTAAAAAAAACTTGTGTAAAGGGGTATTGATACTATAGTTATAATGAAGTGGTAAACATCTTGTCCAACAATCATAGGTTCCCTAGGTCAAAATCCCCCGTAAAACCGCCGTTGAGTAACATTGATGCAATCCTCAACCTCTGGAGAGGCATTTTATCCTCATTATAACAAAGTGGGCTGATACCCAAAGCCAAGCACATAGCGTTCGTGATAACGAACATGCCGCAGTCCCATGCATTTGTTTGGCGTGGAGCCGAAAACTCCACGGTATCCCATTCATCAGGAACAAATCTGTCGCCAAGAAAATGTCCCAGCCAATTATAGGTATGGCGAACCTGTGTCTCACTGCGGGTGTGAAAGGAGTCCATGTAAGAGACCGTCTTGCGAGATGGTCGAATGATGATGAGGGTCCAGTGAGCGTTGGAGTTGACAGGAATGAGGATTGTGTCAATTCCGAAAAAATTCTGTGGCGTCATGTTCCACTTGCGTGCAAATGGACGAGGGTAGAGCTTTTTGTAGTCGCCACAGAATGCGTTCCAATATAGGGATGAAATGGCAACACACTTAGGTGGGTCAACTTTGGACTTGACCCCAGCCTTGTTGTTGATATAAGCTGCAAGGCAGCAGAGAGTAGAATGAACGCAATCGTCGTTGAGCCAGGCTGTCTGCGGGACGAGCTTGCCAAAATCTCTAGGCTTGAGCTCAACAGCATCGGGATGGACAGCTCTGGGGTTGAATGTGCCATTCGCAGGGGCGTTCGTAGCCCGGTTCACCCATTCAGGCGACGGCTCGACAATGAGAGCAGACTTGGGTCGACGGACGCCAAGGTAAGCAAGGTTGGCGTTCTGTGTAGCAATTTCTTCCTGGCGAAGGCGTTCCATAAGCTCCCGCTTCAAACGCTCAACCTTAAGAGCATCAGCCGGCAGATCTTCGTCCCTCCAGCCAGGCAAAGAATGGACGACGTCGTCCGGAAAAAATCGTAAAATCTCCTCGTAGCGAGGGCTTTCTGCCTGTCGTGGCAGACAGGAATCTCCAGATGGAGAGTCTACAGTGTCCTTATGATAGTGTCTCTCAATAGCCGGCGGCGATTTCTTGGACACCGGAGAGTCTCTGGCGAATGTAGCAATCGCCCTACGTGCTGCCGCTGCAGCCGGAGACGTGACATGAGGTCCAGCCAAGGTAGCTTCCGTCTGATATGAAACTACGGGCTCAGGAGAGTCTATGTCCATCGGACTGCCGGGATAGTCATTCTCCTCGTCATCTTCACTATCGGATTCGTCGTACAACGCATCAAGGGAGAAGTGGCCGTCATAATTGAAGTTGAGGTCTTTCTGGTTTCCGTTGAAGACTCTGTAAGGTGTTGGTGCATTGCCAATTGACAGGGGACGGCTGGGTCCAGGTGAGAAGCCAGTATGTGCTAGTCCTATATCAAATCGAGGACGTTTGGGAACATGCTGGTTCTCCGGCTCAAGAGTCTGTGTCGCAGCCGGAACCTGTACAGGTTGAGCTGGTTGGACTTCCCAGCGTGCATATAGGAAAACACCAAAAACACGTAGAGATAAATCGCCTAGGAATGTAATAAAACGTTTGCCAGTACCGGGAACACCGGGAACACCAGGAACATCGGCATCATCTGGTTCATCGGCCCATGAGGGCCAGGTGCCGGGCATGGAGGAATAATTGGTAGAAGAGACTCGAGCTTCCTGAGCAGCCTGTGCTGCCTCAGCTCTTTTCAAAGACTCTCGTTCCAGGGCCCCCTGCCTGATAAGTTCTGCGTTTGCTGTCCAAAAGTCCGGAGCTGCTTGCTAAGCAGGTTCGTCATTGGCCAGCTATGGGGGTTAGCATCACATACTGGTACTTGTGTACTGTGTACGCATCTAGGTATGTAGGCAAAGGTGGCACAAATTGGGGAAAGAGGGAAAAGGAAGGGAAACGGGAAAGGAGATTAAACTTACTGAGCTAGGTTGAGGACTCGAGTGGGGATCGGAAGCGCCTTCGGGATACTGCTCAGGAACAAAAAAGTGGGCGGGTTCCGGCGTGCTTGTATCAGTGGAAGGACGCTTTTTAGAAGGAGATCCCTACCAGAGAGCTGGGTCAGTAAAATGTGTAACGATGAATACTTAGTCAGAGTCTCAGAAGCGCGCGGGGTCAGCGAGGGCAGAATATGCCCCTCTTGGGGCAATTCGCGGCTCTAAGGCGTGCCTAAAAGAGAACAAAGAAAGGGCTTTGGTGACTTACAGGGCGAAGAACACCTGAGGGCTGGCCGATGTGTAGGCCAACGCGCTGAGTCGTTCTTACTGGGTGGCTCAGATCGGGTACTTGGATCGTCACGTGTCGAGAGTGGTGTGTGGCCCCGAAGACACGGCGAAGTCTCGGGTCTCTCAGACGGGGACTGACGGAAAGAACGCGGTTGATATGGGACTGGCCTACGTTGATGGCGGCAAGGCGTCCAACTCTGCTGGCTTCCGCCTCCGCTTTCTGAGCTTGGATAGCTCGATACTCGCGACAGATGTCGCAGGCCAAGTAATGACCAGGAATGGTCCAGCTGTGGAAAGGCGGGAGAGCCCGATGCTGTTGAGAAGTTGAATACATGATGGTCAACAAGCAGGCTCGATGAATGAAGACTGGACGGATGGATGAAAAGAAAAAGGCACAAGGCACTTCAGTGCAAGGTGCAAGGTGCAAGGTGCGACTATGCGAGTGTGTGAATGTGTGAATGTGTGGATGTGTATTGTCAAGTGCGATTGTGAATGTGTATTGAAGCGGGAGCTGCAATTGAAAGTGTTTGAATGTGAGTGTGTGTAGAAAGCGCAGTTGAAAGTGCTTGAATCTGAATCTGTCTGAAGATGGGAAGGAGAAAGAAGAGAGGGGAAGGCGGGGGGCGGGAGGGAGGACGCGTTTATATACCTAGGTAGGTAGACGCAAAGGGACAGCCACGGGGGACGGCAATCGCGCTGGATTAAAGTTGATCACGTCTCCTTGTTTAGGCAATTGTCAACAAGAGACCATTTAGACTTACCAACACTTCCTACGGCACTAAAACTAGGTTCCTATGGGCGGGACGTCTGGGCGCATCGTTTCGACGACAATAGGCTTAAGGCGCGGCCAAGGGAGCAAAAGTCTATTGTGATGGGATGAAGTCCCGACAAGCTGTGATACTGAGATTTGGAGATTTTTGAGGTTGGCCCAGTCATAGCCGCCAGATCGCCTTAGGCGCGGAGCCGCGCTGCAGTACAGTAGATAGGTATGTACATAAAGTGCCTTGGCTCTGATCCCTGTTGTCAGCTACTGGGCAGGTACCTACCATTGTACTTATAAGATACTTCCAACCCATAACACTTACACTGGTGCATGATAAAAGGTGCCAAGTAAATCCACAGATGAGCAAGTACTGCAAGTACAAACCTATAAGCATTCTGAACATGGTATACCTTTGGTTGCAGCGATGTTGTTTCTCTACCTACTACGTAGAACCAGAGAGCTGGAGGTACATTTCTACATGCGGCGAGCCTGTACAAGTAACTTCACATATTGCATGTATGTGTACTCCTATGCCGCCACATCTGAAGTCAGTCAGCTGGTACAGGGTACAACGTACAGGTGGAGCGACGTAGGTACATGGTACCTAAGTGATGCAGCATGGGCTGTCTATTCCCAATATGGAATGGTACTGGTTGGGCATGATGCAAGCCGCATGCATTTCGTAATCAGATGTCAATTCTTTTAGCATCTGCTGTCGAATCCAAACTCATTTTCCCTCAGCTCCAATTTGCTTCAAGTAATGACCCTCGAGTCGCAGCACAATTATCATGACCATGATGTCCTACAACTTAGGCTTACTGGCTTAGAGTTTTCTGTAGGTGATACACGCCGAATCGAACCCGAATTAAATCGCTGTTTATTCATCCATTCCTCGTCCAATCCGACACAACAACGCGATATCCTATATACACAGCTTTCCCGACGATTGCCAGCCCGATAGGAGTCATAAATTTACGAATGAGTCGTCATCCTCCCCCCCCTTTCGCCGCATTCCTCGAACGCTTCCGGCTCTCGGCCAGTCCTCGCACGCGTATGAGAGACATCGCAGAGACATCGGAAGTTGAGTCGCAGTCGCATACGCGAGAAGTCGCTTTCTTCTCGAACTACCTAGACCACCGTTCCATCTCGTGTCCATGCGTCGTCGACGGCCTTGATCTTCGTCTCTAGAACCCCCGACGGGCCGAATCCATTCAGATCCCCGAGACCCCTCGTTGATGCCGACAAACCCGCTCCTCCCACTTGCGCGCGTTGCTATACACTTCTCGTCGATCGCCGATTCCTATACTCTTTCGAAAACATCTTGCAAAGGTTGAGACACTCGTTTATACTCGTACAGTGAACATGGCTTCGTTGCCAAGCTATCTATAATCGTAAATAACTGTAGACTTCACCTTGTTTGCCAGCCTGTTATATGTACATGATAGTAGAGAAGATGCAGTCGTCGACACGTCTCGTATTAAATATACTTCGCTAGCTTCAAGAGCTATGTCCATTAGAGCCAGCATTCAGAAATTGAACATTATAATCGAACGGGTTTCAGAGCCCGGCCACACCCATATCATGCTTTCGCCGTGGGTAATGCACGTCGCCAAGAGTTTCTGTTTTGACAGTACTTGGCGCAACGATATAACCCCACTGGAGCCCCCCACACCAGACTGACGATACAGAGTGATCGCCCGGATTGCTGAACTAGATACAATACTGCGCATCTCAACAGGACCACATCTACGCTACCTCTATAAAAATAACTGGATCGGTGCAATGGTGATTTAATATTCCGCATTCTACTGTTGGAAACATTCAATGAAGCTACAGGGCCGGAGCAAGAGGGTCGGCCCGCTTCGCCTGAGGGCAAGATCCCATTCTTAGGACCCTACATGCATGCATGATACATTGCCGCCGTCGGTGGATTAAAATATGACTCTTCTGCTTTGACGCATTTTTCCTAGCTGTATCTTAAGTCTCAGTATGCAAAAGAACTGTGAGTTGTCACTGGATTATCTATCTATGTTGATTTCCTTAGTTTAGCTCTGGTCAAGTTTACTGTGCTATAGAGCGCGACATGGGGAAATAGCTACAAAAGCCAAGATGGAAGGTATATTGCCCGGAGGTGTATATATTGTCCAAAAACCTTAGAAGTCCCAAATGGGAGAGGCTAGCTTCTGCTGACCAAAACTAACACTTTCATTGTTCTGGACAAAGGGGCCATCACATGTCAAGCAGAAATGATGCACCGCGAAACATAAGAGGTCACTTCGACACAGTTTGTATTTCCCAGCAGGTGATACCTTCTACTTGTTAACGTTGTTCCCAAACAGTGACTCAGTTAAGTAGGCTGGACACTCCATACAAATGAGTTTTCGGCCCTTGGGCCAGGATCTTTCCAGCTACAGCCGAGCGAATCAGCAGAATGCCACCTACTAACGAAAAAACAGCGGTCGATACATCGCGTGCCCAGGCAGATGTAGTAAATCTCCTACCTCCGCGAAGGCCACGAGTGCTGAGACGGGCAAAACCCCTGATACCGAAACTCTTATCGGAGAGCCCTCAGCCCGCCCACCATCCAGTGGTGGGAATAAACTTTGGCACTTGTTCTATCACAGGCAGGTCGATGAACGTTTTGATATCGGTTCTTACCTTAACCCATTTACTTAGTCATCCCAACTTGGGAAGGTCCAGACGAGATGGCAAAATCTATACTGGTCAAACTAAACTTCAAGTCCAGACATGTATGACTCAGCTTTTCAGAAACCTTTCCTTCCAATCGCGCGCACCTTATTACAACGTTGCATCCAAGTTGGGTTGCTCGGGAAAAGAAATAGTAAACCCGGTAATAGTTTCCTACCTCGGTTATGTGTGACTCACGCTCGTACAGCGAGTTTGTTTCTAGATTTAGCACATAATCTTAATTAAAATAGATTTAGTTCACAGAATCTCAGTCTCATTGAAAGCTCTAGTCATGTTTTTACGTTGAAACCAAATCTTTGTCCGTTACCTGATATGCCCACCCGAGCTCATTGTTGTTGTACGGATATCCGACACGCGTCGCACGCGCTGAATACGAGGCTGCAAGTCTCGGTGACATCTATACGTGTTACACGTGTTGAAATGCGTGTTTGGGTGGTATTGGTGATTGTCTCGAGTGAGGTTATTCAGCCCTCGCTTAAGTAAGACATAGAGACGGAGGTCGGTGGTTTTGAGTACCGACGATATGTATTTATAGCCTCAATTATCCAAGGGAGGGTCAGGAGCCTCCCGAATAGTGGAGGGACTAGTGCCCCTTAGTAGACTATTGTTAATTGAGACTATGTCCAAGTCTCCTACGCGTCCCCTTGTATAATTGTCAGGTTGAGGTGCACACAAAAATTTATACCCTTATATTCTGAATTATGTTCAATCTTGCTTTTTTGGCGACAGATAACCAGTCACATATATACATATGCCTATGATGCTCTGATTGGGACTCGTGGATAAACATCCACCGCCGCCGGATGACAGAGGAGCTATGCAAGTAGCTGGAATAGACTATATACAGGAAGATACTAAAAGGCATGCCTCTTCCAATTGCCAGGAGATCTGGGATATATATACACGTGAAGAAAACACATGCTCATTGTCCAAGAAGGTATCCAAAAAAAGTGGAGCAAGCTGCGGTAGAAAACGAAGCAGTTGCCTCCGCGATACTGGGGCGAAATACACTTCTTAATGAGGTAATGGCTTATGGGCAAAGGACTGGTAGCAGAGTTGAAGTGAACTTTAAATTCTTCGTTCAACCCTAGCACTCGTTCCCTTGCCCATGAGCCAACGACAAGTGTGACCAACCGACGTAGGCCGCCTAGTTCCACTCAATATGGATAAGCGGCGTAGAATATAAGGCGGTGTTCTGGAATGCGTCGTTCTTGGTGTGCGTGATGTAAATCTCGTTAGTCGAGGTACCATCCGGGTTAAGTCCCGGCTGTGCCTGGAGTGTATACGCTCCAAGGGCGTAAGTGCCGGTCTGGCCGGAGTAGAAGTTGACGGCACTTTCCCATGGCCCGGTTATGTCATCGGCGGTAGTAATAAAGAAATCAGCAGAGACGCTGATTCCGGCCTTTGATGAAAATTAAGAGTCAGCACCATCCGCTTGTTATGACCAATCGAGAGACTTGAGATAGAGCACCAGCAGCTGAAAGCAGACAGCTCAGCTCAACGGACACCGGCTCTTGACAGTCGTAACAAGCATTAAGAACTTTAAAAATCTTACCTGGCCGATCCACACCCATTTATTCCAGTAGTCTGAGAAATAGTATGTTCCCTGCCCACCCGCACTCGCGTTCTCAATGTTAATGTTTGCATCGTCGATACCCGGAAGGCTTGACGTCCACGCCCCGTTGACCCAGTACTGATACTGGGACTTGTCTTCGATGGAGCCTACAGGGACTTTTGCCAACGCGACATTTTTGTTAGATGGTTGACCCCATAGGTAGGCAGTGCCATCTTGAATAACATTGCCATAAGCACCATAGGGGATACCGCCATACAGCCAGAAGTTCTCATCCACGAGACTAACTGTTGGCAAGGCATTCTGATCCGAGTTGCCCAGATCATATGTCAACTTGTAGAGCGAAGTCGCCGGGTCTGGGTCACTCGTGCTGAAGCTAAAGTTCAAGTGTTACCATACTGCTCATGATCAAAGACTCTTCTCATAATCATCTAGAGTGACTATGGACGTTAGATAATCTGAAGGGCGCACTCTACTTACTGTGAACGATTAGCATCTAACAAAATAATGTGACAGGGGGGTTTGGGGTACGAAAGTTGTCGCTCTTGCACACACCTCCGAGTTAATATGCTGTTTACGAATCCAAGTATATGCAGTAACGACACTATTATCCGTGGACATCACCAAAGGAGGGCTGTCCGGCCAAAGAGCATAGCGAGAACCATCATCGCATGAGCCTGCGGTGTTACTATTACATTCGTCTGACTGGTAGGGGAAATAAGGTTGCTGGCTGCCATCGCCACCGTATTGCGTAAGCGAAGGAGTCCCATCGGCGTTGAAATCAGACCAGCTCGCGGATGACGCCCATAACGGCAGAGTCGGGACGCCGTTGCTATCGAAGGGCTGGCTATCCCGACACGTCCAGAACGCGCGATCACCGACCCGGGTAGAGCTGCATGAATCTCGGTTAATGGCCGGATCGGCGACGTTGCCTATCAAAGTCGCGGTTTTCACCGTCGGCGTAAACGCCTGCCTCTTCGAAACAACGGCAGAAGAGACACCTTGAAGAAGCAAAGAAGAAGCAAGAAGGAAACTGCCTGACCACGCCATATTGACGGTAAAAATTAGCCAACGTATATACAAGCCCAGCGAACAGAGAACCGTTTACCTAGTCTGAGCAAAACATGCTCTACTTATGCCTGCGATCCTAGCTTTGCCGCCGTCGAGTTGAAGCCATCCTGCGCGAAACCATCTCAAACTACCTACCTCTTCAGGAATGGGGGAGCGCCATCGCGTTCTGCGAAGGAAGACAGGGGGAGTTGAGTGATGTGTCGATCACGGTGGATTCGCCCTAACCCAGCTCCCGCATTAATAATACCCCTGAGCAAGGACCTGACAAAATCTTGCTATAAGTCCGGGTTCTCCTTTATAGCGTCGTAATGGTTTTCTGTATATTTAGTATACTGCCACTTATTTCTCGCTTAAGCACCTAGCTAAGCCTGACGATGAAGTTTTGAGTGACTATCTGGACTTTGCACAAGTAAAAGAACCAAGGACAACACGACACCCAATGTCGATGCCAAAGATGGAGCGATCGGCACTAAAATCTAGCGAAAGCGTCATAGCCTCTACACTATTCTCGTCTCGGGACTGCGAGGTACTATGCATCAGGAAGGTAGAGCAACATTGTGTGCAGCGTAGTCAAAAGGACCGCGACGAAACCATGCCTTTGATACTGCTTAGACTTTAGTTTCCGAGCAATACCGCCGAGCAGCCTGCGTGGAGGAGCGTTTGCATGGTAAATTCTGAGGGAAGCGCCAGTCCTTAACTCAGAGGTTAGGCTGTTTCAAGCACCCTAGACTAGATAGTGCCTAGGTACTGCATAATTACACTAGAAATCCCCGGCCTCGTTCCGGAAATAACGACGTGGCCGGAGATACCCATCTTGACGACTTCTCAGTGAATGTCATTCTCACGGTGTTGTTGATGACGAGATTACAGTGTCTAGTGTAAAGATGACTAGTTCGTCATAATGCACCACGCCTTTTCGAAACTATCCCAGTTAAATACAAATGCTAATGAACATTCATATTTCAATTCTATGTCTAGGGAATATCGAAGGCTACCTAAGTAGCTAATTCAAGCTCATGAGTCTGAACTCATCACTCATTATGTAAAATACTCGCTTCTTGAACAAAGTGTTGGAATTAGGTAGCTTAAATGCGATTAATCGCTATTCAACACGGCTCGTATATAGTTCACATCCAATTTAGATATAAACCTTAAAACATTCCGAATTTCAGTGAAGGACGAGTTGACTGTAGGCGGGAGAACATCATCGGTGAAAAAGGAGTATCGGCATTACCCGTTGCGGCCTTTAGATACTCAGCGACCTTCAGATGAATGGATTCAACAGGCGCCAATCTGATCGTTCATTTGTCTGTTACTTAAAATAGACAACTTATGGTTACAAGTGTAAGTCGTTGCGCGGTCCATACTATGTGATGCTTTAATTCTCGTGAGAGAGTATCTTATGGCATTAGAGGTCGTGTGTTTTTGGTCGGCGCTTGATCTGAAATCAGCGACACCATATCGACTGTTAGATATGTCACTTCGGCAATTTGCTCCACGGGTGGCCTAAGAGCATATAATGTATGGCAGGATGAGTTTCCGTACAATATGCCTGGTCATATGTTCCCGGGTGTCGACCACTGAGTTGGTAGTGGTCCATCTATGTCCCCAACCTCATACAAAGGGATTGATGTCGCTAAGCCCGTTAAAGTCAGAGCCACCAATATTGAAGTTTAAAGCGACGTAAAAAATGAAGGCTCTAATCGTCATAGCGAAACATTACAAAGGTTGACAAGTTGGCCGAAAAGGGCTGCATGGGATGAGATGCAGGTGTCAGTGTTGAGCCGTCTCATCCGGGTGTCAGGGTACAGTTAAGTTTAAAAACACTTGGTGGCATTCCAACAGTATCTCATTTGTTCTTATTCCAACTTAAAAAGCGATCGCATATCTTTACATATTGCAGCTGTAAGAATTCTGAATATAATTTCCGAGTTGTTGTGTTGTCTACGAATTGATGCCACCTTGGGACGTTTCTAGTTACCTGTCGTAAAACGACGCCCTTGTTTTGCAGAGTGCTATAATGTTACCTATATCAACTACTTTGTACGGCATCGCTGTAACTGTGTGGTATGGTGATATGGTAACTGTTAGATTTATTCTGCGAATCTTTATATTCATAGAAGAGAATGGTGTTGAATATGAAGGCAGAGTTTATTAGTCTTGTAGGTTGCGAGACGTCGCGAACTTGTTACCTGCATGAATCATTAGCATACCTACCTAAGTACCTACTTACAGGGCAATCGGTTAGAGTCGGCGTACTGAGCACTGAGCTGCCAGGCACTAAGTCGAGGCGTGCTGTCTCTCCAGCTATATCGCCATTATTTACATTAAAAATCTAAGCTTCTATCGGGCTAGCACCTAACTACATATATAGGCCTATTCCAGACGTAATAATCGTCTCAGGCTAAGTAGATAAGTCGGCAGCTAAGATAGGTAGTTTTTGTGGTACCTACGTGTTGGAATGCACCTAACATGAACCTAAGTACGCAGCAATTATAGGCTATTAGGTAGGTACTTACTATAGCGTCTCCAGGTGCTGTATGCCCACTGAAAATATAGCTCCATTGATTCTCTTTCCCGATGACCACAGCCGCGACGACTGCTGGCCCACAGAACGATAGGTGCCCCGAGCCCGCGGCCCCGCTTGGTGACTACCGTGATGAGATCCCGTGTCCTACGCGAGCCTCGACCGCCTGAAGGGCTCAACACTCGGTGTCTCCTCATCTCATTTGCCCCCCTCCCATCTCATCAGCCATCTACATAGTATAAGCTTAGATGGCAACTCATTCGCCAGAAACTATCCGCGCCTCGAGCCCGGTCCCACGTGTGCCGTTTCGCTCTAACCATCCCTTCGACGGCCATCAATCCAGCTAGCCCCCAGTTGACATCATGTCAGCCAACCAGCAGCCTCGTTGCACGCCATCCTTCGAATGGTGTGGAGATGCTGAGATGCATTTCCCGATTCTCTGTGCCGTGCCATTCTCACCACCTGCAAAACCTAGCTACACGTAATCGACGCTATGAACCGACGATGCTTCGTGTTCGAGCATCCGAACTTCTCAAATCTGAAATGCCTGCCAATACTTCATGAAATACAGCCTCTCTGCACTATTTATTGAAGTGTTGTGTTACCGACTGCGCTTGTCTCTCTTCTTTGTTGTACTAGATTTTGAGTTGATTCAGGCTGCAGTCATCCACCCCATTGTTTCCTGAGCTCATAAACATCGGCCATTTCATAATGGAGAATCGTTCGTCAAGTTCGGAGCCCCCATACTATGACATAGGTAAATAAAGTCCCTACTCGCAATTGAATCAACGCTGACAATGCCTCAGTAATTGTGGGAGCAGGGCCTGTTGGGCTCATGCTGTCGACATGCTTGGCGAGACTCGGTTACAGGATCAAGCATATCGACAACCGTTCTGAACCTACACCCACGGGACGCGCCGATGGTATTCAACCTCGGTCACTAGATTTGTTAAGGAACATGGGGTTGAAGTCAGCCATCATGAAGCACAAGCCTGCAAGAGTGTACGAAGTAGCCTTCTGGGATCCGGCGGAGTCAGGCAAAGGTGTAGTGCGGACAGGAACCTGGGCTAGTTGTCCAGCTTTCATCGACGCGCGATACCCCTTCACCACTCTGTTACACCAGGGACTTATCGAGCGCGTTTTCATTTCGGATCTGAAACAGAATGGCGTCGAAGTCCAACGGCCATGGCGTATCACTGGGTTCAAATCCGATGACAAAGAGGACCCAGAATACCCGGTCGAGGTGAGCCTTGAGCACATAGATGGCACGAACAGAGAAACAGTTCGCGCTAAATATCTGTTCGGTGGCGAGGGAGCGCGGTCTTTTGTCCGAGAGCAGCTTGGTATTGGCATTACACACAAAGATCCCATAGCTCATGTGTGGGGTGTCATGGATGGCGTGGTTAAGACAGATTTCCCCGATATCAGGGTATGTGTTGCAGCGACTGCTGAGATGTATTTGGTGCTAACTTAGAATATTAGATGAAATGCACGATACATTCGGAGCACGGATCTATCATGGTAATCCCTCGGGAAAACAACATGGTCCGGCTATACATCCAGATTGCTTCGTCAACAGATCCAGACTGGAACCCACGTAAGACGGCTACAGCGGAGGAAGTACAGGCCTCGGCAAAAAGAATACTCCAACCATATTCAATCGAGTGGGAGAGGTTAGAATGGTACTCCGTGTATCCAATTGGGCAGGGTATCTCTGATAAGTACACTCTTGATCACCGAGTGTTCTTAGGCGGAGACGCATGTCATACGCACAGTGTAAGTTATTTCAACATCTTACTGTGGGATGCTATCGCCAATTTTACTATTCCATTTTTCGTATGAAGAATTGATCAGAAGCATTTACTGACCACTCTATAGCCTAAAGCCGGTCAGGGCATGAACACGGCTTTCCTAGACGCTCAGAATCTGGCTTGGAAGATACACGCTGTAGAGGCAGGATTCGCCGAGAGAACTCTTTTGACGACGTATGAGCCTGAGCGTAAAGAGGTAGCAGAAAACCTACTATCATTTGACAACAAGTATGCCAAGCTGTTTTCACAGCGACTTCCAGCTGCTACAGAGGTCCAGGCAGCTTCAAAGCACACGAACGGGCACTCAGAAGACAACGAATTTATCAAAACTTTCAAGGAATCATGCGAGTTCACGAGTGGTTATGGAGTTGCGTATGGACCTAATGCGCTGAACTGGTCACCCAGTCATCCGGCTCAATCGAGGTTGATCAATCCTGAAGGCACCAAGCTGCGAACAGGGCGTTTAATGGCCAACGCTGATGTCACAAGAGTGGTCGACGCGAACATCGTCCACTTGGAACAAGAGATCCCTTGGAACGGCTCGTTCCGCATCTACATCTTCGCCGGTAAACCCTCGACAACTTCTAGGACCCTAAAAGACCTAGCTTTCCAGCTGGGCGGGAAGCACTCATTCTTTGGGTCGAATCTACGCTCAGACATTGATAACGTATCTCACCATGAGAGGTATAACCCGCATAGTCTATTCTTCACCATCTGTATTATATTCGCTGCCGCGCGAAACGAGATCGAGCTCTCACGAGACCTCCCGGGGCTGCTTGGCAGGTACCGAGACCTTGTTTATGCAGACGATAAATGGGACCGCCGGGTTCCAAATGCGACAGCAGCAGCACACGCCAAAATGGGACTCGATGAGGAAAAGGGTGGCATAGTTGTGGTAAGACCTGATGGTTACGTGGGTATTGTTACGAGCTTGGTTGAGGGCAGTGGGACTATCGACGCATTGAACGCGTACTTTGATGCCTTTTGCGCGAAAAAGACAAGTGATAGCAAAGCACAGCTATGAGATCTGCATTGGACAATTACAGCGTATAGCTCGCTTTACGGGCAGCCCCAGCGTGTCAGTTTTTGTATAGTTGCAGAGGTCATCGCTGATACCCCCACCATGACATCGATCATAGCCTACTATGTATACCCTTAGTTATCTATTTCTAACACTATCATCCAATACCCCGATACTCCCGGCTACCTAATTCTAATCGTGACCCGTTCCGCTGCTGGAATGAAAGGAATTTGTCCCGTCTCAACAGGCTGAGATAAATGATGCGGATACTTAGCTATCCATGCTGTCCCAAGTCTTTCATAGAGTTGCTGAGCTGCATCGACACATCTCAAAACCAGGCAATCGAAGCACCAATACGAACTATTAGACCCTCTACAGCGCATCCACAAGCAGTACACAGCCTGTCCGACGTGCTCATCATCAGGAAGTGTATAATCGCTTTGGAACACGTAGTGCTCTTCATCGGCGGCCTCGAGCATGTAACGATATAGTGTTGACGGGGCGCTGTTCGTATTCGTGTTTTTGCGAAGAGTAGCAGCCACCATGTGGCTCGATAAAACAATTGATGCCGAGGCTAACTGAGACGTGCTGTCGTCAGCGAGAGGGGTGCATTCAATCTCCAAAATCAGCGCGAATATCCGCTTGACCTCGTCGGAACTAGAATCATATCGGATCCTGCCGTTTATAGATGCCCATGACCAGGTCGGCGCTCGCCACTTCGACGGTCGCTCTGCCGATAAGGCCCAGGTTTTCCACAAGAGATCTTCGACCAAGTTGTCTTCCCACAGTCCCGCTACGTACCTCGCGTCTCTAACGCGCTGCATCTGTTTCGCGACGCCTGATAAGGCCGGAAACTTGTCTTTTTCGAATGTGAGGTCCAGATAGGAGTATTCTTCGACAATCTCGTGCCATCTATCCTTGAGTACCTGAGGTGATACAGAGGAAAGTTTGATTGCGTGGGATATTTTCCCCAGCATATGTCTCAGGAGATATTCGGAAACCGAGGATAATCGCTGGGATTCCTTCTCCTTGCTGCCGCTTATGTAGGAGCATTCGCATGCCGCGGCCTCCATGCACTCCCAGTATAGCTCTTGTGCGCTAAAATGGAGAATTCGGGGCGATAGCAGGCGTTCTTGGAAGACCCATCCTCGTCTCAGCAATAGATTATTGTTGGTGCCAATCTTATAATCATCGTGGAGATTTCTGCGGACATAGATAGAATGCGGTGTTCCGTCATCATCATCGCATCTCAACTCATGGGCCTTGCACTCCGGTGAAGCAATCGAGAAACAGCCGCCAGCGCCACTTCCGGACTTTGTTGCCGCAAGGGTTATATGAGCATTCTCGTAGATGTCGGCCATTCTCGAAGACTCCGCCCGCCAGTCGTCCTCGCTATCCTGGATAATGCAAAGAGAATCAATCCAGATGTACTGAATCCCCAGCTTTCGGGCGAATGTGATCGCATGTTGGAACGTCGTGGATAAGTCAGTCCAGGCGATACCATCTTTATGTTGCTGGAGAGTTGCCGCCGTTGTTTTGATTACTTGCGTCGCTCCCCAGCAATGGCTGAGACACATATACTTAACAGGTTCATTTTCAGTTCCATAGAGCCTGACCTGACTGCAGTCCGAGTCCCCGACATCCAATACCCGGTTCGGCAAGGGAGTTGATTGACGATTGTTGCAAAGAGTGTGACGCTGTGCACATTCACGTATCCAATGTAGCGCCTGCGCGAAACCTGCCTCCGAAGAGGTATCACCACAGATGTCAGATCCCACTCCGATGCAAGTCCAGGGGCACGTATCCGCTAAAAAAAAAAAAAAAAGTCAGCCTTCCAAACAAGCGCAACACAGCGGCTTACCCACGTCGTAAACTGAAAAAATCTATCGCTGCCTGCTTCCGATCGCGGTTATAACCATACCAATCAAGGTTAAGCATGAATCCTTTAAAGGGAAGCTCTGCCTCGAACTCGTAGACGCCGCTTTTGGCTCGCTCTTGGGGATCCCATGTTGGCATGCATGTATCTATGCCGGAGAGAAGGAGCTCACAAAATCGACAGCCCGATTTCGCAGAGGACTCGAGACTCGCTAGTCTCGTCTCTAGACGCCACGAATTCCCGTTACGATCGAGTCGTTGAAGATTATTACACTGGGAGCATGGTAAGACCACATTTTGCTTTACCGAAACTGCTGCCATGCCTCTTTGATAATGGGATTTCAAGATATCGGTTAACGAAAGGTTACCTTGCACTCGAATTAGGCTCCATTGGATCCCCGTACCGTCGTACTCAAATTGCCGGGGTGCCAATGGATAGAGCCTGCAAGGGTTGTATCGTGGCTTGCAAGTGTCAGCTACATCCCCGCATCTTAGCGTGCACCGTCTACGTCTCATTGCGCCTGAGGCACCTACATTCAATCTTCACCTCAAAGCTGCCCGCAAGTAGAATCTATGTTTCTAATGACTTGTACATTTGGCCGAGAAATCTCACCTGACTATAACTAAGTTACTAGTGACTAGGTGTGCAATCTACACCTCAAACTACCTGCAGTTTTGCTCAGCACATATAATAGCGATAGGGTTTAACGGCCCAGCCCAATGCCAAAGGCCCAAAAACCCAAGTAAGCCCATAGGCCCCTAACGCTATAACTATATTTTAAGCTTAAGTTTTGCCAAAAACCTAAAGCCTAAGTGAAAAATATATAAAAAAATAAAAGTAAAGAATATTTTTTTAAAACTATATAAAATAATAAAAAAAAAAAAGGCTTATTATAACGTAATAAACAGCATAAATTATATATTAATTATATAATAATTAAAAGTTAATAGTAAAATAATTTACTTAAAAAATTAATTAAAAATTTTAAAAGTATTTGCTATAATTATTTATAAGTTATGCAGTGTTTGCAAATAGTAAAAAATTTAATTTATTAAAAAATATTTAAAATATTTTACTTGGCTTATTTAATAATGCTATTAATGCAATAATTATATTAGCATTAGCTTTAAAAACTGCTAAATTATATAAATAAAAATCTTTATTATTAAGCTATTAATTAAAAAAGCTAAAAATATTTTAATATTTTATATTATTATTATTATATTTTAAAGCATAATAACTTAAGCTAATAATTTTTTTTAATATATTAATTATAAAAAATATGCTAATAAAACAAAAATTAAAATAAAAAATTTATAAAAAAATTATTTAATGTTTGCAAAAATAAATTAACGCATCCCCCACTTGAGCTGGACACCCAATTGAGCTGGCCACCCACGTGACATATATAGCATCGGTAATTTTATATAGAGTACTACTTACCCCCCTTTTTAATAACTTGACGAAAAGTGGGCCTATAAACTAATAATTAGTATATTTGAAATTCTTTTTTAAAAAGGAATCCAATGGTACTTTTTATTATTTTATAGCTATTTTATTTAAGGCTATATAAAAAATACGCTAAAATAATCCTTGTAAAATAAAGGTTTATAAGTGCACGCTTAAATGAAATAGCTATAAAATAATAAAAAATATCATTAGATTTCTCTTTAAATGAGGATTTTAAATATACTAAATATTAGTTTATAGGCCCACTTTCCGTCAAGTTATTAAAAAGGGGGGTAAGTAGTACTTTATATAAAATTACCGGTGCTATACATGTCACGTAGGTGGCCAGCTCAATTGGGTGTCCAGCTCAAGTGGGGGATGCGTTATTTTTAAAAAGCATAATTTTTTAATATTATAATAAATTAATATAAAATTAATATAAAAACTAAAAATATTATATTATAATTGCTAGTAAGTTTTTTTAGCTTATTTAAAGTTAATAAAAAAATAAAAATATTAAAAATTAATATTTTAAAATTAATTTTTGCAAAAATTATAAAAAGTTTTTTTTTTTTTAATAAAAAGCATATGTAAACTAAAAAAATTTAATTTCTAATATATAAAATATTATTAATAATAAAATAGCAGGTTTTTATTTAATAATAATATTTAATAAATAAAATTATATAATTGAAAAAAATATAATTAAAGCAATTTAATTTTATAGTAAACTATTTTAAAAGCATAAATAAAAAAAAGTTTTTAAATTAAATAAAAGTTTTATTATTATTGTTAAAAATATATTAATATAATATATTAATTATATAATAATTAATTTATTTAAATTATTAAAATATATTAAGCTTTTTAAAAATATTATATAATTATATTTAAGTTTAAAAATAATTGTTAAATATATAAGCAAAAATTTTTATATATAAAATTTATAATAATTTTTTAAATATAATATTTGTTATTTAACAAAGCAAGCTTTAAAAAAATTAAATAAAAAAATTGTAAATATATTAATATATTAATTATTATATTAATTAATAATTAAAAAATATTTTTTTATATTTTAAACTAATAGCTTTTTTGCAGGTTAAAAAAAAAACTTATTTAAATATTAAATAAAAGTTTTAGCTTTATTAATAGCAAATTAATTAATAAATTGCTAAAAATTAAAATCTTTTTTGCTATTTTTAAAGTTATTTTAAATAATAATAAATAATAAAAACTTTATTATTTTAAATAATAATAAAAAAATTAATAAATAATATAAAAAATTATTTAATAAAAAAATATATATATTATTAGCAAATTTAGTTTAAATGTTTATTTAAAGCTTAGCTAAAGTAAAATTAATATAAAATTAATAAAAATATAATATTAAACTTATTAATTTTAATTAATTATAATAACAATTTAATTATAAGCTTTATTATATTTATTTAGCTTAATATAAAGATTTTGCTTATATTAATATAATTATTTGCGCTAAATTTATTATTTATAAGCTTTTATAATATTAAAATTAATAAAAAAATTATTGTTGTTTTTTTTACGCTTAAAGCTTAATGTAACAAACCGTTAGTTTGTAAGGGCGTTAGTACTCGAAGCTTCACGTATTGGATCGTGCTTAAGGTGCAAACGTTGTACGGTCGGGTCGTAACTAAGTGGTCGTCAAGAGATTACTCTCACACAGCTATTCCAAAAAGTCGCTGTATGCTTAAATTAAATTGTAAAGTAAAAACTACAACTAAATACATAAAAAACGTTGGTCTATTATATAAACAGTTCTTCCTTTACCAATTTCTCATGTCTTAGTGAGATTACTTATGCGATCTCATTAATCTGTAATTGTGGCTCACCGGCTCACCCATAGTAAGCCTATAATCCAGTAGCTCTCTAGCTCACCTCCAGTAATCTAGTAATCCAGTGGCTCCCTGGCTCACCTCCAGTAATCCAATAATCCAGTGATCTATCACGTAACTTCTACCCCTCATGATTATAGCTTATTTCCTGGTCTAACCATTCGTTATTTGTTAGGTCGTGGCCACCTTGGTCTGTTAACAGGTCTTAGCTCTTGTTGGTTTGTAACATTATCCCCCTACTCCCCGTATTATTGTTTTCGATAATTTTAGTAAGTATTCGTCTCTTAAGTAAATTACTTTTCTTTATTTTTTTTGTGCAATGTTTAACCGTATTAAAAAACGCGCTTGTTTTACCAAAGCTAAACAATATATTGTGCTTACATCTTTAATTAATAAAAAGGGCTACAAAATTATAGCTTGTTCGTTGTATAAAAGTCATAAGTAAAAGTGCAAAATAATAAATAAGGTGTTTTGTTGCAAAAAGTGTGTGCATTGTGAACGCTTGTGTAATAGGTTTAGCGTTTTTATTACCGTAGTGAATAATTTCTTAAAAAAGTTTAATTATTTAGCTTAAAAAAAACAACAGGCCAAACGGCAACTTTTCAATGCTTTTTTTTATTTTAAAAAGATTTGTTGGCAGCAGGCCTTTCACCAGGTTAAAAGTGCTGCTTTAGTTAACAACGGTTTGCGTGCCTTCGATAAACTAAAAAAGTTAAAGCATAAGAAATTTAAAGCAGTCGCTTTAACACAAGCTGCTAAAGCTATAAAGATTATTAACTAAAATGCCTTAAATTTCTCTTTTTTAGTTAACCCTGCTTTTTTAGCGCTAGTTGGTTAAAATGCTAGCGGTAAAACTAATTAACTATTTACGCTATATTTTTTAAGTTTTTTATAAATTTTTAAATAGTTTTTACATATAAATAACCTTTTTATTTAATTAAGTACTTGTAAATACTTTTGTTTTAATATAAATTTAATATTTTTTTAACTTTATAAAGATTTTTTTTTAGTTTAACTTTTAATTGTGTTTAAAGTTTAGCGTTTTTTAGTGCTAATTTAAAAAAAAAAAAAAATTCTAGCTAAATCCTGGCTTTTTTAAATAGTTTAAATTAATAATTAGTTTTTAAAATAACTTTTTTAATTTTAAATAGTTTGATTTGTTTAAAGTTAAGCTTATTGCTTGGTTGCTTTGTTTTAATGTTGCGCCTTAAAAGATATACTTTATTTTTTCTTTCCAAAGTTAGCTTTAATAACTTATGCTTATTGCTGTAAGCTTTTATACAGTTTTGTAAAAATACTAGTTTATTTTGTAATTTCTATTGTAAAATTATAATTTCCTTTGCCCGTATCTCTGCTTTAAGCGCTATTACACCGTTAATTGTAGTTTAATTTACTTTTAGGTCGAATTTATAGTTTGCCATAAATAAAAACATTTCTATTAACTTATTATTAAAATTATTATAAGCATATTTTACTATAAGCAAAAGCTTAACCCAATTGTTTTATTGTTTGTTAAGGTAGCAGCATAAATATTGCTCCAAGGTTTAATTAAGTCTTTTTATCTGTTTATGTAATAAACCGTTAGTTTGTAAGGGCGTTGGTACTCAAAGCTCCACGTATTAGATCGTGCCTAGGGTGCGAACGTTGTACGGTCGGATCGTAACTAAGTGGTCGTCAAGAGATTACTCTCACACAGCTATTCCAAGAAGTCGCTATATGCTTAAATTAAATTGTGAAGTAAAAACTATACTAATTACAAAGAAAACATCTTGTCATTATATAAACCGTTTTTTTCTTTATTATTTTTTTGTGCTTTGTTTGCTTTATAAATCATATAAAGCGCCTGCTTTATTTGCTTTATAAATTTTTAAAAGCATTTGCTTTATTTGCTTTACAAATCTTTTAAAGCATTTGCTTTATCTGCTTTACAGAGCTGCGTGTTACGTAACCTCTCTTAAGTTGTGGCTTATTTCCTGGTTTAGCCTAGTACCTTTTATTAGGTCGTTTGGTCACTTTGGTCTCTCAACAAGCCGTTTTTCTATTAGTTTGTAATATTATTCCCCTTTTCCCAGGTTTATTATTTGCAATAAATACTAGCATGTTTTTTCCGTCCTGGTAAGTTTTATAGGTTTTTTTTTTTTTTTCTGTTTTTTATAGTCCTTTTTTACTATAGCAAGTTATATCGCAAAGTCCGCTCCGCTTTTTTTCACAAAGCGTCGTTGCGCTACCTCTGCTGCTATTAAAACCTTTAGTTACAAAGTCATGCCTTACTCTCGCTATTTTAATAAAAGTTTTTTTTATAAAATATTAAATAATGTTAATTGTTGCAAAAACTATAATAACATTAACTTTTCCTTTTGCAATAAAAACTACGTTTTTATTAATTTTTTATATAATATTATTTTAAAACATTAATAATTACAAACACATAAGCGTAAGGTTTTTAATAAACTTTAAAAAACAAATCATTAAGCTTAAAAACTATTAGCTCGCCTTTTTTGTTTTAACTGTTAAGTTAAGTTTCTTTATAAAAAAGGTGTTAAAATAGCTTAACAGGGTTTTTAAAACATAAATAAATTAAAAACACAAAAGCATTTAAAAAAAAAGCAACATTGTTTAAAAAAGAAACAAGCCAAACTAGCTTTTTCTATAGCTTTTTCTAAGGTTAACTGGGGTTTCCTTAGTTCCCCTTCCGCTTGGGTAGTCAACCCCGCCTTTTTAGTGTTGGTCGGTCAGAATATTAGCGGTAGAACTGATTAACCATTCACGCCATGTCCTTTAGGTTCTTCTTAGGTTCCCATATGGTTTCTGCATGTGAATATCTTTCCCATTTAACTAAATATTTGTAGGTACCTCTATTTTAACGTAAATCCAGTATTTCTTTAACCTTGTATAAATCTTTGTCTGGTTTAACTTTTAATTATATTTAAAGTTTAGCATTTTTTAGTGCTAGTTCAAAAAAAGAAATATAAAACTTTAGCTATATCTTTGCTCTTTTAAATAGCTTTAGTTAATAGTTGGTTTTTAAAATAACTTCTTTAATTTTAAATAGTTTAATTAATTTAAAGTTTAGCTTATTGCTTGGTTGTTTTGTTTTAATGTTGCGCCTTAAAAAATACACTTTGTTTTCTTTTTCCAAAGTTAGCTTTAATAACCTGTGCTTATTGTTATAAGCTTTTATACGGTTTTGTAAAAATATTAATTTATTTTGTAATTTCTATTGTAAACCTATAATTTCCTTCGCTTATATCTTTGCTTTAAACGCTATAATGCCGTTAATTGCAGTTTAATTTACTTTTAGGTTAAATTTATAATTTGCCTTAAATAGTAATATTCCTATCGACTTATTGTCAAAACTATTGTAAGCATACTCCGCTATAAGCAAGAGCTTAACCTAATTGTTTTGTTGTTTGTTAAAGTAGCAGCAAAGGTATTGCTTTAAAGTTTAATTAAGTTTTTTTGTTTATCCATTTGTTTATAAATAATAAGCTATAAACAATTAGTGCTTAACGCCTAATGCTTTTATTAATAATTAATAAAACTTAAAAGTTATAATTGTTTTTTTATTTATAACTGCTTTTTTTAAAACTTTATGTTTATTAAAAACATATTTAATTATTATATAAACCAAATCTTTTACCGTACTTAATTCCAGGTATAATATAAAATATTTATACTTTGTGAGTTTTTTTGCAATAACTAATATTAAATTATATAATACTCCGGTCATTAGTTTTTTTAACTTAGGTAGTTTAACAATAAAGTTAAATGCAATAAACTTTTAAGCCTTGTTTGGTATTTGCTTTGGTTGCAGCAATCCATATAGTTTATGTTGCGGTGTGTTACGAACCAACAGCAGGACGGCCTGTTGGAAGACCAAGGTGACCTAACGACCCAATGAGGGGTACCGGGCTGGACCAAGAGACAAGCCACAGCCCAGGAAAGGTCACGTGACCAATGGTCTCTGTAGAGACAACAGAAAACTATAGGTGTGTCTCTGGTCTTTAAACAAAAACAAGAGATAAGTCTTTAATGTCTCTTAAAAACAGCAAAAGCAAACGGAATTGGTAAAAGAAAAACTGTTTATATAATAAACCAACGTTTTCTATGTATTTAGTTATAGTTTTTACTTTACAATTTAATTTAAGCATATAGCAACTTCTTGGAATAGCTGTATAAAAGTAATCTCTTAACGACTACTTAGTTATGACCCGACCGTACAACGTTCGCACTCTAGGCACGATTTAATACGTGGAGCTTTGAGTACTAACGCCTTTACAGACTAACGGTTTATTACATTTTAAATTGTTAAACTTACTTAGTGTTTAAAAAACAACTGTATATAGTTACGATGTTTTTGCAACAGTTTAAACTAACACCTGTAATAGTGCAAAGTTTTTTAACGCATTTACAAAACAAAATTAAATAGTTAAAAAAGCAAAATTAACAATTAAAAGCGTAGGTTATAAACTTATTAAAACTTAAGCCTTTTAAGCTAATTAAGCCAACTAGATTTAATAGCGACTAAAAGCAACTAAAGAGATTTTTAACTTAAGCAAAAGCTTACTTATAACATTACGACAATAGTTTCTCATTAAACGGAAATAAAGTAATAACAGCTGCAAGATTTTTTACTAGCAACGCATTAAAATAGTTTTAACCTATGATAAACAATTATATAAAAAATGACAACATTAATAATACTAAAAAAAAAACCAAGGCAGCGTTTAAATTTTTTAATAGGTTTAAAACAGCATTAACTAATATATACGGAAATTTAAAGAAAAAAAAACAAGCGAAAAAAAAGCTGCTTTTAATGTTTTAAACAAAAGCTGCATATAAGTATGCAGTGAAATTTCAAAAAACAGCAGCTAAAACAACGTGGATTAATAGTGACGCCTTAATGACAGCATTTTATCAAAGGTTAAAAAACGAGGTGAAAGACAAATTATATAAAGACAAACGACCAGGCAATTTTAAAACCTATATTGTTAACGCAATAAAAATCGATAATCGATTGTACAAATAACATTTATAAAAATAACAACAAACCTAACAAATACCCAACTTAAAAAAAAAACAAACCATAAAGTTAACAGCATTAAGTACCCATGCAAAACCTATAAAACTAAATATAACAAAAAAAGGGCAAAACCTAAGCAAAGTTAAGTGTTATAATTGCAATTAAAAGGAACACTACACCCGGGCTTGCGATAAGCCTAAAAAAAAGCGATAACTTGGAAAAGCAAAACAGGCTTTATTTATAACAATCGCTATGCTGAAAATTAGTAACCAATAGAGTTAACTATAATAACAACACGTAAAAAAAGTACCATATTGCGACATGTGTAAAAAAAAAGAACAAGTGTGTTTAAAACACCTTTTTATAAAACAATTAAAACAAGCAAAACAAAATAAATGTATTTGCGACTTTATTAATTGCTAAAAACACAACATAAGCATTAATAATAAAACTAAGCAAAATATAGCTACTTGGGAAAATTTTACTTAAATTAACAACAATAAAAATAATTGAAAAAATGTTAAATTAAAAGGAGATTTTGCATGGGATAAGGTTAAAAACCCAACATATAAATATTAAAAATGGCTTAAAGAAAAATCTTGTCCAAAAAGACATATATGCAGCTATAACAAATGCAACTACTAATTTAAATGAAAATGGTTAAAAAACTTGGTAGCAAAATCTATTTAACGAGAAAAATGCTCAGGCAAAATATCAAGCGCACAGAAATCTCAAATAAAAAAAGCTAAAACAGCAATAGTTTATATGCTAAAAGCCAAAAACAACATGAGAATATAGCCATTTTTAAACAATGTATAGCGGTATAACCTAGCACTTATAATAAAAGCCGGAATAAATACCAGCAATTAACTCAGCTTAGCTACCGAGCTTATTGTCGAAGGACATTATCATAACAAGGTTATAATAAGTTAAAAACCGGCAGAATTAATACCAAAAAACAAAAACCACAAACAAATCCTTTAAATGTGCTGTGTGACATATCGTTGTATTATCTATCTACAAAAAAAACTATAACATATATGGTTTTTAAAACAATTAAATAAGAAACCCATAACGCAACCCTTATATAAAGCAAATAAAGGGAAGGTAACACCAGTGTACCGAGACCCTCGAGGATTTGCAGTATTCACAAAAAACCCACAATGGCCTATAAAATGCCTACAACAAATCCTACGACCAAAAAATTGCACCAACAATAAATGCAAAATCCATGCTTAGTAAAAAGCGACAAAGTTGCGTAAAACGATAAAGCAAACGCAACAAATTAATCAAAACTAATTAATGTTTAAAGAAAAAAAGCCTAAAAAAATAACGAATAAACCAGCTTTAATAGCGATAAAACAAACAAACTTTAGCAAAAAATCCTTTAAAAATGCAATAAATCTTCATAAGCATAAAAAACCTAACATAATTTAAAATGCAAAAAATGAAAAAATAAAATACTACTTAAACGAAAATATAATAAAACGCTTTAAAAAGTTTTAGGCAGCAATTAATGCAACTAAATAACTTGATAACATGTTAACATAAGCAACAATTAACTAAAATTAGTTAAAAAACAACAACGGGCAGTTATAATAAATTAATAATTGTTCTTAGAAAAACCTAAAAAGCTTTATGCCACAACAGCTAAAAAAAGCAAACATATTAAAATTAATTTAGTATATTAAAAACATAAGCTATAAGCGCTTATAAATATAAAAGCTTAAGCAAGCTTTATTTTTTTACAAGTTATTAAGCAATTAAACATATTAACAAAGCTTAAAAACGACCTTTACTTATTTTTAACCGTTGATAAAAATTCCATTGCGTACAAAAATGAAATAGTTTTAAAAAAAACTGCAAAACTTTCTTTTAATATCTTCGGATATAAAAAACAACTAGTGCTTAATATTACAAAAATATTTAAACATAATGTTATTTTAAAAATACTTTGGTTACAAAAAAGCAATCTTAAAGTGAATTAAAAAACTAGCTAACTTTAGTAAAATACATTAAAAAAAAAATTAGCTAATAAAAAACCTAAAACACAGGTATTAAGCAATTTTATTAAACTATTATTGCAAATTTGCATAATAATCAAAAAGTCCAAGCTTATACTCGATAACAAAATACTAATAAAATATCGAAACTACGGCGATGTGTTTAGTAAAACACACGATAAGTTATTAAAGCATGGTTTATAAAACTACAAAATTCCGCTTAAAAAAAGAGCTAAATTACAATTATTTCCATTATATCATATAAACAAAAAACAACTAAAAAAATTACGAGAATTTCTTAGAAAAAATTTAAAAAAAGAATTTATTCGATCTTTAAAATCACTAGCAGGATCACCGGTACTTTAAATACCACGCAAAACCGGAAAAAACGAAAAGCAACGTTAAAAATTAATAGTGGACTACCGAGACATAAACTTTAAAACAATTAAATTTGTAAAACCGATACCCAAAATTAACAACTTATAAAACAAATTAGTACACGCAAAATGATTTATGGCATTTAACCTACCAAACGCATACAATTAAACAAAAATAACATTAGGTAATAAATAAAAAACGGCATTTCGCACACGTTATAGATTATACGAATCCTTGGTAATGCCTTTTAGACTTATCAATGCTTTAGCAACATTTCAAGCGTAAATAACGCACGCCTTACGCAAATTTATCAACATATTTGTAATAATATATCTTAACAACATTTTAATATACTTAAAAAACTTTAAAAAACACCGAAAGCACATTAAAAAAGTATTAAACGTGCTACAAATTGCCAAGTTAAAAGTAAACCCTAAAAAAAGCAAATTTTATACACAAAAAGTTGATTTTCTTAGTTTTATAATAACTTCAAAAAAAATAAAAATTTAAAAATCCAAGATTTTAACAGTAAAAAATTAACTGGTGCTTAAGTTAGTAAGTGATATAAAAGCGTTTATAGGATTTATAAACTATGTCCAAAGCTTTATTAAATGGTTTAATGGACACGCCGGACCTTTTTTAGACCTGATAAGGAAAAACAATCCTTTTAAATGGGAAAAAAAAAAACGAGAATCTTTTAAAAAGGTTAAGGCATTTATATTAAAAAAGCTTGTTTAAAAGCTTTTTAACCCAAACAAGGAATTTAAAGTAGCAGTTGATGCTAGCAAAAAGGCGATAGGCGGACAACTAGGTTAACAAAACAAAAATGGAAAATTGCATCTAGTGGCATATTTCTCGAAGAGATTTTCAGGACTAACAAAGCGATACACGCTATCAAACAAAAAGCTTATGGTTATTATCCAAGCATTTAAAAAATGAGAACATTACTTTTATAAACCTAAAAAACCAGTTAAGGTGTACACAAACTATAAAAACTTAATTACGTTTATAACAATAAAAGTATTAAACAAACAACAAATTAAATAGGCAAAGTTTTTATTTTAGTTTAACTTTATTATTTTTTACATTAAAGGAAAAAAAAATATAACAGTAAACATTTTAAGTTAACAAAGCAACTATGAGAAATTAAAAATAAAAAGCCAAGTGTTATTAAAAAAAACCTAATAAGAAATTACACTTGCAGCAATAATTTCATTTAATTATAACAAATAAATTAAACAATTATAAAAAAACTATGAATTAATTTTATAGGCATTATTATTATTAACTAATACACTACTAACTTTTAAGCAAAGCAAAGATAAAGATAAAAAGGTATATTTAAATTTTAAACAACAATTTACGATTAAAAAACTAGTGAAAACAATGCATGAATATCCATTAGTAAAACATTAAAGAGTGTATAAAACACTATCCCGAATATAAAAGAATTATAAATGCAGAGGACTTAAAAGCATAATAAAAAAAGTAGTTTAAAAATGTGTTTTATGCAAAAAAAGCAAAGCACCGCGACACAAACTATATGGATTACTATAACTAAAGCAAATACCAAACAGGGCTTAAAGGTTTATTGCGTTTAATTTCATCGTTAAGCTACCCAAGTTAAAAAAACCAATGACCGGAGTATTATATAATTTAATACTAGTCATTGTGGAAAAACTCACGAAGTATAAATATTTCGTACCATACCTGGAATCAAGTACGGCAAAAAATTTAGCCTATATAATAATTAAACATGTTCTCAGCAAACATGGAATTTTAAAAAAAGCAGTTATAAACAAAAAAACAACTATAGCTTTTAAGTTTTATTAATCGTTAATAAAAGCATTAGGCGTTAAGCACCGATTATTTATAGCTTACCACTTACAAACAAATGGATAAACAAAAAAACTTAATTAAACTTTAAAGCAGTATTTGCGCTACTACTTTAACAAACAACAAAACAATTAAGTTAAGCTTTTGCTTATAGCAAAGTATGTTTACAATAGTTTTAACAATGAGTTAATGGAAATGTCACCATTTATAGCAAATTATAAATTTAACCTAAAAATAAATCGAACTATAATTAACGGCATAACAGCGCTTAAAGCAAAGATATAAGCGAAGGAAATCATAGGTTTACAACAAAAACTACAAAACGAGCTAATATTTTTATAAAACCGTATAAAAACTTATAGCAATAAGCATAGGTTATTAAAGCTAACCTTAAAAAAAAAAATAAAGTATATTTTTTAAAGCGCAATATTAAAACAAAACAACTAAGCAATAAACTTAACTTTAAATAAATTAAACCATTTAAAATTAAAAAAGTTATTTTAAAAATAAATTATCAACTTAAGCTACCTAAAGGAGCAAGGATATGGTTAAAATTTCATATTTTCCTTTTTAAACCAGCATTAAAAAACGCCGAACTTTAAACACAATTAAAAATTAAACCAAACAAAGATTTATACAAGGTCGAAAAAATACTAAATTTACGTCAAAATAAAAGTACCTACGAATATTTGGTTAAATAAAAAGGGTATTTATATGCAAAAACCACTTAAGAACTTATGAAAAACTTAAAAGGTGTAAGGTAAATGTTTGACCAGTTCCACCAGCGACATTTTAACCGACCAGAGCCCAAAGGGAAGGGTCGACCCTAAAAGAAGGATCTAGGGCGTTCCAATCTATCCTAGGAGAGGACGGTGAAAGAGATTCGGCGGCAAGGCGCCTGCGTTCCTCTTCCAAACGCTCCTGCTCCTCTAATTCATCCAGATTTTAGAGGCCACGTTGAATAAACTTTACACCTTTTTTATAAAGAAATTCGGACTGACGGTCCAAACGACTTATACGAGCAGACAACTCTTAAAGTTGTTTAGTTGTTTTTTAAAGGCGCTGCAACGCTTTCCGTTTCTCCTTATTTATTTAAGTCTTTTCGGCGCAAATTTAACGAAGAGAGTAAAAGGAGACGTGATTACTATCGCAAGTTTAAAGGTTTACGTCGTTATAATTCTTACATCAACTGCGATCCTCTAACATTTTGCAAATAAAACCCTTGTTAAAACAACAAAAGCAAGGCATAACTTTAAAACCAAACTAATTAATAGAGTTAAAAAGCTCGCAACGACTTTTAGTGGACAACTTTTTACGCAACTTAAAAATGCAACCGGCCATGTTTTAAAAAACAAGTGGTTAAAAAAGAAAAAACAACATTACTCACTAGAAAAAAAAAACGCACTAGTATTTATTGCGGACAATAAACCTGGGAAAAAGGGGATAATGTTACAAACCAACAGCAGGACGGCCTGTTAAAAAACCAAGGTGACCTAACGACCCAATAAAAGGTACCGGGCTAAACCAGGAGACAAGCCACAGCCCAGAAAAGGTCACGTGACCAATAGTCTCTGTAAAAACAACAGAAAACTATAGGTATGTCTTTAGTCTTTAAACAAAAACAAGAGATAAATCTTTAATATCTTTTAGGAAATAGCAAAAGCAAATAAAATTAGTAAAAAAAAAACTATTTATATAATAAACCAACGTTTCCTATGTATTTAGTTGTAGTTTTTACTTCACAATTTAATTTAAGCATATAGCGACTTCTTGAAATAGCTGTGTGAGAGTAATCTCTTGACGACCACTTAGTTACGACCCGACCGTACAACGTTCGCACCCTAGGCACGATCTAATACGTGGAGCTTCGAGTATTAACGCCTTTACAAACTAACGGTTTGTTACACGGTGCTTTGCTTTTTTTGCATAAGACACATTTTTAAACTACTTTTTTTACTATGCTTTTAAGTTCTCTGCATTTGTAGTTTTTTTGTATCCGGGATAATGTTTTGTACACTTTTTAATGTTTTGCTAATAAATGTTTATGCATTGCTTTCACTAGTTTTTTAATTGTAAATTGTTGTTTAAAATTTAAATATACCTTTTTATTTTTGTTTTTACTTTGCTTAAAGGTTAATAATATATTAGTTAATAATAATAATGCTTATAAAACTATTTTATGGTTTTTTTATAATTGTTTAATTTATTTATTATAATTAAATAAAGTTATAACTATAAGTATAATTCTTTATTAAGTTTTTTTTAATAATATTTGGCTTTTTATTTTTAATTTTTTATAGTTGCTTTGTTAACTTAAAATATTTGCTATTACATTTTTTTTTCCTTTAATATAAAAAATAATAAAGTTAAATTAAAATAAAAACTTTGCCTATTCGATTTATTGTTTATTTAATACTTTTATTGTTATAAATGTAGTTAAGTTTTAGTAGTTTATATACACCTTAATTGGTTTTTTAGGTTTATAAAGGTAATGTTCTCATTTTTTAAATGCTTAAACAATAGCTATAAGCTTTTTGTTTAGTAGCGTGTATTGCTTTGCTAGTCCTGAAAATCTTTTCGAGAAATATACCACTGGGTGCAATTTTCCATTTTTATCTCGTTAACCTAGTTGTTTGCCTATTGCCCTCTCGCTGGCGTTAACTGTTACCTCAAATTTCTTGTCTAGGTTAAAAAGCTTTTAAACAAGCTTTTTTAATATAAGTGCCTTAACCTTTTTAAAAGATTCTTGTTTTTTTTTTCCTACTTAAAAAGATTGTTTTTTTTCATTAGGTATAAAAAAAGTTTAACGTGTTTACTAAACCATTTAATAAAGCTTTAAACATAGTTTGTAAATCCCACAAACGCTTTTATATCACTCACCAATTTAAGCACCGGCCAATTTTTTACTGCTAAAATCTTAGATTTTTAGATTTTTATTTCCCTTAAAGTTATTGTAAAACCAAAAAAATCAACCTTCTGTATATAAAATTCGCTTTTTTTAAGGTTCACCTTTAACTTGGCAATTTATAGTACGTTTAACACTTTTTTAACGTAATTTTAATATTTCTTAAGATTTTTTAAATATATTAAAATGTTGTTTAAATATACTATTATAAATATGTTAATAAATTTGCGTAAAATATGCATTATTTGTGCTTAAAATGTTGCTAAAGCATTGGTAAGTTTAAAAGGCATTATTAAAAATTTGTATAATTTATATTGTATACAAAATGCCGTTTTCCACTCATTACCTAATGCTACTCTTGTTTGATTGTATGCGTTTGGTAGGTCAAATGCCGTAAACTATTTTACATACACTAATTTATTTTGTAAGTTGTCAATTCTAGGTATTGGTCCCACAAATTTAATGGTTTTAAAGTTTATGTTTTAATAGTTTACTATTAATTTCCAACGTTGCTTTCCGTTTTTTCCGGTTTTGCGTAGTACTTAAAATACCGGTAATCCTGCTAGTAATTTTAAAAATCAAATAAATCCTTTTTTTAAATTTTTTCTAAAAAATTCTTATAATTTTTTTAATTATTCTTTGTTTATATAATATAATAAAAATAATTGTAATTTAGCTCTTTTTTTAAGCGGAATTTTATAATTTTATAAACCATGCTTTGGTAACTTATCGTGTGTTTCACTAAACATATTGCCGTAGTTTTAATATTTTATTAGTATTTTGTTATCGAGTATAAGCTTGGACTCTTTGATTATTATGCAAATTTGCAATAGTGGTTTAATAAAATTACTTAATACCTGTGTTTTAGGTTTTTTATTAGCTAATTCTCTTCTTAGTATATTTTACTAAAGTTAGCCCGTTTTTTAGTTTACTCTAGGATTGCTTTTTTGCAACCAAGGTATTTCCAAAATAATATTATGTTTAAATGTTTTTGTAATATTAAGCACTAGTTGTTCTTTATATTTAAAGATATTAAAAAAGAGTTTTGTAGTTTTTTTTAAAACTACTTTATTTTTATATGCAATGGAACTTTTATTAACGGTTAAAAGTGGATAAAGGTCGTTTTTAAGCTTTGTTGGTATGTTTAATTGCTTAATAATTTATAAAAAAATAAAGCTTGCTTAAGCTTTTATATTTATAAGCGCTTGTAGCTTATATCTTTAATATACTAAATTAATTTTAATATATTTGCTTTTTTTGGCTATTGTAGCACAAAGCTTTTTAAGTTTTTTTAAAAACAGTTGTTAATTTGTTATAACTGCTTATTGTTGTTTTTTGATTGATTTTGGCTAGTTATTGCTTGTATTAGCATATTATCAAGTTGTTTGGTTGCATTAATTGCTGCTTAAAACTTTTTAAAGCGCATTATTATATTTTTGTTTACATAATATTTTATTTTTTTATTTTTTGCATTTTAAATTATGTTAGGTTTTTTATGCTTATAAAAGTTTATTGTATTTTTAAAAAATCTTTTGCTAAAATTTGTTTGTTTTATTGCTATTGTAATTAGTTTTTTTATTACTTTTTTAGGCTTTTTTTCTTTAAATGTTAGTTAGTTTTAACTGATTTATTATGTTTGCTTTATTGTTTTGCATAACTTTATTGCTTTTTACTAAGCATGGATTTTATATCTGTTATTAGTGCAGTTTTTTGGTTGTAAGATTTGCTGCATATATTTTATAGGCTACTGTAGGTTTTTTGCAAATATTGTAAATCCTCGAGGGTTTCGGTACACTGGTATTACCTTTTTTTTATTTGCTTTATATAAGGGTTGCGTTATAGGTTTTTTATTTAATTGTTTTAAAAACTATATATGTTGTAGCTTTTTTTATAAATGGTAAATATATTAATGTATTATATAGCACATTTAAAAAATCTGTTTGTGTTTTTTGTTTTTTGGTATTATTTCTGCTAGTTTTTAACTTATTATAACTTTGCTATAATAATGTTTTTTAACAATAAGTTTGGTAGCTAGGCTAAATTAATTGCTGGTATTTGTTTTGGCTTTTATTATAAGTGCTAGGTTGTACTGCTGTACATTGTCCAAAAATGGCCATATTTTCATGTTGTTTTTGGCTTTTAGCGTATAAATTGTTGCTGTTTTAGCTTTTTTTATTTAAGATTTTTATGCGTTTAATATTTTGCTAAAGCATTTTTTTCGTTAAATAAATCTTGCTATAAAGTTTTCTAACTATTTTTATTTAAATTAGTGGTTACACTTAGTGTAGCTGCAAATATGTCCTTTTAAATAAAATTTCTTTTTAGGCCATTTTTAATATTTATATGTTAGGTTTTTAACTTTGTTTTATATAAAATCCCTGATTTTTTTTGGTTTAATATTTTTTTAATTATTTTTATTGTTGTTAGTTTAAATAGGATTTTCCTAAGTAGCTATGTTTTGCTTGGTTTTGTTATTAATACTTATGTTATGTTTTTAGCAATTAATAAAATCGCAAATATATTTGTTTTGTTTTGCTTGTTTTAATTGTTTTGTGAAAAGGTGTTTTAAACATATTTGTTTTTTTTTTTTGCACATATTGCAATTTGGTACTTTTTTAATATGTTATTATTATAGTTAACTTTATTAATTGCTAATTTTTAGCATAGCGATTGTTATAAATAAAGCTTGTTTTGCTTCCTTAAATTGTTGCTTTTTTTTAGGCTTATTACAAGCCTGGGCGTAGTGTCCCTTTAGATTATAGTTGTAACACTTAACCTTGCTTAGGTTTTGCCTTTTTTTTGTTGCATTTAGTTCTATAGGTTTTGCATGAGTACCTAATGCCGTTAATTTTATGGTTTGTTTCTTTTTTGAGTTGGGTATTTGTTGGGTTTGTTGTTGTTTTTGTAAACGTTGTTTGTATAACCGGTTGTTAATTTTTATTACGTTAGCAATATAGGTTTTAAAATTGTTTGGTCGTTTGTTTTTATATAACTCATTTTTTACTTTATTTTTCAACTTTTAATAAAAGGCCGTTATTAAAGCATTTTTATTAAACCACGTTATTTTAGCTGTTGTTTTTTGGAATTTTACTGCATATTTGTATGCAGCTCCTGTTTAAAACATTAAAAGCAGCTTTTTTTCTGCTTGTTTTTTTTCCTTTGGATTTTTGTATATGTTGGTTAATGCTATTTCAAACCTATTATAAAATTTAAATGCTATTTTAGTTTTTTTTCTAATATTATTAATATTGTTATTTGTTATATAATTGTTTATTATAGGTTAAAACCATTTTAATGCATTGCTAGTAAAAAATCCTGCAGCTATTATTATTTTATTTCCGTTTAATAAAAAACTATTATTATAATGTTATAAATAAGCCTTTGCTTAAGTTAAAAATCTCTTTAATTGTTTTTAGTTGCTATTAAACCTAGTTAGCTTAACTGGTTTAAAAAGCTTAAGCTTTAGTAAACTTATCACCTATGCTTTTAGTTGTTAATTTTACTGTTTTAACTGCTTGATTTTGTCCTGTAAATGCGTTAAGAAACTTTGCACTATTGCAGGTGTTAGTTTAGGCTGCTGCAAAAACATCGTAACCGTACACAATTATTTCCTAAACACTAAATAAATCTAACAATTTAAAATGTAACAAACCGTTAGTCTGTAAAGGCGTTAATACTTAAAGCTCCACGTATTAAATCGTATTTAAAGTGCGAACGTTGTACAGTCGGGTCGTAACTAAGTAGTCGTTAAAAGATTATTCTCACACAGCTATTTTAAAAAGTCGCTATATGCTTAGATTAAATTGTAAAGTAAAAACTATACTAATTACAAAAGAAACGTTTTGTTATTATATAAACTGTTTTTTTTTTTACTATTTTTTTGTGCTTTGTTTGCTTTATAAATTATATAAAGCGCCTGCTTTATCTGCTTTATAAATCTTTTAAAGCATCTGCTTTATTTGCTCTACAGAGCTGCGTGTTACGTGACCTCCCTTGGGCTGTGGCTTGTCTCTTGGTCCAGCCTAGTACCCCTCATTGGGTCGTTTGGTCACCTTGGTCTCCCAACAGGCCGTCCTTCTGTTGGTTCGTAATAGTTTATCTGTCTGTAGGTAATAAGCTGTAAACAATCGGTGCTTAATGCCCAATGCTTTTATTAATAATTGATAAAACTTAAAAGTTATAGTTGTTTTTTTATTTATAACTGCTTTTTTTAAAATTCCATGTTTACTAAAAACATGTTTAATTATTATATAGGCTAAATTTTCTGCCGTACTTAATTCCAGGTATAGTATAAAATATTCATACTTTGTAAGTCTTTTCACAATAACCAATATTAAGTCATAAAATACTCCCATCATTGGTTCCTTTAACTTGGGTAGCTTAATAATAAAGTTAAACGCAATAAACTTTTAAGCCCTGTTTGGTATTTGCTTTAGTTGTAGCAATTTATATGGTTTGTGTTGTAGTGCCTTGCTTTTCCTGCATAAAACACATTTTTAAACTACTTTTTTACTATGCTTTTGAGTTTTTTGCATTTGTAGTTTTTTCGTATTTATGACAGTGTTTTATACACTTTCTAATGTTTTGCTAGTGGATGTTTATACATTGCTTTTATTAGTTTTTTAATTGTAAATCGTTGTTTAAAATTTAAATATACCTTTTTATTTTTGTTTTTGCTTTGCTTAAAGGTTAGTAATGTATTAGTTAATAACGGTGGTACTTATAAAACTATTCCATGGTTTCTTTATAATTGTTTAGTTTATTTATTATAATTAAATAAAGTTATAGCTGCAAATGTGATTTTTTATTGGGGTTTTTTAACAACATTTGGCTTTTTGTTTTTAATTTTTTATAGTTACTTTGTTAACTTAAAATGTTTGCTATTATATTTTCTTTTTTTTTAATGTAAAAAATAGTAAAATTAAACTAAAATAAAAACTTTACTTATTTAATTTATTGTTTATTTAACACTTTTTTTATTATAAACGTAGTTAAGTTTTTATAATCGGTATACACTTTAACTGGTTTTTTGGGTTTATAAAGGTAATGTTTTTATTTTTTAAATGCTTGGACAATAGCTATAAGCTTTTTGTTTAGTAGCGTATATTGTTCTGCTAGTTTTAAGAATTTTTTCGAGAAATAAGCCACTGGGTGCAATTTTCCATTTTTATCTTGTTAACCTAGTTGTCCGCCTATTGCTTTTTTGCTGGCGTTAACTGTTATTTCAAATTTCTTGTTTAAATTAAAAAGCTTTTAAACAAGCTTTTTCAAAATAAAAGCTTTAACTTTCTTAAAAGATTTGCTTTTTTTCTTTTTTTACTTAAAGGGATTATTTTTTCTCATTAGGTCTAAAAAAGGTCCGGCGTGTCCACTAAACCATTTGATGAGGCTTTAGACATAGTTTGTAAGTCCCACAAACGCCCTCACATCGCTCACCGATTTAAGCACCGGCTAATTTTTTACTGCTAAAATTTTGGACTTTTAAATTTTTATTTTTTCTAAAGTTATCATAAATTTAAAAAAATCAACTTTTTATATATAAAATTCGCTTTTCTTAGGGTTTACCTTTAATTTAGCAGTTTGTAGTACACTTAGCACTTTTTTAACGTGTTTTTAATATTTTTTAAGATTTTTTAAATATATTAAAATGTTGTTTAAATATATTATTATAAATATATTGATAAATTTGCGTAAAGCGTGCGTTATTTATATTATTATTAAAAAATTTTTGTTTATTTTATTAATAGTTAATAACATTTATATAATATATTTGTTAATATATATAAAGCAAAATTTAAAGCATAAAAACTAAATATATTATATATTTATAATATGCTATATAAATATAACTTTTAAAATATAACTTGGATATTTATAGCTAATAATAATATATTTTTTAGCATAAATATATATAAAACGCTTTTGCAAAAAAAAATAATAAGCTTAAAAGCAATAATATTATTTATTTATTATATTTTTTATATATTGTTTAATTTATTATTAGCAATTTTTTTAATAAATTAAATATGCTATATGCATTTTATAATATAAAAAAAGCTAGCAATAATTTAAACTTTAAAAGTTAAAAACTTAACTAATATTAATTTAATTTTATAGCATTAATTATTAAAAAAATATATATTATTTTATTTTTATTTTTATTTTTATTTTTATTTTTATATTAATAATAATTTAATTTTAATAGCTTATAATATATATTAATAATAATATTAAAAAATAAAAATAATTGCTATTGTTTTTTTTATAAATAATTTATAATGTTTAAATATAATAAAAATTTATTATAATTATGCTTTTTTAAATTTAAAAACTATAGCTAACAATTAAAAAATATTATATTTTAACTTTAAACTTTATTTTTATTTTTATTATTATTTGTTAAACAAAGTGATATATTAATATTATTGCTTATATTAACATTGCTTTTATATAGTTTATAAATATATTTGGTTTTTTATATTATAACTAAATAAACTATATATTATTAAGTTATAAATTAATATTTAAACACTTTTAGCAATAAAAATAAAGCTTTAGCATATAAGCTAATTATTACAATTGTTTTATAATTAATTATACCTTAACTAATTTAATAAAATATTTAATTATAATATTTTTAAAATAAATAAATATATTAAGCTTGCATTTTAAAATTTTTTTAATGTTTTTTAGCTAATAGCATTTTTTAAACTTTTGTTTAATAAAATATAAATATTTTAAAATTATTACTTTAATAGCTAGCAATAATACTTTTGCAGCTATAAATTTAACGCTAAATATAAAGCAAAAGTTATTTATTATTTTAAAAGCGCATACTATTATTATTAAAAGTAATATAATTATTATTTTTTAATAGCTGCTTTTAATTTTGCAAATATTAGCAAATTAATAATTATAATATAATTTAATTTTAAAAAAATATTATTTAAATTGTTTGTTTTTTATTTTTATTTTATTAATAATTATATTTTATAAAATATATAGCTTTTAAAGCTATTTAATTAAATTATTAACTATAAATAAGTTATTAATTAATATTTAAACAAATATAAATATTTATATTATAAAGTTTAAAAAATTAATATATTAATTAATATATAAAATATAAGTTAAAATAAAACATAATAACTTTTTAAACATTTTATAAACAAAAGCATTTAAAATTAACACCTTTTGCTTAAAATATTTTTTGTGTTTAATTTGCTGCTATTAGCTTAAAGCAAACTTAAAGCTTATTTTAGCTAATATATATATTTAACTGCATATATATAAAACTTAAGCTTTTTTATATTATTATTATTATTTTAATTTATTTTTAAATAAATTTTAAATTAAATAAGCTTTATATATTATATAATAATAAAAAAGCAAACAACAATTTTTATTAATAATAATTTATAATATTTAAAGTTTTTAAAAATTTTAATAATATTATATATTTTATATTAAATATAATATATAAGCTTTAATAAAAAAGCAAAAAAATTTAATACAAGCTTAAAAACTTTGTAAAAAATACTATTAATATAAAAACTTTTGTATATTATGCAAGTTTATTAAATTTAAAAAAAATTTACTAAAAAAAAATTTAAAAGATTTAGCATAAAACAAAAATAAAAAAACTTAAAACTTAAACTTAATTATAAAAAAATAATAGCTAATTAATATATAAAACAATATATATAATTTTTAGCTAATAAATTATTTAATTATAATTTATAAAATAATTTTAATTTATATAATTTTTTTTAATTTAATTATAAAGTTTTATTATAATTAACTTATTATTTAAAATATTATTATTATTATTATTATTAAAAATTTTTTAACATTTAATTAAACTAGCTATTTTTTAATTATATTTAAAAGTTTATATATAAAAATAATAATAATTTAATAAAAAATAAAGTTATAAACTAATAATTAATATATTTAAAATTTATTATTATTTTAACGTATTTTATTATTAAATGATAAATATTATTAAGTGATAAAAGTTTTAAGCACTATTTAAGTTGCAATGTAAAAAAAACAACTATAACGCAATTAAATTATTTTAAATTAATCGGAATTCTTTTTATTAAATGTATTTACATCTACTGTACAAGTGTGCGCATTATGACCGGTGTTGCCGTATATGCTACAATAGCGCGCGCGCGTAGATGCCCTCACCCGACGACCACTTTTTTTACTATTTTTTTAATCTACTTAACTACCACTCTTTTTAAAAATCTGGAGATTTGTTTTCTTAGATCAAGTAAGTATTTTTCCAGTTTGTAGTTGCTTATTTTTTGTTTTCCGACGTTTACTAAAAATATGGTTGGCTGCCTAAAGCTTAGCTACTTTATTTAGTATTAACGTTTGCTTATGCAGTAAATAATATGTAGCTTTTGATAATAAGTTTACAGCGTTAATAATTTTGCTAGGTAAGCTATTTTAATGCTTAGCGATTTGGGTTTTTAAATAAATAGTCTGCAAAACGGCTTTTTTAATAGTAGTAGGAGTTTTTGAAATTTAAACAGTAAGAGATAACTTAAGCTTTAGCAACGGTGTAAAAAGAATTAGCGCAACATTAAGCTTTAAAATAACAATTTTTAGGTTAAATGAGATAAGGCTAGTGGCCTTAAACCTAGATATAATATTTACAGGTGTTATTGCTTAAATATAGGCCTTAAAAAACGCAGGTAAAAAGTCTTTTTTTAAAACATACGTTATACCTGTTTGCATAATATTGCTGATTTTAATACTATACGCTTTTTTTAACGGGCTAAAACATGCTACGTTTAAAGGCTAAAGTTTATAAAAAAAATATGCAAGCATTGTTTTGGTAAAAATACTATTTTTTTAGCAATAGTTTTTAAATTTTTTTAAATAGTAGCTTTTATAACTATTAAAAATAAAAAGATGTTTTATGCCCGTTAAATATAATTAAGTATATTTATTAAAGTGTTTAATTTATTTTAAACTAAAATTATTATTAATTTAGCTGTTATGTAAAACCGCAATTTGCTATTTAAGTGGTAAAAAGCTATTGCAATACTAAAAGGCAAAATGGGTTTTTTTTTTAAAATAATAAAAGGCAATATTAACTAACTTTATAAATTAATTAAACAAATAGCTATAAATTAATTTTAATTGCTTTGCTAGGCTTGCTTAAGCCTATTTTGTTTTTTAACACTTATTATAACTATATTAGTTGTAATTATGCCTATTATAAACCTTATTTTATTAAAATTATATATATTCTTTTTTGCAATGCTTTAATGCTTAATAGTTTTTTTTATGCGTTTATAATATGCGTTATATTTGGTAGGATTTTTGCAGAAAACTCAGCTATAGTTAATTTAATAGTTTAAACGCGTTTAAAGGGCTGGTGTATAGTTTATAAAGCGCGTTGTCTAGCACTTTCCAATAAGTTGGCTACCCCGCTTAGCCAATAGTCGGTCGGCTATATTTTGAATATAATATACCTGGGGGGGAAACGTTTTTAAATCTAGGTAAATTATAAACTGTATAATTGCCTGCTCTTTAAAGTCGGTTAATTTTGACTTTATATTTTTGCTGCCGCGCTGGGGCGCAACACCGGCAATTTTGCAGCAGAGGGTCTTGTCGGAAACGCTATACATTTTTGCAAGCTTGTAAATAGAAATATAAAAGTTGCGTTTAAAAGCGCTAGCAGCAGTTAATAACCTAGCTTGTTTTAACGTGTGGTTTATTGTTATAAGTAAAAAAATAAAGTTTAAATAATAAAAGGTAAAAAAACCTAAGACTTTTATTACTTAATAATATTTGTTATTTGATAATAAAACACATTATTTATAAATATATTTAAAACCACGTTAAAATTTTAGCGTAATTTTTAAAATAATATTAAATAAAATAATAGTAAATTTATAAAAAATATTAAATATATTAATTATTAGTTTATAAGCTTATTTTTTATTAAGTTATTTAAAAAAAAAAAAAAGTAATACCTTATATAAAATTATTAGTATTATATATATTATATAAATAATTAGTTTAATTAAATATTTAAATTAAATAAAAAATATATTAATTTTATATAAGTTATTTTTAAACAACTTTATATTATTATAAAAAATAAAAATAATTTTAATATAATAATACTTTGTTATGCTTTATAATTAAAAAAGCTAAATTTAAATCTTAAAATATTTTTATTTTTTATTTTTTTTATTTTTATGCTTTATATATTGCTAATTATAATATTTAACAATTTATAATTTTTTTTATTTTTTAAAAAAAACAAAAAAAAACACAATTTAAACTTTTTTTTAAATTTTATTTTAATATGTTTTTTTTTTACTTTTTTTATTTTGTTTATTATTACAATTATATAATTAATTAATTTTAAGCTATATTTTTATTTATTATTTTATAATATTAATTTAATATTATTTGCTAATTAATAAATTAATTTATTTTTTTAGCAATTATTATAGCTTAAATTAAATAAGCTAGCAATAATTAAAGTGCTAAAAAAATATTATTTGTTAAATTGTAATTAATTTTTAAAAGTTTATTATTTAACTTATTAACATTTATTTTAAAAAGTTTTTAAAACTTTATAAACTAGTTTTTAATTTTATTAAATTTTTTAATTAAAAATTTAAAAAATATATTAATAAGCATTATTATTTTATTAATATATAATTAATATATTTAATTATAATATTTTATAAACAAAGCTTTATAAAAGATTTATCTTTTATAATATAATTATATAATTTATTATATTTTTAAATAATTTTTTATTTGCTTTATTAAAAAGATTTTTTATAAATATTATGCTTTTTATTTTCTTTAAATTTAAAGTAATATATTTATTGCTTTAATAAATATTAATAAAGTTATTTATATTAAATTATTAAATAATTATTTATTTATTTTTTAATTATTAATTTTATTATTATTTATAAAAAATAAATAATTTTTATAATTAAAAATATAAAATTTGTTTTAGCTATTATAAAAATTATAAAATATTATAATGTTAATAATTTTATTTATATTAATTATTTTATTGCAAATAATATTTTTTTAAAAATTAGCTTTAATATTAATAATATTGCTAATATTTAATAATAGCTTAATTATAAAAAAAAACTCTATTAAAAAACAATATAAATTAAAAATTTTAAAATAAAAACAATTTAAGCTGTTTAAGTAAAAATTGTTAAAATTATTACTATAAAAGCTATTGCTTTTGCTAAAGCTATAGCTAATGAAAAAAATAATATTATAAAAAATAAACTAAAGCTTATAATTAAAAAACTAGTTTAATATAAAAAAAAACTTAAGCAATAAAACAAAAATAAATAGCTTTAGCAGCAAAATAAAAATAAATTAAAAATTTAATTTTTTTTAAATTAATATAAAATTAATATATTTAAACTTTTTGCTTTATATAATATTTTTTATATATTTTGCTTTTAAAAACAAATAATATATTTATATTATTTTTTATAAATACTTTTTTTTTAAATTATATTTGCTAATTTATAAGCTTAAAAGCTTATTAAGCTTTTAATAAAGCTGCCCTACGCAAAAAGGCCTAATAAGCTCTTAGCAGGCACCTATAGTTGGGCCTTGGGCTCTTGGCGGGCGCCCATTAAAGGCCCATCGTAAAACCCTAAATAGCAATAGTTTATAAATGCCTGTGACATTTTAAACTCCTACTAAGCCTGTCACTTAAAGACCCAATATAAGAGAATCCTGTTCCATTTTCTTATTCCTTATATTGAATTTATACTGGTATTTAGTAATTGCGCTATAGCCTATTATTCTCTGTGTCATGATCCAGTGTGTTCCGTCCACCTCGGAATCGCTCTTAATCTTCGAGAACACGCAAGCTTCCTTTCCTGTTGCTTTTGACGCTTTTGACGAGACATCCTCGACATCGGTCAACCTTCCGACTGAGGAAAGCTATTTCCATGTCAATTGATTATGGCCATGTGAAATAAATCCTCGTTTACGTAACGGACGGTTAACTGCTAATGGTGAGGCCTACGGTGTGACTGTACATGTGTATACTCTTATTTGGACATTCGACTGCCCGAACGAGGTTGTAGGTGCGGACGAGAAGGCTCTGCATGTTACCACAGCTCGGTATTCGCACCTAGCTGAAGATCACATTATTGCCGCGTTTGATTATGTACATATGAGCGCGTTCCACACTCTACTTCGTTGCCAAACACGAGAGGGAGTGCAAAAGCAGGATAGGTATGTGTAGTAATAGTACAGCCAAACCTAGATCCTCTTCTATTGTACACCATCGGCTTCTATTTCTGTTTCTGTATACAATTTTAATTTTTTCGGCCTATGTATGACAAAGTGCCGAGAAGGTGACAGACTTTGTGTGGTGGAAAGAAAATGACTACTACTCCATATAATACCTAGGCTATTGCGGACTTACAAACTTTGAATATAGGTAGTTCACGTTCTATTTGATTATGAGCTTCTCCTGATTCAGAGATCCTACTATGCAGCTTAGAGCAGTGTTTGCCTAACATAGGGTCAACATATCACCATCGGCCTAGTATGCGTGTACCTCATACCGTTACACGCCACCTCCCCTCGAGAACGCATGCGTCTCACGACGAGCAATCACTTGGCGAGCCGACCGACAGCCGGATGACATGGTAATACACGGAAGGCAGCAGGTGCCCTATCATCTCTATGTTCATTTACCCAAGATGAACCATCATGTATTGTGTATGACACAATGGTTTCCGATCCCGGATTGGAATCAACATCAGCATCAGCATATGTAGAGAGTGTAGAGTATATATACGCGCAAGCGACTGGCGTAAAGGCATGCAAAGCCAGATATACAATTCATTGGTCTTTGCACCTCCTACTAGTATGATGGCAGTACCCCTTCGCACCATTTTGCACGAGACCCCATTGCCGTTTGCGAGGTTCTACGACCTTCCAGGCAGTGGTAACCCAAGTGTATCGCTTAAAAACTGGGCTTCTGCTTATCCAGAGGTCCAACATCAATGTTTTACGCTACACTTCAACCTGAGCCTCGACGAGATTCACGATCACTTAGGCCCGGAGAATGAAATGGATCAATTCTTGCTGTCTAAGTCAGTCTATCCACTTAATCGCTTACAGGAGGAACTGCAGAACGTGGGGGACAGTGTCAGAGCTTTCTATACGCACATCTCGTTCCCCGTCCAGCTTGCCCTGCAGGGAACCATGGTACAGAGATCGCAGGCAGGCCCACCCGGCCCGACAAATCACCGGGAAACAGCCGACTTCGTCTGGATACGAGGCGATCACTGCGTTGTGGTAGGCGGACTGAAACGACATGGCATAATCAAGCAAACATCCTGGGAAAATCTGCTTCTTGACGATGCCAATCGCACAAATCTGAGCAAAGAGCTGAGAGGGTGAGCACTCCTCCACTCCTCCATAATCTATCGGATCATTGACGAAGTCGTAGGTATTGCCACAAGTATCGGACCGCAGCAGGCGTGTTATTTGACGGGCGGTATTTGCTGATACTCCTATTTCAAGCTTCGGCAGAACAAGACCTAGAGGCTGTTGATTGCCCTGTGAAAAGCTTCCTCTTCGCACACACAAACCCAAACCTCCGTTACGCTTTGTTCCGTATTGCCTCCCTTCAGGTTCAGCGATGCCAGGCTCAAACAGCACCACCTCTCCATTTAGATGGGTACACCCGATTGTTTGCGTGGTGGTCAGGTGCACCGTACTGGACGGATGCAAGTGGCCGTACTTTTCCACACCACCCTCACGGCTACACACGCCACTTTGACCGTACGAATGGTGCATGGTACTGGCACACCCCTCATGGGCGCGTGCAGGATACGGCACCTCTTTGGTGATGCAGTACTTTACGTCAGTAGCAGAGTCTACATACTGCTTGCAGGCAGATATTGTGGGAAGGGTAGTCACTCGAATAGGTACTACTTATATGATAGCTCAGCACGTTTCAGGTCTCGGCTACCTGCTGCTTTTGTTACACCATCTCATCTATTAGCCACCCTCGTGTTACGTAGCCCTCCCATGCTATCGTGCTGTCACGTAGTATGTATAGTAAAAGGTAGCCACGCCTTGTTGAAACGTATTCATTTAAAACGTCTCTCCCATACATGTCGCTCTTAGCATCAAGGACTGATACCATCATAATGGCGCAGACAGATCCCTATATCGTCATAAAGGTGTGCGAAATCATTTGGTTTTCGATCATACTATTACTGATATACTGCGTAGGAGATCCGCTTCGGTACGCGGTTCATTCGAGCACCAGCCCTGCCAGTCGATTCATTCCGAACTGTGTATCGTGTCGAGATCCCTCCCTCTCCGCTCGACTCGTTTCTGTGTTGGCTCCCCTTTCCAATTCGAACTTGGGCCGAGAGTCTATTCCCAGAATGGTTTCTACCGTCAACAGTGATCCTGAAGGAGAGAAACCCAAAGAAACCTGAGTGGTTCCGTAATGAAGTCGACATATATAGACAACTGCGACCCATCCAAGGAGTATATATTCCCCGCTGCTTCGGCACAGCAGTCAGCGATGAGTTCGACCCAGCGCTGATCCTGAGCTACGTCGAAGGCACACCCCTTGGTGAACTGGACCTCGAGGACCTTCTCAGCCCTCGCGTACTACGGGCCTATCATCAGCGTACCAAATTACCTCGCCTCCCCGATGAAGAAATCCCAAACCCGATACTATTGTCGGCACTACAACATATGTTTGATGTGCTTACACAGAACGGAGTGGTTCATAGCGATCCCTGTTTATATAATTTCCTTCGGGTTAACGAACGTATTGTTGCTCTGGACCTCGAATCTTGTAATCAATTGAAGGGTTCGACTAACAGAAGTGCACTTACTTCATTGATCTACGAAATTGGTCAAAAGATTAACATCGAGGCATTGCACAATCCAGAGGAAGAAAAGGCCCGAGTGGACGCTCTTGAACGTGTTCGAAGCGCAATGATAGCGGAATATCGCCGTATGAATCCCACAGCTGTCGGGCCTGTACCATTTGCGCTCCGGGAGAACAAATAGGGTATTGTCAGTTTGTCACGTAGTGTGGGCAAATTCCTGGTCAGTGGGATTTCGATTCAAGGGCGACATCTCAGAGGGTAGGACCCCAGGGAAGGCAAAAAGGAGGAGAAAGGGGAGCTTCATGCTACTGTCTTCCTAGCACGCAGGAATTATGTTTTGATCAACTCAGCCGCTGCTCAAATATACATACTGTCAGGTTATCAACCTAAATCTCTGGTTTATGCTATTGCCTGCAATAGCTGCGGGGCTTCTATTATCTTTTATGCGATTACCTAGTCGACGACTGTACTAACAGCCGTTATAGGAATTGTTTAAGCTGTTACACGTAGTTTACACATAAAAACAGCCAGAACACCAGTCGAATTTACCGACAAAAATTATAGACAGCAGTGCTGATCGATAGATCGGCTCATAACATTCTACGGCTGGAAAGGGCTGACGATGATGTTGCTTATGTCCGAATGCAACAGTGCTAAGTCTGATATTCTGACTCTATTGAGACCCCAAAGCGCTTATGATGACCATTGTACCCCATAGTCAAACTCTGGCCGCATTGCCCTACTAGGAGCCTTATCACAATCAATCAAACCGTTGCTTTATAGGCAGTCCTGGCAGAATTCCCTGTGCTTCGATTCGCCGCCCACCCTACCCCATCGCGCTACTTCAAGCTCTCTACCCGTTTGCGAATGTCAATGACTGTTATCAGGTGCTTGAGCCTCATGGGCTTATCGCGCTTAGAGAGCACGAGAGCCGTCTTGATCAAGTTTTTGATCTCCCGCCCGTTCACTTGCGCCTTTGCGAGTTGATCGAAGTCGCTTTCGCTGATGGACGCAATTTCAGGCCCGAGCTTCTGGACGAAATTAACCCAAACCTTTCGTCGAGATGGCTCATCTAGATCGTAATATGGGAGGATGAGATCGAGCCTAGATTTGAACGCAGGATCGATGGCGTTGATGCGGTTCGTCGTTAGAAACATAAATCCTTGATAATACTCCAAGCGACGGAGAAAGACTATGTGATCTGGTTAACCGGCACCTTTTCGTATGTAAATTCAATAACACAGTGGACGTACTGGATACGAGTTCGTTACGGGCTAGACTGTTCGAGTCTCTCGCTTCGAGGTAGACGTCGGCCTCGTCAAGTAGAAGGACAGCATCCCACAATTGGCAGCACTCGAGGGCCTTCATAAGGCCGGCGTCAACTTTGCTAGGCGAGGTGCCAAGATCACTGGCGCTTAGGATATACAGAGGAATACGGGACTTTCGGCCACTACGAGAGTCAGTTTTATGGATAGAGCGCGCTTGTACGGAGTATAGTAATCTGCTTACTCGCTTCAGCTGTCAAGGTTTTACCGACCCCGGCAGGGCCACAGAGAAGAATGATTATACCCTCACCTAAACATGTCTAGTCAGCCACAGCATTCCTTTTTTTTATGTAGATTTGTAGAGAAGTTACCTTTGTGAGCGACGAAATCATCGAAGCCCCGCGTGCTACGCCGAGGGTGATCTGCAAAGGCCATGACAAGATCCCTTTCGCCCTCCGGAAGTACAAGATTATTGTACGGTGTCTCGTCCCATTCGACATCCTGAATATCGTCAATATTGAATTCGCCTGGAGAGATAAAGGTCAGCGGATAGCTATTAGTCAAAGATCATTAGAGATCATACACCATTCCTTGGCAATCAGATCAAAGCCCTTGACTCGGGGAACGGCTAGGACACATTCCAAGTCAGTAAGCGGAACAACATCTTCCTTTCTGTTCAAACTCTTGTGTCGATCTTTATCTCGCTCATCTTTGTCATATGGTTCTGCTTCATCCGAACTAGACGAAATAGACGAGAGCGAAGAGCGGCGACGATATTTATCCTCGGCCAAGAACTCGTAGAGCTGTAAGAAACTTTGAAAATTTTGCCTAGACTTGTCGAGTCGAACAAGATCTGGAGCAACCTGATTCTGGACTTTATGGTACGCGTAGGCGTCTACAATGACGCGACCAGATACCTATATATTTCATGTGTTAGCGTGCCCACAACTGATCCCGATGGGTTAGCATTCTCACAGGATTTTCCTCTTCCCCGTAGCAGCCCCTAGCTGGAATGTATTTGCGCACGTGTTTCTTTCCTGTGCATGTCTTGATATGAAAACTGCATAGAGCCTCGAACTTCCTTCCTCGAGCCAAGAGCTTCTCTTCAATTTCTCTACGGTCTGGTGCGAACTCGATGGGGTAGATAGGAAGCTTGGTAATAAAGATGGAGTCATTGTACTCGGTGATGCGCTCGACACCAACTTCGAAGCCGAAGTGAGAGCCGTTCCAGTTGAGTTGAGCTACTCTCAATGCCCAGAAGGCTGGATGGGGTTCCCTTGCGGCGACGAAGTCTGCCTTTACTAGACGGGATACGATGGTGTTACCATTCTCTTTGGATACCATGAGACACCCAGGCGCCAGAATCAGCCACAGAGCCTCAAATGAGACAGTCTGAGTTTTTTTTACTCTTTCTAAAGCAGACAAGTGCGTTGCGATGGGTTGTTCCAGCTCGCTACAGAGGAGCTCGAGCTGTTTAATGGTTTTCAGATCCTGTTGTTTTCTAAGCTCCAAGATACGATCCCATCGGTGGACAAAGGGTTTGAACGGAGGGGAGACGGCGTATGGGGTTGAGTCAGGGTACCATTGAGGGTATTCAGCGAAGACTGCGTCAAGGAGAACTCTAAGTTGCGGGCTCTGTGCCTCAATGGAATGCGTTATCCAAGCTTCATTCCCGTCTTTCTCGATTTTAGAGCGGCGGTGGATGACGACAAACGCCTTGCCCAGCTCCTTGATGCGTTTTTCTTCTGTTGAAAGATTTGGAAACTCGGACCATTTGACATTGCGTGGCTTGGAATCCGTGAAATGATTGTATAGAGCCAAGGACTCGTACCTGATGTCGTCCATTGCTTGACTGACTGGCTTCAATTCTTCCACAATCCTATCTAGTTTCAGGATTCTTTCAATCCCGGGCTGGGATGTAATGAAGTCGCCATTTTTTGGAGTAGTATTCTCTACCTCCATGGTATTATTTAACTCAGGCGCATCAAGCTCCGCTAAAATGTCCTCAAGTCGCGGTGGCCTCTCGGCTTTCGCATTAGAACTTGGATTACCAGTAAATGGATCCATTGATTGAAAATAGAATACCAGTGGGTCGTCGATTCGTTTTGTCTATGCTAATGAGGAACCTAACGGAGCTGATTGCTCTGGGAAGAAGTTTGAAACAAGTGACAAGGTAACGTGTAACTGAAATCCAGTGAGCGTAAATCCGGTTCGGTTCACCTTAATATATGCTCGATGACAGTTTCTTAAGCACTAAAGCGAGAAAGTAAAAGTAAAGAACTACGTTTAGTCTCGTTTGCTGTTTCTGTATAGTTTTCAAGGCCGATGGGCCTGATGCTGGTTTACCCGGCGTATCGCAATGGCCAACACCCTCAAACCTGTTATGATACGCATAATCATGGACGCTGCGAAACCTAGACAGCGCCCGCAGCCTGCATATAGCTGCCCCGCCTTCACTGCCCCTCGACCAAGCGCAGGGAAACCAAGCTCTGAGCCTGAATGTCAGGCAGGCTATGTGCTAATAAAAGCATTGCTGCACGTATGCCTAAATAGTGCACAACTCAAGGCTTCTCTGGACGAATGGATTTGAAGTGAGGCTAAGGTCGGTTCTGGAATGTACAGCCAGTGCCAAATCTTTATCGTATCTGGGCTATTATACAACGTACAAGGGAGGTAGGGAGGTAACATCAAGATTCAAGACCACGAGAGGGAATGCAGAAAACCAAAGTCCTAGGTATACAAAAGGTTTATGATAGCTATGCTCCTGCTTGCCAGATGTAGAACGATTACTTAGTTAGGACGATGTTCTGAGACCGGGAATGAGTGCGGCAGTCCATGAGGCAGAAGGGGCGCGGACAACGCCACGGTGCATTCGATGCAATGGTTCAGCTGCCGAACGATATGCAAAGAGTGTCAGCCCAACTCGCCCCTCCTAGTCCGCGCCCCTGTATTGATTGAATTCTTTTATCACTCGGGCCGCGATAAAAAGTGAGCCTATGTACGACCAATTACCTTTATTTTTTCTCTATACCCCGCCCCCAGCTATCGTGCAGGAAAGCTAACATTCGCTTCGGAGCCTGTTACTTGAAAATGGAAAGACTGTTCGCAGCCTAGTAATTAGCTTATTGTGCTATCAGTATTCCAACCGTTAAGAAGCACCGTATTAAAGCTAAGTTTTCAAAAGAAATACTTTCTTTCCCCCAATTTAACATATGCTTCGCCGTTGTTGACAAGGTCCACCAGAATATGTAGCATGTAGGGAGTGTACGATACAGCTCGCTGGAGTTAGGATACGATCGCATACAGGGTTGCATAGTTAGGCAAGCCCCTATCGCCCCTCCTTCATTCTAGAGGCATCGCCCAAAATGGGTTCTAAATTCCAAAGTCCAGTTAACCCTTCGATAGAGACTTGAAACTGTTCAATAGCCAGGAACCAAATCACGACCTCGAGGCCCTCATCCTTGCCCTACCTTTTTGAGAAAATGTGGCGAATTTGACTGCCAACAGGCCTACACTATCTCTAAAGGATGAATTGCAACGTTTTGAAACTATCTGGCTAATTTGCATGGACTATTTTATCTCTAGACTCCCACACACTCTGCAGAGCAAGATCAAAGCCACCAAGCCCCGCGGAATCCTGTTGCCTACAGCGGTTCCTCACCGGGAACCAATAGGAGTTCCCCCTTCGGAAATCCTTTTATTAGTTATCAGACCATCAAGGGATGTCTCGTCGGTTGTCAGCTGCCAAATTTGCCGAGCGCCGTTCGGGAGCACCCGCACTCCGCGATCAGCTTACAACGTTTTCTCATATGCTTGGGGAGATCCATCTAGAACTAGACCTATTAAGCTGGACGGGAAAGATATCGAGGTTGTTGAGAGCCTCGAATCGGCTTTTCGACATCTTCATCACCAGGAAAAACCGCAACTTGTGTGGGTCGACCCTCTATGTATCGATCATAGAAACGGACAGAACAGGGGTTCCAGCTCAGAATACCTCAGGTACATCTTTGCTGGAGCACAAAAAGCTATCATCTGGCTAGGAACGAGTGCGATGATGTGGGAGAAGCTTTCGAATTCTTGGCGGCCATGAAGCCGCTTTATACAAATGACCAGCGTGCTTTTATTCAACAGACTTTTTGTAATGCGCGAATGGCTACTAGGTTAAAATCCTTCATGAAACTATTAGAAAGACCATAGTGAGACAGTGCCAGGCTTCTGCTTCAACTTATGCGCGGCTGCAAGATTACTGTTCAGTGTGGAAATGTTTTGGTAGATTGGGAATCATTTCTGCAAATATTCTCTTTTTTACACGAGAAAGGTCAGATGGCCAACAATGTGAATTTACGCTACCTTGAAGCTTTAGCTCACACCATCTATATTGTCCCTTGCGAAATCGTTGAGGATCGCCCTATCGGTGGGAAAAACGGTGAAGGGCTTTGTACCAATATTGGTGCGTTCCTCTCTAACCTTGAGAGGGTCTTCACGGGGTTGAAACTAGATGTTAACTGGGTCTTGGCACTCTTTAAGGTCTCCTCGCACTTAGGCCCAATACTCACTCATCTCGCCAAAACGCTGTGCAGTAGTGATATCCACAGGCATTTGGAGGCTAATTCTGCGGAGAGGAAGCTTGGCCATGATAACTTGCCAGAGAGCTCAAGGAAAAAGAGCTTTGAAGAGTCTGTTAGAGACATCCAGGTGGAAGTCCCAGATTACTCGCCGGGCCAAAATGAGGAACTAAGTACGGTAGCGGATCAGGAAAGTATGGAATCCTGGTCTTCTAGTACTATGGCAGCCGGGTTTCGCAATTTGGATTCGCAATGCTGGCTCCGTGTCCTCAGAGCGCTTGCGACGCGACTTGGGCGAACTACTAGTGCTGTTGTTCGCGATACTACGGGAGGAGATTTAAGGGATCACCGAATCATTTATGAACCACTGAATCCTGCCGCGAAAGCATTCAGGATACTCAAGATAAACCCTAGTGATCAACTAGCTTCACCAATCCATTGCGAGCGTATCCCTATAGATTTGGGTGCTCTAAACGCACTTAGCATCCGCAAGTGTCCGTTCATTATGTCATACAATTCGCGGAAACGGCCCAAGAGAATACAATCTTTGGCTCATACTGGATAAATGGGGTTTTACTAAGTGGTAAAGATGATACTCAGGCGGGGGAGTGTGGTTTTGTTTGTGGCTTGAACTACATGTGTCACACTTGAGTGGATCCGGGAGCGGGATGACTTAACCCCGTTAGATCCGCTATATAAAGAGAACATCTCACACATGTATCATAGGTTAGAACTTAGACCAATAGAGCTTCACATTCTACTTGCACTTGATCGCTTATGCGCGCAGGTGGGTTTGGGCCCACCTAAGTGCGAGAACATGGCTGTTTTAGACATACTTAGATATTCAAAACACAAGGAGTTAGGAGTCTATTTTACAAAGTCTCATATCGAAATATCACGTCCTTGGAATTAGCTGGACCTTAAACCCTGCTAACGTATCGAGTCATTATTGCCTTCGTCTGCCTTCGTTTTTTAGCAAATTAGATATGAATAGGTAAAACGTAGAGTCTGTTAGGCTGTTGAAAAAGTGTACTAATATTCTCTGTTAGCTTGGCTGATCCTCTAGGCTATGTTTAACTCCCTTTTCTCCTTGTCTGCTTTTCCCTAGCTTAACAAACCCCCTCGATGTGGGAAAACACAAATGATGGAGCAACAGCCCCGACTTACACGGTCGCGCACCTCTCGGCGTACAGCGACGACGCGCTCGTGCAACATATGGTCGACAATCGGGACGATCAAAACAGGATTGATATTCCAACGTCAGCGACTAGGACCATATATCGGAAGCGCCGCGGACGAAGCTTGTGCAGAGAATAATGTAAAGATACTCGACTCCAGACTATCTTATAGCTAACCCGAACACGCGCATGCAGGTCTCTTGAGCCGCGTACCCGAGCACTCACGCCCGTCGATTTCAGTCAGCTTCGCCGGCAAGGAACACAGATTCAGTGCTACCACGAGCTGCCCTTGCCGTACAGCGCGGATAACCTGGGCGTGTTCTCGCGTCAGCTTGCGCTCTGGAAAGAGTTTAGGAGGTGGCAGAGCGACAACGAGACTATCGAGCGGATGTGGCAGCAGGAGAAGGACCGCCTACGGAAACGCGGCAGCTTTAGGGAAGTCCCTGGTGGGAGTTTTCAAGAGTACGTCGAGGCGGTGAGTCGACGCCTGAGAAAACACGACTTCAACGACGCCTTTGAGCTCCTCGAGGACCCCACGCAACAAGGAGAGCGGACAACGTGGATCGAGTACCTGGCTTTCAATTACTGGTGGCTGGAAAGGCGCAACGATGCTGACAAGCACTGCGAGGCATGGCACAACACAACGCGCCTTCTATCCCATGACTCAGCAAACAAATTAATGAGCCATTCGACCAAATCACGCAAACAACGACAGCGCTTGGAGACACGCGGAAAGCACAGACCCGTCAAATGTCACGGGCGCGGTGGGCGCTGGAGCAGATGTCCCCGCCACACCCCTAAAAGCTAGTCAGGGCGACCAACAAACGGAGACAACAAGTCGAGGACGAAGAAGTCACCATAGAGCCGACATCAAAGAAGCAGACGACGCAGAAGCAGCAGCAGCAAGAGATAGCGAATGGCGCGAACACGACACGGCAGAAGACATCATCGAGAGGCTCAGGGATAGCATCGGGGCTTCTATGCCTCGTCAACAATACGAGGGTGAAGAACCAGGACACCCTCCGACACAGTGCTAGTATCAGGAAGCTGCGAGGCGGTGCGCTGGAGGTACCGAGGCCGGTGAAAGGGCGCAGAAAGATAATCTACCATCGACATCTTCATCAACTCGTCGACTTGTGCTTGTGTCGGCTCCTGGCCGAAGGGCCGCCCTAACCGTCTCTGTCATTGTAAGGGACTGTAGTACACTCCACCTCATACTTATATGTGTCATATCTTACCCATAGTCTCTAACCCGTGACTTTTCCTTCTAATTATCCTAGATGTAACTATTAATCCGCTACATATGTATGCGTCCCCACTTAGTTTTAAAGAGATGATTTAATTATAACAAGCATAAGCTAAGTGCCCCTGTTATAAATGACACTTGTTGTTAAATTTAAGCGAAGTAATTAGGTTAATTGATTATGATTATAATTGAAGGTGGAGAAATCCCTTGCATCCTAAGTTCCAGCATTGTATCCTTATTGAAAACGCATATATACATGTATCACGGAAGGCTAAGCTATCAAAGTCCTGAACACTTCAGGCGCGAAAGCTTCGAGACAAAATAATATTCTACTAAGACAAAGTAACTGTCTTACTTTGTATTATAATAGTCTGATAATTGTAATCTGCATAATTTTGGATCGTCTCTTCTAACAGCATGGCGGCCCTTGATGACGAATAAAGACCCCACAGCTTATTATAATATAGTAAAGAGTAATGATCCGGCGACAGCAGCAAATGCTAAGCTGGCAACGCCTGCTGGCGTCATGTTCGAGCCGAGACCTTGGAGCGGATTAGTCGTGCTTGCGTTCGTGGAGGTGGGTGTCGTGCTTGATGTGGGCGTGCTGTGGGTGGTCGAGTTCGACGGGATAGTCGTGGTAGACGGCAAGCCAGAAAGTGTCGCGCTATAACTGCTCGCCACCGTGCTAGTCGTACTCGGCCAGGGACTTAAGACCGATAACGGGCTCGTTGTGGTTGTGATTGCGGTTGTCGCCGAAGATGATGCGCAAGCCAATGACTGCGTGAAGAATTGTGTCACGGTTTCATACACCTCTGTATCAATATCCTTGCCGATAGGCTGACATCCAACTTCGTCCTCGGCCAAAGTGGCGAAACCGTAATAGCCCTCTTCGCAGCACCATCCCCGCGTCCCGTCGATGTTGTAGGCCCATGCATCCCACGAAGACACCGGACACTGTAGCAAAAGAGGTGCAAAGTCAGAGAGACGTGCGTGAACTAAACGGGGCAATTGCGACGAAGGCCGTTAGGAAGTATTTACCTGAGGATGGTCGTTCGTCTCTGCTGCACAGTCCTGGCCTTTACAAACCATATTAGCATCATATGGCAATCAACACACGTGGCATAAGTCGTGGCATCTTACCAGGAGGACAACAGTATGCTAAACTAGTGCCATCAAACGACGGAACGACCAAACATTCGAATCCGGAGGGGCAGCATCGCGGTTGTAGTCCTAAACCGCACGAGACAGGTGCATCCGAGTTACAACCACTCGCTTTTCTAACGGGCCAGCCGCCGCTGAACCCGCAAGTCGAGTCTTTTGCAAACACGCTCGACGATATCAAAATCAGAGGGAGTAAGTGGCTAATCATTTTGACTGGACAACCGATTTACGGGCGCCGGAAACAGAGTAGGACACAGAAATGATCAAGAAACAGCGCCGGGAAGGGTAACTTATATAGAACTTGCATGAACCGTCATCGTAACTTATTTCGCTTGATAAACCTGGTCAAATTCAATACGAGATACTGGATTTGGGCTGGGCTAGGCTAAGCGACTGCGATCCCTGTCTCGACCGTTACAGGCTGCAGCGGTCTAGCCCTGTCAAACTATTTTTAGAGCCCATAGGAAATATACGATCTTAAGAGGAAAGTGACAAGACCGATTACGGAGTCCCTGATGTTTATTGAATGCGCATTCAAACAATTAAGGAGCTGCGACCCCGTGATGACGCTACGCAACCAGAAGCTCAAGCGTTCATCGTGACTAACGTGACCTCATTTCGGTTAGGCAGTCTGGCAGCAAGGAACCGATCCTCTTACCTATAAGAGGATAGCGTATAATACTCCGCCGGCCGCCTTCAATTAACGAACCCTTGATTCTTGAACTCTTCTCGTCATGTTTATTGGCAGAAGCAGGTCTAGGACTCCAGGAAGATATCATGACAACATTTCCCGACGTTGAATCAATCGGCAATAAAAAGCATGTCCACTTCGCTGCCTGGCTTTCTGCCTTATTTGTGTGTCTATAATGAGAGTATATAGGAGGATCCCCGGGCAAGGAAGTGCGCCCTGGCGATTTTCGGGGATCAGATGCTTTCGGTGTGCTCATTAGTAATGCAGCGTTCCGGGGCGAATCAACACCAACACCGCTAACAAGGGACATTCCAAGTGCTCTTAAGTTTACTTCCGAGTTCCACGCGTCTCTCAACGGGATTTAGTCTCTCGATATTAATCTCATGTCAGGACAAACTGAAAGCTCTTGAAGCGTCCAAAGGGAAGAAAACGAAGCCGACGAACAGTGGTAGAGATTCCCTACGATACTTGGTGATATGTTCTCTTTCCCGTAAAGCTCTTTCCAAAATAGATCGACCTTATGACTGGGGAAGGCATCATCTCTCAGAAATTCGACATGGGAGGGATATAGAGTAAGCTGAGGGGGGGTTGTCGTTAGCTAAAGTCCAGGGTTGTGATAAGTGGTGCTCGACATGATAATATAAACTTGGAGAAGTACATAGACGAAGGTATTAGAAGGATGGCTATTTGATAAGACGCTTCTCTGCCTCCTAATTCCTAATTGCTAACATAGTTGAACAAAGCGAGGCATTAAATGTATCCTGTGGAAGACAGCTTCTTGTTGAGTTATCTCAAGCTGGCATCTACCCCCATTGGTCCCTCTCACGTCTAAAGAATTTAAACTAGGTCGAGCCAGACCAAATCTATATCGATCTTGTCAGCGAGGCAACCGAGTCGAATGAGAATGCTTTTGGCCTCAAACACTGTATTCTGGGGTATTATCCACGGTGTTCAGACAATTTCCCCCATTTTTTCTGTTCGCCATCAACCCCATGTGTGGCTGATGCAGACGTATCTGGGTTTCAGTGCAGGCGTGATCGATTTACTGAGGTGTCGCCCCGATACACCACCTAACGGCTAGAACAATCCAAGACAGTATCAATAAGATCTAAGGAGATCTCGTCTCTCCCATCGAGGCAGAGAAACTCGACAGCGTACAGCTCGCGCATCTTCTACTAGTAGACTGACGAGTCCAGCAGGGCAATGTCTGGGAACTCTGGGTAATAAATGCTGCTGACTCGCCTTCTGGAGATCAATTCTGATACTACCTAACGATCTACTTACGCGAGTAGCGGCTGGTGATAGGCCCCTCGAAGCCACTGAGATAGGAATAACTACACTGATGCCTGCTGCGGGCTCAGGCAGGCGGCGAACTCTTTCCATCGCGCTTCGCCTATTTTCTGTAACATTTCCAGCCTCAAAAACAGGATGTACCAGCGTTCCCATCTTGAAATATCCACCCTGTGCTGCAGCTCCTCATTACTTCAGGTACGGTTGTATGATGCAGGGGATCTCATTCCATGTCTCTCCGGCCAGCTTTTTGTCTTGCTCACTTTCCAGAAATTCTCCTCGCGTGGGAGCAATTTGAATCACACTATTGTATAGTGAGGGAAATGGTGACGTATCGTTTCTCCAAAAATTTCCGTACTCTCGGCACCCAACCCTATAGCGTTGATGAGGAATCTACTTCCTTCTTCTGCGCTACGACTCAAAGGTAACCTGAGAATCTCTTTGGTTACGTTGCATGTTGGTGCCGCACAATGCAATGTTAGCATTAGTAACAGAGCTTTGACATGGGATTGGGTAGACGGGAAGGGACGCTTTGCATGCTGCTTACTACCAGGGCAATAATTAATAACTACTTTATGGGAGTCGTGATACGCCTCGTAATGTTCAATAATCCTCAAAATAGCAAAAAAAAAAAAAAAGAAAAAAGCAGCCAGTCTAGCTAGGTAGCAATGCCTGGTAAGATAGAACTTAAAGGGGTCGTTTCATGTTTTTATTAAATATTGTTTATTAGGGGGCAGCCACTCGGGGTTAACCGCCTGTGAAGTCAAGCTATTTATGGTCGATGAACTACTTTCTTTCGCAGAAGCCCTGTCGGTAGCCTACTGGGGCAGACTACACAACAAGTTGTTCCGAGCTTTGTTTTGAATGGTGTCGCAGTGATATCTTGCTCGCAAAACTGCGAATAAACCGACCTAGGGAGAAGGAAACGAACAGCTGGTGAATGGCAGGTAGACAGGCACACACAACGGCAACAGAAGCGTCGATATGAGTCCAGTAGGCTCCAGGAGCGGTGCTGTCTGTTTGTGCAGAGGCACAAGATGTCAGTTTCTCAAAGACTGGGCTAGGATACGGTCAAGAATTTCGAGTTCACATACAAGTAGTATCCAGAATTTTCTCTGGGGTGGCTACAGCATAATAAAAATAGATCCTGGCAGCACTAATACCCACGACACTGGTGCAACTTAGCCTATGACGTCAAAAACACATAGTTCGTATAGACTTACAATCCACCAAGCAGGAAAACGCCGCTCACAGCAATCTTCCTCCTCACTGACATGTTCAGCTTCCAGACTATCGGTTGCGGTACCGTGAGAATAGCCACATCGATGATTAAATTAGAGATGGCAAAGCCATCGTATACTTGGACCTTGTTGAAGCAGTGACCTGGGATGCTTGAATTGAAAGATTTGGATATCGGAATGCATGCCAGCAACACCGCCAAGAAGAAGGAAACCGCCCAGAAGCAAACAATGACAAGAAGAATGAGTGTGGCAGCACGAAATTTCTCCCCGCAGAAGATCCGCCGGTACATCATCAATATAGATGCCTTAATGAAGGCAAATGCCAGAATTGAGAGCAGGACTTGAGCGTATTGCAACTATACTATGTTAGGTGAGCTGCATGAGGATTTCGTGGATCAGTTACGGTGTGTTACATACCTTCTCAAACGTGATATACCAGTCGCCAAAGATAGGTCGGGCATCTAGAGTCAGGGGGACGTGTTGTCCATCATGTGCATAGTAAACACCTGGTTCCTGGTGAGATACACTCTCTGGAAGAGCAGCATTGTAACATGGGAGGACCTACCAATGACGATGCAGATTCCTAGGGCAACTGAACACCTGCGAAAATGTCAATGATGCTAACGATGGATAAGCGAAGATAGGAATTCCTACCACCCCAGGAATGATGAGATAATCGTCAGCACCCAAGCGTACGTGCTGCTTGTGACGTGCATAAAACCTCATCGACACTGGCACAAGTGGGAGTACGGAAAATACGATAGCGAGGATCACTATGGTGGCGCGGAGGTCGAGAGACATGATGCTTCGTTATCTTCCTTTCCTTTTTTGCGCTCGATCAGAATGGGCGGGCTCCGCGTGAACTACAAGTCAGGCCAGCGTGAAGAATTTTGAGGTACCGATGGTGGATCATATATAATTTTTGCATTCAGCTGCAGCCCCCAGTAGGATCATCATGGCCCCCAAGTTGGCTCACCTGCTTTGCAATCCTCTTCTACCATATAGCTGAGGGTCCATAGATGTAAAGATGATTCGGTGGTTTCTTCACTGTCATCAATTTCTCGGCCGATCATTTCTTAAAGAGTTCTAGAGTTGTATGCATGCAACCTTTTCACCAACCAATCCCGATCATTAGAGTATAGAGACATGCATAATTCAACATAAGACAGCGGTCGAGTGTGCATTTATAGGAGAGATCTACAGAAGAGCAGCGACAATGCATCTAAAAATAAAGCTACCCCGAAACGTAACTTTGCATATGTGCGTCTTATTCCCTGCAGGGCGTTCACTACTATGTCGCTGTAAAGGTCGAAAGTCGATAAAAAGCGATAAAAACAACGAGGAATTTTTAAAATACTGTATTTTAACTATATCAGTTGTTCGATATTTCATGGTACTGCTGGAAGGAATTTAATGCAACGGTACTATTAGTAGGTCACGGCATGCTACTAGGTAAAGTGGGAATCCCTACAATTTTGCTGTTAGCCGCAAATCCAGGCATACAAATCAACGTTCAAAATTCTACTTGCACCCATTTAAGCCTATATTTGGTTTGTGGATCCAAGAAGCTTTCCTGGAGGCTCGTTGACGAAACTCTCAACTGTTAGTTCAAATTATCTAGTACTGCCTACTTGCATAATTATTCCTATGAAGACTGGGAAGCAATGAATGCCATAAGCACGGGAAATCCAAGACTTATCATGTTTCTCCAAAGTTCTGGTCCATTTGGTTGGAAGTTCAGTGTCCTTGTAGAATACTGTATTAATCATCAAACCACCGACCCTCGATACAAAATCTATAGGCTGTATAGTGTAGCCAGCAACTCCTCGATTTTGATCACTCCCAATTACATGAAAACAGTAAGTGAAGTCTATCGCACTGGAATCCCGATACTGCAAGCCTTCTTTCAGACCATCGTACTAGACAGGGATTGGGAAGATAAAAGGCTAGATTCCGATTCTGAACTATTTTTTGATCTTGCGGCAGCTTTCTTTTTTGCTTTAGGTCTCCTTGACCGAAAATCATCTGAAACAGAGCATTCCCGTGCTTGAACCTGGGAATGGGCCTGATTATGTACATTACTTCCGGATATGGATAGACCAAGGAACGGTTGGAAGATCGGATCAGAGTATCTTGGAATCATTTCTCGGTCCTCCAGAAGTGAAGTCAACTATCATCTGGGCAGAGCCGCCAAATACGGAAAACGGGACACGGCCAGAGGAACCAGACACGAAAAGAAGGAGACTACCAGAAACGTCATACCTGGAAAGGGGAACACGGCATTTCATGAATTTCACTACAATGGTTAACAGCAGGATGCTTGGGAGATGCATTTTGAGAACGAGCAACGGATACATGGGGGTAGGTCCGTCAGGGCCTGACAAGGGGGATATTGTTGTTGTACTGTACGGTTGTCCTGTTCTAGTTCTTCTTCGCAAAGTTAAAGACTGCTATGCCCTTATCGGAGAGTGTTTTGTTCAGGGCTTATGGATGGCGAAGGAATTAACGCGGGAGAGGGAGTCTTGCAGGGGTTTATAATTATATAGTCTCGCTTTCCCTTCTGTTCCTTCCAACCATTAGGTCTCTTCTCTACCATGCCTAGCCCTCACGAACATGAACGATATGAACTCCTGATGACCCTTCGAGCTTAGACTGAAGGATCTCTACGTGTTAGGAACCTCGTACTTTGGGATAGGCAAAAACACCTGTTGTTGCACGAAGGTATTAAAATCTTCGTAGGCAACTATCTAACTATATACAAATGCCTCTTTATACTCTGTGACACTACAGTCCTGAAGATTGCATGGTGCTGTTTATAGTATGACCGCGCGTATCACGCAAGTAGGTAGGAGTGTAAAGATACTATCACAGTACTATATATAGTGGATACAGGCGGTCAAGTTTCTGACTTGACAAGGTTCTATTCCTGGTAGTATTGTCGTTCAGTGTTGCATTCTTGTTCCGGGACAGATACATTTTGACATATTCTATATTTCTCAAAACCTCAGGTACAACATTATTCAGTTCTATGGTCGCTCACTCATTTTTCATGGAGGCGGGCTGGAGTTTCAATGCATTAATATCGATATCACGGTAATAAAGCACACTAAGCGTACGGCAAGTTCATCTGTAGGTCTCGTGGGTCTCAATGTCTAATATTATGCTCATTTCACTCACCCCCTTTAAACACTCATCTTAACTAAGACTGACCAACCCAAGTAGCCGAGATGTTAAAACCTGTTTTTTTTTTTATCTTTTTGATGCTACACTGTAAATAGATGACTGGTTGTCATTTTCCTATCAAGATTCTATTAACTGCATTGTATTTATTTCCTGTAGGAACTCTCGCTGCGGAGTACAACGGCAGGAGGCTATATTGGTCCCATCCCGGGCAAAAAACCATTATCAAGCACTATGATAGGAAACTCGACTCTCAGGGTTGTGCATGATGTTCGTATAATCATTAGTGTCAACTATAAACCCCTGTTTTGAACGAAGACGTAGAGCTGGACAAAGCAGCACAGCGCAAGGACTCGAGAATCTACCTTCTATTAGCGATTATACTCTATGGAAAAATCAATAAGAAGCATATGTAGTCTTCAGGAGCATCGGCAATCCGCTCGGGCGTAGATTAATTGCCGGCTCGGTAGACTCAAGTCTCGATGCAACTGCGAACTCAGCCCGGCCCAGAAGTCTCTCCAAGGGAGCTAGACGCGAGCAAGAGACATAATCTCTTGTAACTACTTAGTCATGAGGACTTTTGTCGCCTTATTGAATGTCTTCTACTCTTGGGTCACAAGAGTATATATCATGCTTCGTCAGGGGACTGCCGAATGTGTCCTTTTCGCTACCAACCTGGAGTACGTAGGTTTCCGCTAATATTTCTTTTAAATTTCTCTCGGCACTTTATTTCAGCCAGTAGCCACGGAGATATGTAACAAACAACGCATGCGGCACGGGTTGGATAATTTGCCGGTTAAAGTCAAAATTGGGGTCTAGCTTGCAGCTTTAATATCGAAGCTGCTCGGCGACTCCATTCGGAAGTCCTAATCCACGGTATACCTTGGTGAATTATGGGCTCGAATGTTGAGAAATTTTAACCGTCTCTCTAAATGGCTATCCGATATGAACTCACGTCCTATGTACCTGGTAGAGGTATGAGCTGAGCACCGAGGCGAATCTCACGATATTGCGCAATATAGAGATTTTCCGACAGGCTGGATAAGGCTGAATGTAATTCATATAAATGCGCTTCCAGAAAGCTCAGCTATCTATCCCTAGGGCTGACTCGCACGAAGATCGACAGCGGCTCTAAATCGTGGTGGATTACGTATTGCTTCTATGTTGAGCCTTATCCTCAATCCATAGGTGGCCTATGTCGACTGAGGGTTTTCAGTACCACGTTGCAACGTATGTAACATCCCAAATATGTTCCAACCCAATTCAGAAGTTAAGAAAGGCCATTTCATGGTCACGAACGCCCGAGGCCGAACCCTTGTACCGCCATCGGAATTCTAGTAATCGAGCTTCCAGCTTGGGGGGTTCGCACACCGCCCGGGGAGGTATCGTAAAGTGGTACGATGACGGGTCAGCTGCAGCTAGTCTCTTAGAAGGCGCTGAGAAATCTCGAATCTATTGGATACCATGGATGTGACAACATGATCATGGCATAGCCCGAGATAGGTGAGAGTACGTGGAAGACATGGGACAATTGTGCCAAGTTCCATTAGATTCCCGTATTCCTGGGCGTAAGCTATTTTTTGTTCTTCTCGGTCACGACTATCGAAGAGCCGAATCATCGGCTAGTCTCTCTCCTCATCTGACAGGTTCTAGATCTCGAAGATGGTCACGAACCTAGTACGTTGAATTCCTGTTTTGACTGGGTTGCATGGTTGTCCAAACAGCGACTTCAGAGAAGCAGATATAAAAATCAACACCTTTCGCCTGTCACATCATCAATGCAACCGAGCACATCCAACAACCTGAGACCCAGAAATCCCCATTCGTTTGACTCCTATAATATTGTATTTTCTAGTCCGTCATTTTTTCAACCATGAAGGTCTGGTCAACGCTGGCGCTATTCTCTGGCCTCTCCACCGCGGCTTCGATCCTCAACTTAGACTCGGTGCATGCCGTTCTTGAACAACGCCAATTGCGGCGGCCCTACACGTCTGGTGAAAGTTCGCCAAGTGCCGCGGTTTCTGTACCGGAAGATGCTCCAGAAGACTACCTCACTGTCATCGGTAGCCTAGCGGAGAACCGCAGCGCAAACGAGCTGACGTCTACTGAGCAATCACAGCGTCGTGATGCCTTGAGAAAACCAAGGGGTGCGGTCGCTGCTAATGACTTCTACGAGTGCGCAACCACCGTACGTATTTATCTGATCATCTTGATCTGAATATCCTTCCTTTCGTTATGTCATTGGATACCCCATGTCCATAGCACGAAGCAGTAACAATCGCTTACATATCAGCAGGGTAACCCTCCATCAGCAAGCGACTGCCAAGTAGTCATAAACAATGTGTACGCCACTAACCAGGGCTTGGTGATTGCTCCTGGCGCATGCGTTCTCTTTCAGTACAACACGTGCTGGGGCTTTTTCTGCTCGCTGTGTCAGCAGCTCGGCACCGATACCAATTTCATCGGCAGTGAGCTGGATACAGCCCAGACGCTCTGCGTCAGCGGGGGTGCGGCGGGTACTGTTGTAGGCGAGAATGCGCCACAGTGGGAGGCAGGCTTCATCCATTCTAATGGTGTGCTCCCTAATTATGCCGGCGAAGTCTGTTAGAGGATGTTCTAGGGTTGTATCGTTGCAATCAGGGGGACGAGTTGGGGTGAGTAGAATCGCACTGTGAGCGATGTCAAATAGCGGGCCGAGGAAGATGTGATGGAATTGATGATATCCGGTGAAATTCGGATATTAATACAAATCGCTTTTCTTAGGTATCTTCATAATTTGTCGATGTATATGTGGCAGTGCCTCCATGAGTGTTAAAATGGTTGACAGTCGGAATCTTGTTCTTGGTATAGTTTTAGTAATGTTGAATGAGCCAGTGCTGCACTCACACTACCATTATCTTAAGTCAATCTATTCATGTGATGCTCATAGAGAACTCAACGATGCCGGTAAATATACCGATAGTCGAGCTTGAATTGTTTCTTATTATTTAGTACCGATAATCAGAAAGTACCAATGCGAAATCAACAGAATGGCAACTGGGTTAGGTGAACAAATATAACTTGTCCCGTACACATCTATTAGGGGCATACCAACTGTGTCCACATCACAATGTGGGCCTTCTATACAGTCAGATGTTGTTGGTATGTCTTTGCAGCTACGCCGCTTACAAAAGGCACAGCAACTAGGCTCACCACAATGCCGAGTTACGTTTCTTAGACCCCGCACGGCCAATCGGAATAAGAATTATCGGAATAGATAGGCATCGATCCCTTCTAATCCATCCCAGATGTTGCGCACGCGACCACTAATTAGCATGTGGCAAAGTGATGTTGATCCTACCGGTACTTTGTACACGTCAGGACAGGTAGCATTCTTAATTTTCCTAGCTGCCTTAAAATGTGCGTACCCAGTGTATCCTGTTTTACTTGCCTTCTTTCCTGCTATTAAATTTATCTGGCCCTCATTCTAAATCGCTTTATTAGGTAATTACTCAAAATGCCACAACAAGGAAGTCCGTATGACCCATTTGGAAATGACACGATACCTACGTCTTCATGATGATCATCTCAATTCGCACTATTAGTTCTATGATCAAATTTGAACTAACAGGTTCAAGAAGAAACTCCCCAGAAACAACCATCAAGCGCTCTATCTAGCACTGAGAAACCTGCTCAGAACAAAAAGTCAGCAGACATGTCTAACACTAACGAAAAAGATCAAGACTATAAAGGTACGTTCTTGAACCGTTCCTTCAAGTGTCTTGATTTTTGAAGCTCACTTTAGATGATCTTCAGAGCCCTCGCTAGGAACGAATGATGCTCAGGATTGGGCATTTGTCTCAAGTGACGACGAGCAAACTGGAGGCATTATTACTGGGGGGAATGAGAATACAAATTCGTCCTATTTCGACATTACGCTTAAATTTGGAAACTGGAAGCGCACAATATTCAGCTATGATAGAAAGTAGAGATAGCTTTCTGGGGAATGGTCGCTCGTGTATGAGTACATGCTTCACAGGACAGTATGAAGGATCGAAAAGATAAAGATACTAGATTTTATAACTCAGAATGCGACAAACTACCGAGTTTGGAAATATCAGATCTAGAAGTCAGGCTCTTCCTGTACCCACTTGAGTGATTCGGCCACTACCGTGCATTGGTCGAGTACTTATTTAGTTAGGTAGGCATAGTACTTGAACACCTTTTTCACCTTCAAGTAGATCGAGGCCTCTTTTCACTGGTTTTCCAACAATCTTGGAGTAGCTTGAGTTGCTTCCATGGGACCCCAGATTTTGTTATATGTATAGCCAAACCAACTGCATACCGCTGCTGATTGGCCCTGGCAATCGCGCCCTAATACATATACATCTAGGCAACGTGCTCTGGGTAGGCATCGGAGTTTTCGGCAAAGCTGAATTCGTGCGACAGCAGCAGGTCAAACCTCATAGTGACTAACCCAGAAATGAAAGGGACGCGTGTCTATCCATCATGTCTTTAAATCTATGTCGATAGTAGTCGCTTCTCAGCCAATTTCAAATCAATTATTTTTGGTGGTGCCTGCGTCTCCGATTAACCCAGTATTCATGCTCTATCCGGTCCCTCCTGTTCCGCAAGGCGTTGATCGCTTGGATGTTGTCTTCATTTATGTCCAACAGCCCTCCGTTCTTGATGCCTTCACTCATGTGCGCATCACGGGTATTCCAGGACTCCAATACCAGGAAACTGTGGGGAAGCCAGTTGGTCATCTCGTAATCGATTATGATGAGCTTGCTCGTCTCTGGGCTGCTTTCGTCTTGTAGGATAAAGTTATGAAAACCCAAATCGCAGCAGCAAAGTCTCAGGTCTTCGGTAAGTAAATTGCATGGCGATAAATCCACTCCTTCCTATTTGACAAAGAGTCTAGTCAGATTTGGTCTAGATTGTACCACACCTAGAAGAGATACGTACCTGCTCGATCTCGTCGTTGATATATGTCTGCAGGTCTTCTGATGACTCGAATTGACGAGGAGCCTCGAGTTCATCAGTTCCAAACGCACGATTCTTCATCCTACCACCACCAACCGGACCAGGGGGAGTTTCGGGGGGTGGTGTGAGGGAGAGCAAGAAACAGACGGCTTCGATGACCCTGTCTTTAAGAGAGGTGATGCTCTCGTCTGATTCAGGTACCCGGGCTTGTCTGAGGGGCCCAAGAAGCTCGCGTATCGATGTGCCCGGTAAGTATTCCATCACTATGAAGCCATATAGATGGTTGTCAATTTCACCTTCGATATAATCAAAAACTTCCGGCACAAGCAAGCGAGCCTTTGTCTCTTCGTCCGCTTTCATCCATTCAGCGTGGACATACTGTTGCGTCTCCATCTCAGTCCGCAATCTGGGTAATCAGCCACTAAGTCAAGAGCCGCGAAGAGGGCAATGGTCCAAGTCTTACAAATAAAAACTCTGGTTGAGATGTATACTTGACCCAGACAGGTGGTGCAGAACCTGAGGGTGCATCCAGACGAAAGCCACGGACTCTTCTGAGAAAAGGCGAGTCGTGAGACAGTTGGATCTTACGCACCATTGCTTCTATGACCTCATCCTCGGTTGGTAGCCAGCGCGAGGCCGAGCAGTCGCTGCCGTTGATGGCATTGACGCTGTTGACTCCGGTGATATGAGAGTTGGTCTCACATAACATTGCCGAGTAGAGGCTTGCTGTTCTGTTGCAATGGTGGTCCGGGTGGTTACTGTTAGAAGGCGCGGGCAAGGGAAAGAGATGGTGGCGTGTTGAAGATGTTGAGCGAGGATTCGATCCCACCAACAATAGTGTAACGATGGATGGTCTCAGACGAAGCCGCCTGCAAACTAGGTACCTAGGTAGGGAGAAGCTAAGTCTAGGTAGTGGGTTTGTCGCGGGTCTAGCGCAAAGGTGCTTGCTTTTTTCGGCGAGGGAGGCAGAGGGTAATGAGAATGAGTCAGTCTAGGCAGCTGACCAGGGCCCATTGATTGATCAGGTTTTTCCCGTGGGGTGTCGGGAGCGCAGCCGCGCGCTTATGTAGCCAGCCGTGCGACAGATACACTCTCCCCTTTGAGTATATAATGCCGAGAGTCAGGGCGACCTTGTTTCCATGTTTGCCCTAATCTTGTGCAACAGTCCACTACGTCTGCAGTCGCAGGTCCGCTGCAGCTAACCTATCTTAGGTACCTTCAACACCCACCACAGCAGGCCATGTCCGCTGTACCCACTATAACTATAGCTCCCTTGACACGGCTTAGTCGCAGCAAATACCGCACAGGCCCGTTAATATCTGACTTGATCTGTTTAATACCCCTATATGCTTGTAGTGGCTTGGGAGTCAACAACTTACGGTCATGCATATAGACAACATCCAATCGCCAGAACTAAGGCTTTTCATTACATTACGCACATATATCGGGTTAGGTTAATAAAGTTATGATCAAGGTACTTAGACCAAGCCCACCCGCGGAATAGTGGTAGGTATTTACTAGAAATATTTTATAAGCAAGTGTTAATATAAGTAGGTTAAAGGTAGGTAGGTAAAATACTTAAACCTTGAAGAAAATATTGCTGGCACACGATGCCCTAAGCTGACCTTCAGGGCCATGGCGAATGGCATTTGTTGATCGAACAAACTAACATATATAGTAGGATATTTTGAGGGCACCACTAGATAGACTATAACTGTTAGTTCGAGAGTGGTGACATGGTGATTCGGAAGGCAGTCCCTCGAATAGGGCCGAGGCTGAGCGGCGGGCCTACCGCAGCGCAAGAGATACACCTTCTGTCATAGAGTATAAAGAGACATTTGTATATAGTTAGATACTAGGTAGTTGCCCACGAAGGTTTTGAGACCTTCGTGTAACAATAAGTGTCATTACCTACCCTAAAGTGTGCAGTTCCAGACACCTTCCCCTTTTAGTATTTAATGTTAGCCTTTAATTTTACCCATCGGCCAACGCAACCGTCGTCGATGATTTGGTCGTGATAGATGCTTGCTTTGAGATTACGCGCCGATCGGATGTTTCCCATTGGCCCGCCCGCGTACGAGGGGTGATGCAACAGGATCACAACGTGTTACCACTCTCGAACCATCATTTAGCAGTGTTTACGGCCGTGGCTTGAGGTTTAAATTGACCTATATAAATTGTAATTCCTTTACCTGGCTTTATTTACAATACTTTTATTTATAAGCGTTTATATAACATTATCCACAGGCATTTATATAACATTATTCACAGGCATTTATACAATATTATTTATAAGCATTTATATAATATTATTCACAAGTGTTACCATGTTATTTGGTTTAAGAAATAATGTTGGCAAATAAATTATAATGCGGCAAACTTAACCTTTCGCACTTAAGTAGGCTTAAGCCTACCTACGCATATAAGCAATTTATTGCAAATAAAATATAAAGCTTTATTAGTTTAAGTTTTAATATATAATATATATATAAAAAGTTTTTTTTATATAATAAATTTAATAAAATTAAATTATTTTATTTTTAAATTTATTTTAATATAATATATTTTTTAATTTTATTATTTATAATAGTTATAAAATTAATTATTATAATAATAAAAAAAAACGCATAAATATATATTTATTTGCTTTTAATTATAAATAATAATAATAATATACATTTAATTATATTATTAAAAAAATTAATAATTATTATAATTATATTTATATACGCTTAATAATAAATAATTAAATAATTAAAAATTATATGTTTTATTTTAAATAAATTATAAATGAGTTATATATATTTGCTTTATAATATAAAATATTTCCTTTTTTTTTTTCCCTTTTTAATTTTTTATATAACGCTATAAATAATTAAAAGCTTTTATTATTACGCTTTAAAAAAATCTTTAGCTAATATATAATTTTTTAAAAGTATTAAGCTTTAAGTTTTTTTTTAATAAATTATTTTTAATTTTTTACTTAATTATATAATATATATAAATAAAAATAAATTATATTAAACTTAAGCTAATATAAAATTAATATATTTAAATTTATTATTGCTATTAACTTTGTTATTTTTACTGCTATTATATTTAATTTATAATTTAATTAATAATTATATTAATATAAATTAAGCTAACCGTTAATTAATTTAATAGTTATAACATTTATATTTATGCTATTATTAAAGCTGTTATTATTGCTATTATAATTACTGCTGCTATTTTTAGTTTTAATAATAGCTTATTTAATGCTTTTTAAAATATTTTTTAACAGCTGTAGCTATAGCTTTAGCAGCCGCAGCTATTGCTGCACACCTTTTGCGTGCGCTTTACTGCCGGTGCTATATACATTATGCCTTACTTAATTTATATATACGCTGTTTTATTTAATAGCTAAAATTTTATTTGCTAAAATATTGCTATTAATATATAATGTTATAAATATATTTTTAAGCATATTTATTTATTGCTATAAATGTTTTTTATTAAACTTTAACTTTTATAAATTTATATTAATATGATTTTTTTATTTTAAATTGTAATATATTATTTTAATAAGCATTTAATTTTTAGCTATTATATAAATAACTAAAATATTACTTAGCTTTATAAATAAATTATATTAATTTTATTTATATAATTTAAGCAGCAATTAATAATTGTTTAAAAAGTGCATTACTTTTATTTTATAATATATATATTGCTAAAAGTTTTTTTTAAAAAATTTAAAGCTTTAATTTTTATTATTATTGTTGTTTTTATATTTATTATTGCTATTACGCTTGCTTTTGCTATTATTATTGTTATTATTGTTAATTTTGCTATTATTGCGCGTATATACGCTAATTTATTTGCTGCTTTTAATAATTTTAATTAAAAATGTTTGCTGTTTTTTTTAAAAAATTTGCCTTATAATTTTTAAAATTATAAAATATTAAATTAAAAAAGCTAACGTGCTTAAAATTAATTTTTTTAAATAAATTTATTAATTTAAATAAATATTTAAATTTAATTATATGTTTTATTTATTATTATATAACTTATATTTTATAAATTTAAAAGCGTTTTAAAATGCTTAAATTATATCTTTTATAAATTTTTTATAAGCTTATTAGCTAATATATTATACATTATAAAATATTTCACTTTAAAAAATCTTTTGCAATATTTTTGCTTTATTTATATATTTTATATATTAATATAACATAAATAAATATTAATTTTTTTATTTTTTTTAACTATTAAATAAATTGTTTAAATATTATTAAAATAAATTTTTTATTTTTAATTAAATTTTAATTAAACATTTTTAAATAATTTGCGTAAAGTTATAATTTTTATTTTAGTTATGCTAAATATATTAATTTTAGCTTTAGTAATAAATATAAACACTATGCTTTAATAAGTAGCTGTTTAATTAATTGCGCTATTAAACAAAAATATAATAAACTTATATAATAAATGTTTAATTTTTTTTATTATTTGCAAATAAAGCGTTATTTATAATAATTAATGCTTATACGTTTAATTAAAATAGCCGTAAATAATCTTTAAATATTTAGTATAATATAAGTAGCGTATAATTTAATTTGCTATTTTTATTTGCTTTAAATTTAAATTAGTGAGAAATTTTAATAATAAAGCTGCTATAAATGCTATGTTTAACTTTAATATAATTACATTGTAAAAAATAAAGCTTATGCATTTTTAAAAAGCCTTTATTTAAACTTTAATTATTGATTTAATATAAATAAAAAGCTTTTTAAAAAAAACGACATAATTAATATTTAATTATTATTAATTAAATTATACTTATACGCAATTTTTTTAATATATTAATTATAAAGTAATATTATTTTACAAGCTTTTTTATTTTTTAGCACTTTAATTTTTAAAAATTATTTAATTTTTTTTTTGTTTTTTAAAATTATAATAAAATTTAATCTTTTAAATAATTTTTTTAGCTTTAATTTTATGTTTTTTATTAAAAAAAATTAAAAAGTTATTTATATAAAACATTATATATATGCTATAATTAGCTATATAAAATAAGCATAGCTTTTTAAATAAAAAGATTATTTTAAGTTTTTTTAATATAAACGCAAACTTTTTATATTACAAAAAAAATTAAGTTTTAAAAATTATATAAAGTTTTTTTAAGCAATATTATTTTATTTTTTTATTTAAAGCTTTTAAATAATTTATATATTATAAATATTTAGTTATTATTTTTTTACATTAAAAAAAACACTTATAACATTAAATTATAAAATTTTTTAATTTTATTAAATTATTAAAGCTATTATTAAATAAAAAGTTTTAGCTATTAATATAATAATATATTTTTTAATAAAGTTAAAATATTTTGTTTTATTATTTAATGTAATAAACCGTTAGTTTGTAAGGGCGTTAATACTCGAAGCTCCATATATTAGATCGTGCCTAAGGTGCGAACGTTGTACAGTCGGGTCGTAACTAAGTGGTCGTTAAAAGATTACTTTTACACAGCTATTTTAAGAAGTCGCTATATGCTTAAATTAAATTGTGAAGTAAAAACTATACTAATTACAAAGGAAACGTTTTGTTATTATATAGACCGTTTTTTTTTTTACTATTTTCTTGTGCTCTGTTTGCTTTATAGATTATATAAAGCGCCTGCTTTATTTGCTTTATAAATCTTTTAAAGCATTTGCTTTATCTGCTTTACAGATCTTTTAGAGCATTTGCTTTATCTGCTTTACAGAGCTGCGTGTCACGTGACCTCTTTTGGGCTGTGGCTTGTTTCCTGGTCTAGCCCAGTACCCTTTATTAGGTCGTTTGGTCACCTTGGTTTTCCAATAGGCCGTCTTTTTGTTGGTTTATAATATTTAATTAATTTTAACTTTTTGCTTAATTATTTAACTGTTTTAAATTATTTTTTAAATGTTTTTATTAATTATTAAATTAATTTTAACTTTTTTTTTAAAGTTATAAGTTTATATAATTAATTATTATAATTTTTTAAGTTATTTTTTTTAAAATTTATAGCTGTTTTTACTTTTAATTTAAAGTTTTTTAATTAACGTTTAATTAATTTATTAATAAATTTAAAAACATTTTTAAGTTTATTAATTTAATTTATAGCTAGCTTAATTTATAAAAAAAGTATTTTTTTTTATATTTTTATATTGTTTTAAAATTATTTTAAAAGCTTTTTAATAATAGTTATTTTATTTAATAAATTAATTAAAAAAAATTTAAATATTTTTTTTTATGTTTTATTATAAAAAAGCTTTTATTAAATTATATATTTTAAATAATAATCATTTAATTAAATTTAAAGATTTATATATAATATAAATTAAATATTTTATATTTAATTAAATAATTAATATAAATATATAATTTCATTTTATAAACGCATTTTTTACAGCTTGTAAATATATTTTACTTTATTAAATATACTTTATACCTATAAACATATATGCTTTTAAAGTTAAAATATAAATTAAATATTATTTAAAGTATTATATAAACTATATTAAAAGTATTTTAAAAAAAAATAAAGATTATAAGCATAACTTAAGCTTATATTATATAGCTTAAAAGCTGTTAATATAACTTTTAACTAAAGTTTATTAAATAAATTAACTTTTATTAACATTTTTTAAACTTTTATTATTATTTTTTAGCCAGTTTTTTTTTTTACTTATTAACTTTTTTATATATAAAAGTAAACGCTTTATTTTTATGCTTTTATTATGCGCTTAGGGTATAAAAGCAATATTTTGTTACGAACCAACAGCGGGACGACCTGTTGGGAGACCAAGGTGACCAAGGGACCCAATGAGGGGTACTAGGCTGGACCAGGAGACAAGCTACAGCATAGGTATGGTCACGTGATACGCAGCTCTGTGGAGACTGAGAGCAGACAGAGCAGGCGCTCTGAGTGCTCTGAGAGCAGACAAAGCAACAGCGGAATTGGTAAAAAAAGGACTGTTTATATAATAGACCTGTTAAAATAAGCGAGCCAGTTAATTGAAGGTTTAGAAGTGTGTGTATTGTGTTTAAAGCGCGTCTTGCTGTCTCTCTGAGATGTGTACTAATAAATAGTGTGGCGGGTTCACAGGGGTTAAGCAGTCCTTGCTCACCCTTTAGCATATTAGCCCACAACAATCCATCTAAATTAACCATCAATTTTGACAAGACTAACGTTTTTTATGTATTTAGTTGTAGTTTTTACTTTACAATTTAATTTAAGCATACAGCGACTTTTTAAAATAGCTGTGTGAGAGTAATTTTTTAACGATTACTTAGTTATAACCCAACTGTATAACGTTTGCACCCTAGGCACAATTTAATACATGAAGCTTCGAGTACTAACGCTTTTATAAACTAATGGTTTGTTATATTTTAAATTGTTAGATTTACTTAGTGTTTAGGAAATAACTGTATACGGTTATAATGTTTTCGCAGCAGCTTAAACTAATACCTGCAATGGTGCAAAGTTTTTTAATGCATTTATAGGATAAAATCAAGCAGTTAAAACAGCAGAATTAACAATTAAAAGCATAGGTAATAAATTTACTAAGGCTTAAGTTTTTTAAACTAATTAAACTAATTAGATTTAATAGCAACTAAAAGCAATTAAAGGGATTTTTAACCCAAGCAAAGGCTTATTTACAACATTATAACAATAGTTTTTTATTAAACAAAAACAAAATAATAACAGCTGTAAAATTTCTTATTAGCAATATATTAAAATGGTTTTAATTTATAATAAACAATTATATAACAAATAATAATATTAACAATATTAAAAAAAAAACCAAAATAGCATTTAAATTTTATAATAGGTTTAAAACAGCATTAACCGATATGTACAAAAATCCAGAGAAAAAAAAACAAGCAGAAAAAAAGCTGCTTTTAATGTTTTAAATAAAAGCCGCATATAAGTATGCAGTAAAATTCCAAAAAACAGCAGCTAAAACAACGTGGTTTAATAGGGATGCCTTAATAATAGCCTTTTATCAAGGGTTAAAAAATGAGGTGAAAAATAAGTTATATAAAAACAAATAACCAGACAATCTTAAGACCTATATTGCTAACGCAATAAAGATTAACAACCGGTTGTACAAACAACGTTTATAAAAACAACAACAAACCTAACAAATACCCAACTCAGGAAAAAAACAAACTACAAAGTTAACAGCATTAGGTACTTATGCAAAACCTATAAAACTAAATGCAACAAAAAAAAGGCAAAACCTAAGCAAGGTTAAGTGTTACAACTGTAATCTAAAGGGACACTACGCCCGGGCTTGCAATAAGCCTAAAAAAAAACAATAATTTGAAAAAGCAAAACAGGCTTTATTTATAACAATTGCAATGTTAAAAATTAGCGACCAGTGGAGTTAACTATAATAGTGACACGTAAAAAAAGTGCCACATTATAACATGTATAAAAAAAAAAAACAAGTGTGTTTAAAACACCCTTTTACAAAGCAATTAAAATAAGTAAAACAAAACAAATATATTTGCAACTTTATTAATTGCTAAAAATATAACATAAGCATTAATAATAAAACCAAACAAAATATAGCTACTTGGGAAAATCCTATTTAAACTAATAATAATAAAAATAATTAAAAAGATATTAAACCAAAAAAAATCAGGGATTTTACGTAGGACAAGGTTAAAAACCTAACATATAAATATTAAAAATGGCCTAAAAAAAATTTTGTTTAAAAAAACATACGTGCAGCTACACCAAATGCAATCATTAATTTAAATAAAAATAGTTAAAAAACTCTGTAGCAAAATCTATTTAACGAAAAAAATGCTTAAGCAAAATATTAAACACACAAAAATCTTAAATAAAAAAAGCTAAAACAGCAATAATTTATACGCTAAAAGCCAAAAACAACATAAAAATATAGCCATTTTTAAACGATGTATAGCAGTACAACCTAGCACTTATAATAAAAGCCAGAATAAATACCAGCAATTAACTTAGTTTAGCTACCGAGCTTATTGCTAAAAAACATTATTATAGCAAGGTTATAATAAATTAAAAACCGGCAAAAATAATACCAAAAAACAAAAAACACAAATAAATCTTTTAAATATGCTATGTAACACATTAATATATTTACTATCTGCAAAAAAAGCTATAACACATGTAATTTTTAAAACAACTAAACAAAAAACCTATAACGCAACCCTTATACAAAGCAAATAAAGGGAAAATAACACTAGTATACTAAAACCCACGAGGATTTGCAGTATTTAATAAAGACCTACAGTGGCCTATAAAATATATGCAGTAAATCTTACAACTAAAAAACTGCACCAACAATAAATGCAAAATCCATGCTTAGTAAAAGGCAATAAAATTGCGTAAAACAATAAAACAAATGCAATAAATTAGTTAAAACTAATTAATGTTTAAAAAAAAAAAGCCTAAAAAAGTAACAAAAAAACTAACTGCAGTAGCAATAAAACAAACAAACTTTAGCAAAAAATCTTTTAAAAATGCAACAAACTTTTATAAGCATGAAAAACCTAACATAATCTAAAATGCAGAAAATAAAAAAATAAAATATTATTTAAACGGAGATATAATAATACGCTTTAAAGAGTTTTAGGCAGCAATTAACGCAACTAAACAACTTGATAACATGCTAACACAAGCAACAACTAATTAAAATTAGTTAAAAAATAACAATAAACAGTTATAACAAATTAACAATTATTTTTAAAAAAATTTAAAAAGCTTTATGCTATAACAGCTAAAAAAAGCAAATATATTAAAATTGATTTAGTATATTAAAAACATAAGCTATAAGCGCTTATAAATATAAAAGCTTAAGCAAGCTTTATCTCTTTACAAGTTATTAAGCAATTAAATATATTAACAAAGCTTAAAAACAACTTTTACTTATTTTTAACCGTTGATAAAAGTTTTATTGCGTACAAAAATAAAGTAGTTTTAAAAAAACTGCAAAACTTTTTTTTAACATCTTTAAATACAAAAAACAACTAATACCTAATATTACAAAAATATCCAAACATAATATTATTTTAAAAATACCTTAGTTGCAGAAAAGCAATCCTAAAGTAAACTGGAAAACAGGCCAACTTTAGTAAAACATACCAAAAAGAGAATTAGCCAATAACAAACCTAAAACATAGGTATCAAGCAATTTTATTAAACCACTATTGCAAATTTGCATAATAATCAAAGAGTCCAAGCTTATACTTAACAACAAAGTACCAATAAAATATCGAAACTACGGCAATGTGTTTAGTAAAACATATAATAAGTTACCAGAGCATAGTTTATAAAACCACAAAATTTCGCTCAAAAAAAAAGCTAAATTATAATTATTTCTATTATATCATATAAACAAAGAACAATTAAAAAAATTACAAAAATTTCTCAAAAAAAATCTAAAAAAAAAATTCATTTGATTTTTAAAATTATTAGCAGGATCACCGGTACTTTAGGTACCACGCAAAACCAGAAAAAACAAAAAGCAATGTTAGAGATTAGTAGTAAACTACCAAAATATAAACTTTAAAACTATTAAATTTATAGGACCAATACCTAAAATTAACAATTTATAAAATAGATTAATGCACGCAAAATGGTTTATAGCATTTGATTTACCAAACGTATATAATCAAACAAAAATAGCATTAAGTAATAAGTGAAAAACGGCATTTTGCACATGTTATAAATTATACAAATCTTTAGTTATGTTTTTTAAATTTACTAATGCTTTAGCAATATTTTAGGCGTAAATAATGCACGCCTTATACAAATTTATTAATATATTTGTAATAGTATATTTTAACAATATTTTAATATATTTAAAAAACTTTAAAAAATATTAAAAACATGTTAAAAAAATATTAAACGCGCTACAAATTGCCAAATTAAAGGTGAACCCTAAAAAAAGTGAATTTTATACTTAAAAGGTTAATTTTCTTGGTTTTACAATAACTTTAAAAAAAATAAAAATTTAAAAGTCTAAGATTTTAGCAGTAAAAGATTAGCCGATGCTTAAATTGGTAAGCAACGTAAGGGCGTTTGTGGGATTTACGAACTATGTCCAAAGCTTTATCAAATGGTTTAATAAACACGCCAGACCTTTTTTAGACCTAATGAAAAAAGACAATCCTTTTAAGTGGGAAAAAAAAAAACAAGAATCTTTTAAGAAGGTTAAGGCACTTATATTAAAAAAGCCTGTTTAAAAGCTTTTTAACCCAAACAAGGAATTTAAAGTAATAGTCAACGCCAGCGAAAAAGCAATAGGCAAACGACTAGGTTAACGAAATAAAAATAGAAAATTGCACCTAGTGGCATATTTCTTAAAGAGATTTTTAAACCCAGCAAAGCAATACACGCTATTAAACAAAGAGCTTATGGCTATTGTCCAAGCATTTAAAAAATAAAAACATTACTTTTATAAACTTAAAAAACTAGTTAAGGTGTATATAAACCATAAAAACTTAATTATATTTATAACAACTAAAATATTAAACAAACAATAAATTAAATAAGCAGAGTTTTTATTTTAGTTTAATTTTATTATTTTTTATATTAAAGAAAAAAAAATATAATAATAAACATTTTAAGTTAACAAAGCAACTATAAAAAATTAAAAACAAAAAGCTAAGTATTGTTAAAAAAAACCTAACAAAGAATTACACTTGCAGCTATAACTTTATTTAATTATAATAAATAAATTAAACAATTATAAAAAAACCATAAATTAATTTTATAGGCATTACTATTATTAACTAATATATTACCAACTTTTAAGCAAAGTAAAAACAAAAATAAAAAGGTATATTTAAATTTTAAATAACGATCTACAATTAAAGAACTAGTGAAAGCAATGCACGAATATTCACTAGCAGGACATCAGAGAGTATACAAAACACTTTTTTGGATACAAAAGAACTACAAATGCAGAAGACTCAAAAGCATAGTAAAGAAAGTAGTTCAAGAATATGTCCTATGCAGAAAAAGCAAGGCACCACAACACAAACCATATGGATTACTACAACCAAAGCAAATACCAAATAGGGCTTAAAAGTTTATTACGTTTAACTTCATCGTCAAGCTACCCAAGTTAAAAAAACCAATAACAGGAGTACTTTACGATTTAATACTAATTATTATAAAAAGATTTACAAAGTATAGATATTTCATACCATACCTAAAATTAAGTACGGCAGAAAATTTGGCCTATATAATAATTAAACATGTTTTTAATAAATATAAAGTTTTAAAAAAAGCAGTTATAAACAAAAAAACAACTATAGCTTTTAAGTTTTATTAATTATTAATAAAAGCATTAGGCGTTAAGCATTAATTGTTTACGGCTTACTATTTACAAATAAATAAACAAATAAAAAGATTTAATTAAATTTTAAAAAAGTATTTATGCTGCTACTTTAACAAATAACAAAACAATTAGGTTAAGCTTTTGCCTATAGCAAAATATGCTTACAATAGTTTTAACAATAAGTTAATAAAAATGTCTTTATTTATAGCAAATTATAAATTTAACCCAAAAATAAATCAAACAGCAATTAACGGCGTTACGGCGTTTAAAGCAAAAATACAGGCAAAAAAAATTATAGGTTTATAACAGAAACTACAAAACAAGCTAGTATTTTTACAAAACCGTATAAAAGCTTATAATAATAAGCACAAGTTGTTAAAGCCAACTTTAAAAAAGGGAGATAAAGTGTATTTTTTAAAGCGCAACATTAAAACAAAACAACCAAGCAATAAGCTGGACTTTAAATTAATTAAACTATTTAAAATTAAAAAAGTTATTTTAAAAACCAATTATTAACTTAAGCTACTTAAAAAGGCAAGGATATAGCCAGAATTTCATATTTCTCTTTTTAAACCAGCACTAAAAAACGCCGAACTTTAAATATAACTAAAAGTTAAACTAAACAAAGATTTATATAAGGTTAAAAAAATACTAGATTTACGTCAAAATAAAGGTACCTACAAATATTTGGTTAAGTGGAAAAAATACTCACATGTAAAGACTACTTAAAAACCTATAAAGAATTTAAAAAATGTAAAGTAAATAGTTAATCGGTTTTATTACTAGCACTTTGACCAACTAGCGCCAAAAAGGCAAAGTCGACCAAAAAAGAAAAATTAAGTGCACCTTAGTCTATAGAGGTAAACAAAGCAAAGAAGTCTCGCAGTTGGGAGTGCTTTTTTTTCAAACGCTTTTGCTTTTTTTTTAAACGTTTTTGTTCCTTTAATTCTTTTAAATTTTTAAAATTGCATTGCGCTATTTTTACACCTTTAGAACAAAGAAATTTTATTTAGCAGTCCAAACATATTATTTAACCAAACAACTTTTAAAGTTGTTAAATAACCAAACGCTTTTTTTTATTAAAACGTTAGTGTTTAGTAAAAATGCGCTTAAGCAAGTTAATAAAAGTGTGACTTTTATTACAGGTAGTAAAGTTAACATTATTGCAGTTTTTACAACAGTTAATGCTATTTAATATTTTATAAGTAAGGCCTTTTTTAAAATAACAAAAACAAGGCATAATTTTAAAACTAAAACTTTTTATGGCTAAAGAAGCATTGCAGCAACAATTAGTGAAAAAAAGCGCAACAAACTTTAAAATTTAACTTGTTATATTAACAATAAATCATAGGCAGAAAAAAAAGAAAAAACCTACAAAAACTTACAAGGCAAAAAAAACACGCTAGTATTTATTAAAGATAATAAATTTAAGAGAAAAGGGATAATGTTATAAACTAATAGCAGGACGACCTATTAAAAGACCAAAGTGACTAAGGGACCTAATAAAAGGTACTAGGCTAAACCAGGAAACAAGCTACAACATAAGTATGGTCACATAATACGCAGCTCTATAAAGACTAAAAGCAGGCGCTTTTAGTGCTTTAAAAGCAAATAAAGCAGGCGCTCTAAGTATAAACAAAGCAGGCGCTTTAAGTGCTTTAAAAGCAAACAAAGCAACAGCAAAATTGGTAAAGGAAAGACTGTCTATATAATAAACCAACGTTTCCTATGTATTTAGTTATAGTTTTTACTTCACAATTTAATCTAAGCATACAGCAACTTCTTGGAATAGCTGTGTGAAAGTAATCTCTTAACAACCACTTAGTTACGACCCGACTATACAACGTTCGCACCCTAGGCACGATCTAATACGTGGAGCTTCGAGTACTAACGCCTTTACAAACTAACGGTTTGTTACATATTTTAATTTTAAAAATTATTACTTTTTTATTATTATTGCATAATTTATATATTAAAAGCTAGTATTACTTTATTATTTAACGCTTAAAACGTTAAAAAGCTTTAAATATTTATACTTTTATTTGTTAAATTAAGTTATAGCAATAAATTATTTTATTATATTTATTTTTAATTGCAAACATTTATTTAAATTTTTTATATTTTTTAAAATAATTAAAAAAATCTTAGTTAACTTTTTAAAAAAGCTTTAATAAGCTTTTTTTAAAAATGTGGCATAAAATATTCCTTTTAAAATAAGCTTTAATATATATTTTGCACTTAATAATTTTAATTTTTTTAATTTTTACTTTTTTAACGTTATAAATTAAAGCTTTTAAAGCTTTTAATTTTAAATGCTTTAACTTTTTATATTAAAACTTTTTAATATTTTTTTTTTTAAATAGCTTTATTAAAATATATTTTATATAAGCATTATATATTATTGCAATTATTTTTATTAAGCTTACTAAAGTTTTTTAGCTTTTATTAATATTATTTATTAAATTTTTGCTTAAATAATTAATAATAAGCTTATATTTAAAAAAAATTAAATTTATTTTTTTAATAAAATTTTTAATAAAGTGCTTAATTTTAGGTTTTTATAACATAAAAAATAATTAAAGCTAAAATATTAAATTTTAACATTTTTTAAATAAGCTTTTAAAATAATATTTATTTAAAAGCTTTTTATATATGCTATATTTATTAAAATAAAATAAATTATATTTTTATTTTAAATATTAATTAAAACATTTTTAATTATTTTAATGCTTTTATTTATAATAGCAAAGCTTGTAATATTTAAGTTTATATATTTTTTACTTTTAAAAAAAATATAAGCTTAATTTAAATAAAGCTAAATTATTAATTAAATATAAAATATTATAATTATTAATAATAATAAAATAATAAAATAAATAAATTAATATTTTAAACATTATATATATTATTAAATTAATTAAGATTTTTTTAATTAAAAATAAGTTAATTATAATAGTAATAATTTTTTTATATAAGCTTTATTAATTTTTAAACTTAACTATAGTAAATTTTAATATTTTAAATTTAATTATAAAACAATAGTTTAATTTTATAATTAATTAATTTAATTATTATTTTTTGCAATTACGCGCATTTTTTAAAACTTTAGCAGTATTTTTACTTAAAATTAACAAAGCAAAAATATTAAAAACTATTTTAATTTAATTTGCTTTAATTGTTTTTTTTGCTTTTTTATATAGCAAAAATTTTAATACCTTTTTATTTATTTTATATAATTTTTTTATTAAGTAAAATATAAAATATATAATTATATTGCTTTAAAATTATAAAAGTTTTATTTAGCTATTTATTTAAAATTAATTAAGCAAGCTATTAATAAATTTAATTTAATATTATATATATATAAATAATATTTAAAAAAAATTTTATAATAAATATATTATAAGCATTTAAAATTTTAAAAGTTTTTGCTTGTAAATAAATTATATATTAGTTTTTATATTATATTTTTAGCTTAATTTTATTAAAATAAACTTATTAAAGCACTTTTTAATATTTTTGCTAAGTAATATTTTTTATAATTAATTAAATAAATAAAATATAACTATAAATAACTTATATTAAAGCTTATAAATTAATAATATTATTAATTTAATTAAATATTATTATATAATAATTTAATTTATTAACTTTATTAAACATTTTAATAATAAAAGCTTAAATTATATTGTTTAGCTTTATAATAATTTAAAATTTTATAATTTTTATAAATAAATATATAAAGTTTTTTTTATTAAAATTAATTAATTTTTATGTATTTTTTAAGCTTGCATAAAATTTAAAGCAATTAATTTAAAAAAACTAGTTTTATAACTATAAAACTTAGCATTTTTAATTATAAGTTTATTAAAAATAAATTAAATTATTATGCTTAAATAAAATATTAAAAAAATAATTTAATAATAAATATAAAAACTTATAAAAAATATATTATATAAAAAAAAAACTTTTAATTTTTTAACTAAAAATTTTTAAAAGTTTATATATATATAGTTTATAATAAACCAAGCTTATAACTTTTGCACTTAAGTAAGCTTAAGCTTACCTGCACACATAAGCAATTTATTGCAAGTAGAATATAAAGCTTTATTGGTTTAAGTTTTAATATATGATACATACGTGAGAAGTTCTCTTTATATAGCAGATTTAACGGGGTTAAGTCGTCCCGCTCCCGGATCCACTCTAGTGTGACACACCTACGGATGTGTTGGACGCCTGGATGTGTCGGGCTCAGGTTGATGGTGTCATGGTCGAGGTACTTAGGCCAAGCCCACCGAATCATCGACCAGCAGACCCAAAAAAAGCATCACTAGGAAAGAAAAAAAACCACTGGGCTCTTCGCTTTATCTTTACACATAGGTCTGTTTCCCTATTTATTATATTTTATCTTTTTGCATTTGAATGCAAGATTTGTGTAATATATATTGACCAAGTTTAATCTTGTAGAATCGATTATATAAAGAAAGGACTTCGAAGAACCGCTTACAGCGTCCGAGTATCGATCGAACACACCGATACGTAAAAGTGCCCTGAACTGACCTACAAGGCCATGGTGAATAGCGACGAGATGTCCACCAGTGCTTTTGCACACTGGTATTTTCAACATAAGAAGGGAGCAATTGTTCAGGATTTTGTTGACTGCGCGTCCGTGTTGCTGCCCTTCTCATATCGCGTCGTGGCGAAGTCTCTTGTTTCTTTAGGTGAGGGCCATGGTCGGTCCTCTGGTAGAAACACAGAGCTTCTCGAGCATCCCAATGGGTGCAGGGACTTTACGTGAGCATTAGCCCGCACCTGAGTCTTGATATCACCATAAGCTAACAAGCATACCCATCACTAGTGCGCAGTGGTTCTACCGTTTACATCGCGCAGACTTAGTGTATTGGGAGTCAACAATTCACGATCATGCACATAGCCAACCTCCAATCGCCAAAACTGAGGCTTTTCATCACATTATAGCTTACAGGTACAGTGATGAGCGGACGGACACCTGTCCTATTGTGCAGGCATATCTCCCCGAAGGACAGCGTATAATAAAATGCAAGGTAAAGTTACGGATAAACCAGGACGTGGACACGAAGATGGTAGAGAATGGTGAGACATTCTACATAGTTGAGCTTCCGTATATGCATGAAGACCCCCAGGTGTTGGTTCACAAACGCTAATTCATGTTCTGGATACCAGCGTTAAATGTAATTATTAGCCATTTGGATATTAGTTTTGAACGACTGCTTGTTATATAGTCTGACTTTCGATTCTTTATTCCACAATTATTCGAAGCTTAATCACTAGTTGTGTGTTTAAGCGCCTGTCTATTGCACTGCTATCAACCAGCCAAAAGCATACAAATCATACTTCAAACAGCAGCCTAATTATCAATCTAGAGTAGCTCACAGTTGCGACTTTCCTATTGCAGCTTACATTGTGGAGTGTACAAAATGCTTGCAATATTAAACACTGGGGATGAAGGCGTCGGCTGACTCATCGTGACGGCCCCGCGGCTCTGCGGTCCATCAGTGTGTTGACCCCTATCCATACGATGAACAGTAACTCTATATCACAATAGACGGAAAGGTGAAGTTGTTGCATCATGATCAGGGAGCAGTATTACTAGAGAGACAAGCACTGTTCGGGCCGCCTCCCCCAGGTGGTTAGCGCTTACAAGATATCCTCGAGCTTTTTCACCGGGGTTGTCTACCTTTAAATAGATATAAGTGCTCGGGCCCGACTCTTCTAACAACATTCAAAATTTGCCAGTCGACTTCTTTAGGATTATCAGTTGGGAGCTCATACTGCTGCTCATATCATAATGAGGACCACTTCTTCACCGACAGTCACGATCGAATCTGGATCACTATCTGGAACCTTTCTTTCAAACAACACAACAGCCTTCTTAGGGGTCCCATATGCAGCTCCACCGGTAGGAGACCTGCGCTGGCGTCCTCCACAGTCACTTCTACCATGGGAGGGTCTACGCCAGGCCGGAAACTTCTCCGCCAGTTGCATTCAAACTGCGCCCCCGACAACCTCACTATACTATGATCCCGATCATCAAACGACCAGCGAAGACTGTCTTTACGTGAACGTGTGGACTGGCGAAGGGGCCCAAGCCGGGAACAGACCTGTACTGGTCTGGTTCCACTGGGGAGCTTTCACGCAGGGATCCGGCTCCAACGCGATGCACCACGGTGCCAAGCTGGCGGCCAAGGGAATCACAGTTGTGACGGCTAACTATCGCTTGGGACGGTTCGGAGAGCTCGCGCTTGAGGAGCTAAGCGCTGAGTCGGGCCACGGAGCGTCTGGCAACTATGGAATCATGGACCAGATCGCCGTCCTGCAGTGGGTGAAACGAAACATCAAGGCGTTTGGCGGAGACCCGGACAACGTGACAGTTGGAGGCGCCTCGGCCGGCGGTGCTTCTACTTCCGTCCTCCGTATATCTCCGTTTGCCAAGGGCCTATTTGCGAAAGCGATATGCGAGAGTGGGCCGGGACTAGCACCGGTAGTCGACGGGCCCGGTAGCATTGCAGTCTATACGACACTATCTGCGGCCGAGAAAGTCGGGGCTGAGCTTATAGGGGTACTCGACGTTACCTCGCTCGACGAGCTGCGCAAACTGCCGGCTGACAGTATCAGAAGCGCATCGCTTTCCTCTACTGCCGGAGACTGGGTGTCCTACCTGCGGCCTAACGCGACCGGTCTGAATACCTACGACACGTCATATCCCATTGTGGACGGCTACGTCATCCCGGAGTCGCCGCTGACAGCTTTCCAGGCCGGCAACATTACCGATGTCCCTTTGCTCGCCGGCAATCCGCTCAACGATGGCACGGCGCTACCTCATCTAGACACACTAGCCAAGTACGATGCATTCCTTAACGAGATGTTCGGAGACCAGGCTGCAGACGCGAAGCGCGTGTATCCCGCGACGACGGATGCCGAGGCTTACAACTCGTCCTGGGACCTCCTTGTCGACCAGGTCTTCGTGTACCCGACGTGGACCGCGGCACGCCTCCAGGCCAAGACGCTCGAGTCGCCGTCGTGGTACTACCGCTTCGACCGCGCACCGCCGATCCCCGCGAACTCAAGCATCCTAGAGAAAGACTTTGCCGGCGCGTACCACACCGCGGGCGCCCTTTATGCGTTTGGAAACCTCGAATCGCGGCCCTGGGACTGGACGAGCGGGGATTGGGAACTCTCGGCAGACTTGATGGATTCGTACGTGCGGTTCATGACAACGGGTAACCCTGATGCTGCCACAGCTCAGAATGGGACCGATTCCTGGCTGCCGCTGAAGACAGGTGGTGATTTGATCAGGAGCTTCGATATTGGTGGTGGAGGCGTAGAGAGACAGTTGGCGTCCATTAATGAGATGTCTGCATTTTGGGACGGTTTCTACGGGGTTGGGATGTAGGCGGTGCGGTGCATACTGTAGATATGTACTCCCGGTCACCGGATTATGAAGAAAGCAGTTTGCGATGATCCTCTTGTATCATTGTCAAGAAGAGTAGAAACGTGTACATACGTACCAGAATAATAATTGTATAGAGAATAATTATAAGGTGAAAACATATCACAGACTATAGGGGAGAGATGGACGTTTGACAATCATTCGTTCTGTCTTCAAGTCTTCAACTTATGAACTTAGTATCTGCTTGGAGACAACCGCCCCAAACCTACGTTACAGGTAACATATGAAGTAGGTGCGGTCTCATTTCAATAGGTATTATTAATAATTTTGATTAGATTTTGTAATGTGAGCGCCACGTGCAGTTCTCTACCATATGGTGCAAATGTGGTATGATAGGAGATTCTAGTTTCGGATGCCAGCATTTCTAGTCACAGAAGCATCCATATTACCAACAAGTCAGCATTTAGATGCAATACATTTGAAAGATACAAATAATTTCGGGGTAGTGTAAGTTTCTATTGAAATATTAGGAATCTAGACCTTTCGGTTCAAAGTTGGAGAATTTAAGCGTGACCTGGCAAGCATAAGCTGAAATGCACTTAACCTAGGCACATATACATATGCAAGTGTTATCGAATTAACTGTATATAAACCACAATAAATGTAACATATCAAAAGTATTAGAATTTCCTTACATAATTTACCCGCCGCTTACGATCTCGCCTTGAATGTCATTCGCAAATGAGCCCATTTTATCCAGCGTACCACCCGCAGTCGTTACAACCTTGAATTCATATATAGGCAGGTATAAACCCAGCAAAGATCATGAATTATTCTTCTCATACTTTCATGCAAATCAGTTTGTATTCATCACAAGAGCCATGTACACATCCCTCACCCGCGCAGCTTGTACCCGAGCCCTAGTGCTTTCTATGACTACAATTCTCCTAAACGATCATATGCAAGGGTGCGAAGCCAAAATGATAGAAACGAGTCTGATTTTCGAAGAGACGACTCTTGACGAAACGACAACATCATCAATCAACCCTTGGCCAACAGACACAACTTGTAAGTTACTCGGCGAGTGAACGCCAAGAATAATCTTCCGTCATTCCATCATCTGGCGAAAGCCATTAGTAAGATCGAGACTAAATCTTGGTAGATACATACCCAAGCCAGAATGAATGCATTGTCACAACCACTGATGCGCCCTCTGGCGACTGCTTGCTCTCAGTCACCATCACCAACCCTCAACCTGGCTTCGTCACCAATTACTGTGGTCGCAAGAACTTCACAACATATGAGACGCGAACATTGACTGTGGACTGCGAAGGGTGCAATGATCTAGGCGTGACGGTGAGACGTGGCGGCTGTCCGATGGGGGGTTCTCATCCTGCCACACATACGCCTGAGCCGACGCCGTATTACCATTATGAGTGGGAATGTGCGAGCAACTCAGAGGCTTCTGTGCCTACAGTTGTAGCTTGTCCTACCGATGAAGTATAGCCACTCCCGTCTTGACCAAGTCGTTCAATGAACATTAAGTCGAGGCTTGACGGGAGTCAAATAAAATTGAATGAACAACCTCCTCGAAAGCAAGATCAAGTAGCGCCAACTTATAAAATCCCATTTTTTAATGGATATGAAGTCTCGTGAGTACTCGGTTTCGGTGCGTTACCATCAACGGTTGTGTAATTAAGCGCAAACATCGCAGAGCAGAATATAAATTACCTTCATATAAGATAATCACAGCTACTAAAGCTGCGATACCATGTTGCCAAGTTGTAAAGGCATTAAACCGCTCTAGTATATAATGTTTGACTTTTCGTAGAAGATGAGCCTTCACCAATTGATGGTATCTCATTGATGGGTTATCAGCAAATCACTGTTAGAGTAATAAAGTTCGAGCTACGGCTCAAAAGTATAAAATCTAAAATAGGAGAGTTTCGGTTTGTATGTAACTAGAGAGCTGGATACGATTATCTGATGAGGTACTAGTTGCCCTTAGCCAACTCCATCATCTAATATGCAACAACTTTGTGCAATGAACGTAACTCAAATTGTTACTCCCTGTCCACGCAGTGTGCCTGGCCACAGTCGTAACCCTTCAATAACATCCCAGTCATATGAACCATATATAGATGGCTGCTTAAGCTACCTGGACCGTGAATGCCGTCGCAGATTGGCCATCCCAGCCAGAAGCAACTGCTGTAACAGTGGTGTTCTTGCCATCAACGGTGAAAGTCTGAGTCATCGTAAGCGGGGGTGAGACTGCAGGAGACCCAGACGCGTGGATATCCGACCCCGCGACGGTGTTGACGCAGCCAATTATCGTGTTACACTAGATATTAACTCGTCAATCACGATTTTTCCAAGCCAGGGTAGCGACATTTATGAGTGACACTCCTCCTTGTGTAGATATGCTACTTACTCGGGCAGCGAAAGCTGGCGCGCCTGGGACCGTATTGGCGGGACCGAAAACATAGTAGTTGTCATTTAGAAAGCCGCCTATACCGTTGGGAGCAGCGTCTGTGATGAAATACCAGACAGCTGCGTTGTCTTGACGAGCCTCGACCTCTGCAGCGGCAGGGAGGACACCGGCCGACGCACCGACGGCGTAAAGGGCGATAGCGGAAGAGATACGCATGGTGATCTAGGTTCCTTGACTTGGAGAGATAATAACAAAGATAGGTTATATTGGCTTTATAGGACTGTTGGTGTTGGTGTGCGACTCTGAGGTTCGAGGTAACCGGAGCCGAAATATATATAACAATGGTTGGTGTATATTTTATATTTCCTTACTATGCACAAGCTATACTACTAGAGTTATGTGTTAATAACGTTGCCCTAAATCGTAGCAATGTCATTGCTAAGCAACGTCAGCAAATGTTCCCGTCTTATGGTTAACCAGCTTGATAAACATGCCGGTACGGAGTTCTGGCCCTCTTGTTTTCCTCATTCATGCAATGAAATATTGAAGGATACATTGGCCTCGGATTATCGGGTTGTTGGTCGTTAGACTTTTGAGTACACATTTCATGGACTGAGCTAGGACTAATTAGGGCTACGTTGACAGGGTTCGATAAAGGGAAGAAAACTGACTAGGATAGCATCTCGGTGTTGGTAGAGCTAACTAGTTACTAGCTAATTGACTGCGTAAAATAAAATTGAATGTATGCATTAATACTAATATATTGTCGCAGCAAAGTATTTTGCAGAGTTCTGGTGCTGTAAGTGATAGCTTTATAATACGTAGATCCCCAAAAAGTGCACTCTTCATAGTTCATTCCGTAGGGTATCATTGGGAATGGTGCTTAAAATAATACTCTGCGTTAAATTGAGGGAAGATGATAAGGTTTATCTCCAAACAACCTGGCATCAAAAGAGTAATCGGCTACATACAATTCAATTAAACTAACGTCAAACTAAAAGCACTCAGGTACTGATTCTTTGCGCTCTTCTTACTTAAGTATACATGTAGAAAGTGTTCGGATCACACCCCCTAAAACCTATCCTCAACCTGCCTTTCTTAGAAAAGTAGTTGGCACCCATAACTATTATACAACAACAATTATTCCCCAACCGCACTCCAGTCAATCATAGGGTGCGAGCATTTGCCTCGGATTCTCGGGGTGGACCTGGCCTAGGCTCTTGGCAGGTAGGATATACTTACCTCTCAATTCCACCTGTAGTCTGCTATATAATAAACTCCGCTTAACTCCAACCCCAGACATGCCGTAACATAGACAACTTCGTTTCCGACAATCCGAGGTAGTGCAAGGAGTAGTTCATTTATAGTTCAACTCTAACCCTGTACTGTGTAGCAGCCAAGTAAAGCCAAGGCGCCGGCAGCTAGAGTATTATATACAATGTGTTCGATAAACTGCTCTTCCTGAGAGACAAGTCTTGCATCCTCCCTCTGTTACCCATGACTATAATATCCTAATACTCTGAACATTCTCATCCGTCTCGACTGGAGGTAAATTAAAGAACGCAGGTCCTACAAGCCTGTACGTCGGCTTTCCGTCTTCCTCTCCTTTTCCATCGGCGCCCACTCCCAGCTCACTATCGACAGGGCGCAAAACGAAATGAATATCGCACCCTTCGAACACAGCTATCTTATCGCCGACCTTGACTCGCTTGGGGGCTATACCGACACGTTTGCTCTTACTGACGCACAAGCGCCGGTGATGTAGATGTTTTATGGCAGTTTTCTGGAAGGCATGAAATTCGGCTGGGGATTTCATTTGGATCACCTCGGTTTCATCTTGCTTGGGCTCTGAAGACTTGGACTCTGAGGACAATTTGTCTAGTTGAGGCTTTAGAGTCCAGATCCAGTTGAGGAACTCATGGAAACCGGTACGTAAGACGTCGATTTCTTGGACGGCGCTGTCATTTTCCTCATTGCTAGATGACGGCGTCCCTTCTTCGGTGGGTGTATCCAAGGTTAACGCGGTGACATCAGGAACTAGTGAATCTAACCCCTGTGACTTCTCTGACTTGCTTTGATCACTTTGTCGTCTCTCATGGTTAGTTTTTGGCTGAGCAAGCACAAGGAAAAGTTGCTCGAAAGCTTCTTCTGGGTCTTCAGTGGCCAACGCCCTGAATATCATGCTGAGGCCGCTGGCCATGTTCACGATGAACCTGACCACATCGACACCGCTTTCAGTCACTTGGAGTGCTTCAAGGACTGTTCTGTTGACCACGCTAATGTCATCCAAGATGGTCCCGTAGATATTGAGGGCCTGACTATTTTCGTCCACTTCAATGCGCGTTGAAGTCTTGCCCGGGCTCCTGCCTGCGTCTACTGGGACCGGCCGTTCCAGTTTGTCCCAACGCTTGAATTAATTAGTATCTGCTCGCAAGACACAGGTATAGGAACATTGAAAGCGAAAAATCAGAAGTATGAAAACTTACAGGAACCCACGAAGGCCATTCGTCCTTCTCGTCGCGAAGTCCAGACTGCAAAAGGACATCAATCCCTTCGTTCCTCTCAACGAATAGCCTGGCAAACTTGAAGAAGATCTTCTCCTTGGAGTCCCAGGGCGCATAACTGACATGTTCAGTAAACGACACACCATCGGATGTCAAGCCCAGCAGCGCATAGATCTTATCCCGGGGATCCGTAGCTTCGAATGTACCGACCATAGCCAACTTCTCAATCAGTCTGCTCTCAGACGCACCACTACGACCATACCTCCTCAAGATCCTCTCGCGAAGCATCGTCGACGCGTTCCCCGATCCCACGATCCTTTCACTCAACGTATCCTGGTTGTCCCCGTCCGAGGCACACCACGCAGCAGTATAGCTCATATTCATGACGGCGCTGTTTTCATCCAGGAAGTGGTGTGCAAGGAAGATCGGCTCGGCAGCCCCCTCCCCATTCCCGAACCAGAAGCGGAGGTTGTTTCCCAGCGTGATCTCCTGCCAGATCCACATGCGCCTGAAATAAGGCGATCCAAAGATCCGCCGCCACGAGTCCCAGAGCGGACTATCCGGTCGCGGGAGCCCAAAGCCTTCGAGATACAGCTTGCTGTCGTTACCATCGTTAAAAGCGTTTGCCAATGTAACCCCCACCGACTCACTCTCGTCCCTGGCGACTTTTTTCGTTTCTAAGCTGAAAAGTGAATTGAAAGGTCCGGTATATTGTCTTTGACCAGACTCCGTCCTGGGGTTTGACTCTTGATGTTCCTTGTGAAGGTTGATCGCTTGCATGATCTTGGGAACAAGCTCATTGATGTTCTGCTGATCTTCAATAGACATCGGTAAGTAAGCGATGACTTTCTCCGCTTGTTGGTACACTCGCTTCATTAGAGCCAGCTGGATCTTTTTCTCTTCGTGGTCACCCTGGTTGATGCAAAGCGCGTCAATCCACAACTTGCGGCCGCCGTTCCGTAGACGTAGCGAGCACAGCGCCGAATACAGGCTCCTGGTTACAGGGACAGGCTTATCTCCTCCGAGAAAGACATATTTTGGATCACTTAAATCGCCCCAGACATATGAGAGCGCTTCGTATCGCTGAGATGGGTGTAGTCGAGGTTCCTGTGGAGTGGAATTGGAGTCCATGTCAAGGTATATTGGAAAATGGGAATCTTCTTCGCCCTCGGTTTGTCCCGTCACGTACGAGAGATTCTTGATCGGGCGCGGGGTTGAGTCTGGAAATACCTCATGGTCGAAGTCCAGATCTGATGTGAGTAAGCCAATGGAGAGATCATCGTCGTCAGGCTCGCCAGGTGCGAGAACGAGGATGCGGATCGAAGTAGCGTTAGGTAAAGGCTCATAGACACTATCCGAAGATGAAGACATGGCGTAATGCGATGGGAGTGTACCCACAATATAGAACAAATAGTATGCTTCGAAGGCAAGAAAACATTAATCTGGTACCGTATTGGGAGTCGCATTACTTATACGTGTCTTGGCATTTTAATCCTTGCAGTGGAGTGTAGGGCTGAAACGCTCAGCAGCTAAATATATACCTACTTAGTATTTACACATGCAGTCTTCGTATAAACTGTGTTGCGATATTTAACCCCCTGGCTGTCCCGCTTCTAGCCTACTCTGGAATCTAGCTATGACGTGCTCTTTGGCCCTCGCGCGAGCTTTACTTGCAAGTCGAAAAGGCTTCACCTATATTGTATTTTACATTTGAAATTACTCGTTAGGTTTGATTCGGGAAGGATCACGATGTAGGTATCGGAATAAAGCAAACTTAACTAGGTAGCTATAGGACGTTTTTTGAAGGGCGCCTAGCTGTTGTCTTGAAGACTAGACAAGCTACTCCCAAGTCGCTCAATGTTTCTCTCCCCTTCCTGTCGCCATAGAGAATACATATATAGCATCGTCAAACGAGCGTGCCAGCTGTAGTTCAAGCCCCCTTACCGGGATGCGCATAGGATCGCACGTAGGCTAAGAACCATCGTACTCGCGAACGGGATAATGAAAGATATTACCATTACAGTCAAACAAAGAATTGCGAAAACGGATCTAGCTGGTGAAAACACGAGTAAAATAGCATATAAAACACTCAGTGATTACTGTGGCTATTCTCACGTCGTGTGGCGTGATTAGATTCATCGTGCCGTCAATTCAGGAGAGCCTATACATAAGTATGATCAAAGACACTAAGTTACGTATATTTATACACGGCTCCCGTAGGACTCAAAACCCGCCAGATTTCCGATTCGCTGCGGCCATTATGCTTGTTTACCCAGGCATGATGACTAAATACAAAAGTAACAATTATCTCGCTTTTGAATGCCATGCGACATTTTGTCCTACCCGGTCGGCTGTCGGGTCAAATCCGCACAATCAGTAGTGAGACCCTCTGGTGAGAGCACCACGATCACGCTAATAGGTCACATGACCGTGAGTATAGGTGTTTTGTTCGCTGTTTCATGTGATTATTGTCCATGAAATCTTGTCGCCCTAAATTATTTGTCTTCGAGGCTCTGGACGTCCCTGGGAGTAATTAATGAGACATACTGGCCTCGGGTATGGGATCTTCATGTTTGGCAGTGCTGCCTTTGCCGCGCCACGTGCTCACGGCCGGGATATCAGCCTGGTAACGTTCTTCGTCCGTGCCGTACGCGCGGGGCGTCAGCTTGATAAGGCAATGAAGAGGGACATTCATCCAAGGGGATCGAGACTGGTCCTTCTTCATGAAATATGCATATATGCAACGTAGGATAGCCTGGTGCGTAACAATAAGGATATCTTCAGATCGTTCGAGCTCCATGATGATGGGCTCTAAACGAATCACTACGTCGCGATATGATTCACCGCCTCGGTACCGGTAGTTGTACTTGTCCTCGTCGCGCGCAACGAAATCCTCTGGATATACGTCTTTTATCTCCTGATACGTCATCCCATCGCAAACACCCGCGTCTAATTCGTCTAGTGCTTTCCACTGTAACTGGTTATAGTTCGCAGGCAAGAACCTTGCTGTTGCTATGGTTCTCTTCAACGTAGACGTCCATACTGTGAGAGGTCGATCACCCTATGATGGTATTAGCATATTTGGCGGCGTAGCTCGAGGCAAAAGACAGTGGCCAAGGTGCAGCGACAGAGAATTTGCGAACTATGCGACTTACACCGACAGATTGCCGTACAAGCTCTGGCAATTTACTGGCATACTGGTGTCCTCTCGGGGACAGATCTGCATCCCCACCGATTCGGCCGGACAGGTTGTACATGGACTCGCCATGTCTCGATAACCAGACTGACCGGGGGCGAATATGGAGGTTCATGAGGTAGTATACGACCCGGCTCTGTAAATAGTCTTGTATACGGTTGATGATGACTTGGCTACCCACGTCCATCATTTTGAGGTAAGTGTAGTGGCTCTCATCTCCGTCTTCGTCAATTGACTTGTACACCTTTTCGTAATGTTTGATGCGATTTCGGAAGTCGAGGGCGGCTGCTTCAGGATCCTGGCCCTGGTAGTCAGGGCTGGTCGTCTTAACGTCACGGATATTGGCCATAATTAGCTCCTCGTTATCGCACTTCGATTCGACAAACAGGACTTCGATGCCCTCGCGCGAGCACATATCCATGACCCACCTACGCCTATCCTTAGTCGAGTTGGTAGCATCTAATATTCCAATGACACCGCCTTGTTGGAACCAACCCAGCATGTCGGCAAAGGCTGCCTCAGCAGCGGCGCGACGTCGGCGCTCGCCCTCGGCGTTGGCATTGTCGAAAAAGTCGGCGGATGGTTGGGGGGCATCGTGTCGGCGATAGTTGCCGACATTGAAAGTTTTAGAGGGTATCGAGAGCCACGTCAAGTAACGTTGGGCTGCAGCAACGACGTAAGAGTCAGTCAACACACCATTCCTGGTCTAAGGGGGCATTGGGACGAAATGGGGTTGGAATGGGAGTACCTCTCTGTGCAATGTAACTCTTCCCGCGAGCGGGCAGCCCAACCATCACCACGCAGATCTTAGTATCCTCGACCTGGACCCCACGGCCATTAGTTTTTGGTGCCATTCTTGCCAGAGATGCAACACCAGCATGGGCATAAGTGCCCGAGGTTGCAGAGAAGTGGAGCGGGAGAAGCCGGGCGCGTTAACAAAGTGCGAGGGCGACGGGCACAAAAACTACTGGAGCTGAGACGACACGTAATGTGGACCAGTCAAGTTGGTAGGTAGGTATGCTCGAGTGGAATTAGGAAAGGAAGAAAGCGAAAAAGTATTAGCCGGGCTTGACTACATGAATCAAAAAGAAGTTGAAGGTCAACAGAATCGCCCACGACAGAAGAGTTTGGCCAAAGGAGAACAAGGCGGAGAAGGAGAAAGAGAAGGGCACAATTAGGCAATATCGTCCGAGTGATACCTTACAGGTAGGTAGGTACGGAAAGGTGTATGGTATGGTATGGCATGGCATGGCATGGAGCGGCAGACAATGGACGGCGTCGGGGCAGGAACGCGGTTCGGGGAGATGGGAAAAGTTAATGCAAGGGATTCCGTCACCACCCGGGAGCACTAGTCTCTGCTTGTGTCATAGGTATGCTGCTTAGCGGGTAGCGAAGGAGAAGCTAAGGCCGAAGGTTGCACCAGCGATGAAAACCCGGACTTCTGGATTCGCGGGAACGGAGCCCTGAACTACTAACCTACCCACTTACTTAAGTAGGTAAGTACTTTGAACAGTAGTTTGCGGAGATTTCAACGTTAGAAAATCTCTAGACAACAGAGCAAATATTTGATCAATATTAAACTCTTTCAGAATGATCAATCAACCATTAATTGATCGTTGGGTAGATCGGTCAGGTTTTAAAAGCAGGGATAGGGAACCAGTACACTTGAACAGCGGGTTGGTCTAGAACTTAATTGATGAAGCAGGCAGGGGTCGGCCAGGTACGGCACTGTTCGTGAGTGCGAAGGACCCTGGGGAAGCCGAGCTTACAGCAGGCACCCAGCTAAGCCAGCTGGGTCTAGCCGGCGTGCCTGGGGACCTGGGTAGGTACTTTGTACACTGCCTAAGATGGCAAGTCCAGACGGTCAAGGGCAACACAGTAACTCAGTTACTTTGAGAAGCTGTGCATTACCTAGGCAGTGTAAATGGAAAGTGAGCTGAGACAAAGACGCTCGTAGTGGTTGACGGCTGCATGTATTCCTGGTTGAATCGTAATGATCCACCCAAGACAGTGGTTGGTCAAGGGAAGTTGGCCAGGTCAGCATAAACAATATGGAGATGTTGCCTTCTCGATGACTGATCCACAATGGTATTCGTCTTAGTGAGGCAAAGGCTGTGACTTAGAACGGCGAGCTGAAGCCTTGCGTTGCTGGAGCGCAAGAAGCTGAAGCTGACCCATCTGGGGCGGTCAAGCGGGATCAACAGGGGGAAAGGATACAGTAGAAAATGAATAAGCTGGTGGATTTGGAATCCGAGGTGACGGCCAATTATTTCACATTGGACTCTCTTTCCTCGTCACGAACACTCGTCGTAAGGAGCATTCACGCTTCACCGCTAGGCCAGCATTACAAAATTAGTCTGATCACTTGACCCCTCGTCTCTAGTGCACCGGACCACTACCCGATGCCACAACCTGATGCCGCGACTAGACAGGTCCAAGAGCTCCACTGTTCCGGGAATATCGCAGGTGGGCGGGGAGAACCTCGGCGATGCGTCTAGGATGGAAGAGGATAAAGGCACCACGAGGGGTTGTAAAGATGTCGAGCCATTGCATACCTTGGAGAAGCTCCAGGCTTGGCCGCGCTGGCGCCGACGGCCACCAGCCATAACACCCTGCATTTTAGACCGATTCCAGTAATTTATCTGATGAGCTGCTGTTATTCTTGTATTCCAGTCGTGGATTTTGCCGATATCAGAGCTACACTCCCCGGAAAGGTGCGCGTTATTTAGGATCGTAGTCGTCTCTCACCCTCGCTAGACGGGGAGCTCGGTTAACGTAAACTAGCTTTGTCAACAGCAATAAAAGAATTCTAGATAAAGAGCTGCAATGATGCTAGAATCTGCTCGGTCAAATCATTGGCCGTCGTACGGAAGGCTGTCCACCCAAATCTTCTAGTTTAGTTGCTAGAATGGAGATGGACGCGCAGTTGAGGCTGTCGTGGGTAGCGTCGCGTACGTAGTATACACTAAAGTTTGGGGAATGTGGAGCAGCATTGTTCCCCTGCTTAGTACATACACTATTCTCGGACATGCGGAATGGCGTGAGATTAGATGATGAAGGATATTGGCTATAAATTAGCTGGGCGAAAGCCGCAGTTCTGTGTGTTTTGGACTCTGGTATGTCTCCTGCACCTGGCTGACGCCGCTTCGTGTAACAGCTCCTGACGCAACACTACCTACAGAAAGATAAGGGATCGCTCCTACATGCTGATCTTGATGGGTAAGCTGCCTCGCTGCTCCTGATTCCCATGGGTGTACCTACGTACACGAATCTCTTAGCGGTGAGAAACCGCACATTTCCTATCTAGCATTAGTGTGCACTAATCACGGGGGAAGCAGCCGTGCGGTGAAACGGAAGAGCAGACTTGCTGAGGATGGTATCGTTCACGATCCTCCCGTCGTCTGATACCAGCTAGTAAGCTAAGCTAAACAGGGCCATGATACTGACGTGTAGAAGCAGACAGATAAGAAGAGGATTGATAAGAGACCCTTTGAGCATGATGGCTTTATCAAAGTGACGTCATCTGTCCGCTCGCCATCTCAAAACACCAAGTAACCAAAAAGTTGTGAGAACAATAGAGCATTAGCGAATATGGTGACTTATAACTACTTTGTGCAACCGTATGTCAATACAGCATGCCATCTGATACAGTACAGCGCACACAGCCACTTTCAATTGAAATTATCTTAACTGTAGGTACTTACTACTGTATGTAACGACAATTGAGGGTAGATGCATACACTAGCTGACTAAGTTCCCATAATGCAGGAACATTTTAAACGAGGGACAGGTCTCGGTCAGAAGTTGAATGTCTTAGTGTACCACTTTGTCGGTAATGAATCTGTGGCTCGCTTATTGTTTATTCAATTGCAATTAAAAAGTCCTCCGGTATTTATCTTTACCTCTTTTTGCGTTGTTCCCAAGCTATTCCCTGGGAGAAATCATTAGTAACAGGGTGGAATGGAAATGTTCCCGAAATATACAAGGTGAGCAGTAACCTGGCCTTGGTTCCGACACATCGCTGTGAGACAGTTGCCGAGGCTGTAGTGATTACTCACCGCTCTAATGGGAATCATCAGTAGCATAATTATGGGGAGACACAGAACGTTCATTTCGAGTCCCTGTTCTAGGCACACAGTCAATTACCAACGTCGTCTGAACACGATCATTGAAAGTATGCTCGACTCCTCTAATGTTTAAATGTTGAGACAGCGCGTGCACCCGGCCGCTGTACTCTTCTCATGTAGTACGTACTGCTCATGGATAAGTGTTATTCCCTATATCTTACAGACTAATCCCGAAGAAGCCACTAACATCCACCATCCGCTTAGTAACCTGCATTAGTCCGCACTTTTTAGTGTCGCTTTCTTAAAACAACCTTAAAGTACACGTCCATGACACTTGAACCGAGGAAATATCATGACGTTAATGATACCAACTTTCATAGAATGCTCTAATCAGCTATATCTGAAATAATAGTTGAAAGATTGTCGATAGCCGCCTCTTGTTAGGCAATTAGTCACAAGTTCCGGGATCTTGTCAGCAGTACGAATCCTAGGTAAGGGCTACTTGTGTTGGCCTGAGGTATAGAAAGGGGGTGGCCAACGCGCTCTGCGTAAAGGTCCTAAGTCAACCACAACAAGATGGCGTCCAGCTCTACGTCGCTACATGTGATGACGAAACTGTCACCCTATGTTTTCACCTACGAGCCCAGCGAGACTCACTCCGTATCCGCCGAGGCATCGAGCCCGAAGCTCATCTTGTTGGCAGCGTGGATGGACGCACGAGACGTGCATATCGCCAAGTACATCGCCCACTACCAGTCTCTGTATTCAAATGCCACTATTCTCCTCCTCAAGTTCGTCATGAAGGAGGCCATGCTTGCGCCTGTTGCCAGCAATGCCGTACAGCCTGCCGTGTGGTATTTGCGATCTATGATAAGCGCCGACGCCTTATCCGCAGCTCCCGAGCGCCCCGAGATCTTGGCGCACGTTTTCTCTAACGGCGGCGCTACTTCGATACAGAACGTATATGTTCTGTATAACCGAATGTTTGGCCAGCCTTTCCCACTGCACTGCACTGTCTTCGACTCATGCCCCGGATTACACGCCTTTTCCACCTCCTATAACGCACTCATAGCCGGATTTCCACAAGGCCTTGTTCGCTTCATCGTCGCCCCTTTCATCCTGTTTATAATTCTAACGACGTGGATTTGGCATAACTATTTCAGTTTTCTGGCCGGCGAGGACTTCCTCTCGAAGAACTCAAGAGTCTTAAATGATCCCAGCCTAGTGAAACAGACAAACAGGAGTTACATTTACGGCAAGGCGGATACTATGGTAGATTGGCGCCATATCGAAAAACACGCCAATAAGGCTATATCGAAAGGCTTTGACGTCCAAAAAGAAGTATATGAGAACAGTCCACATGTTGCACATATGCGGACGGATAGCCAACGCTATTGGCGGATCATTGAAGAGGCCTGGAAGACAGCCACGACCCCCGCACAATAATGGCGTTCGCACATAGATACCGGTTTAATAAGAAAGAATCATTAGATATAGACGTGTGTTGTACAGTCTACAGTTTCAGATGACTGTTTTTATTACAGGGCTCTTAAGCTGAGCGAAGATGGATTTCGCCACGCCACATGCATGATGCGGCACGGTGGACGAGGTCCAATCGATTTAAACTGTTCAAGATTAGAAGAGGGATGGCAGGTTACTCTTTTCGTGTAGTCCACACATTACACACAACATAAATCTCATTATATTCCACTGTTATGCTCAATCTCGATGCGAATACTTCTAACCCGCTCGTAAAAGTACATGGCATGTAAGCCTCACTAGCCGGATTAGTACCTACCTGTATTTGGTAGTTCTAGTTATTAGCGGGGATAGCCAGCACTCAGCTTTTACAGCATACAGGCGAGGTTGAATAATATTACTATGTGTGCCTATCGTATGAGCCTAACTTACGTACTCCCTACCCACCCGGAGGAACTCAGAAAATATACATCACGTCTTTTATATAACACCGACAACTAGAATGCGTTTTAATTTTTAGGGGCGGAATTCGCGAGTTAGCCATCTTTTGAAAGACAACATGGTTAGTAGTTTACAAGGCTCTAAATCGCCTTACGATAGACTTCAGCTTTCTTCCACGAGGTAACAGCTGGGGCAACTTACCAGAATGGGGGATCCTTTCTCAATGGCCACAGGCGCCATTGGCATCGTTAGCTTAGGTATTCAGGTCTGCGGCGGCGTATCGGAGTATCTGAGTGCGGTCAAGCACAGGAACGAAGAGCTGGCCGCGGCTTGGGACTCTGCGCGCACGCAAGCCGCCAACTTCGAGTGGCTGGACGAGTTTATCACACGGATTCGAGCCGAGAGACCCGAGGACGCGAATCACCTGTTACGCCGACTCGAGGATGCCCGAGGCCCTGTGAACAAATTGCGAGATGTTGTGGCAGCATTAGCGGGCTTGCCTCCGGGCATGGTTCCGACACTGCAGAACGCTGCAGGTTCATCTCTGTCGACGATTACCAAGTCAACCGGCGGAATTAAGGAGAAGGCGAGGGAAGTAGGGCGTGCGATGACCTACAAGTTCCACCAGGACAGTGTTAAGGACCTTCAGAAGGCATTACAACATGTGAGCATATCGCTTCAAACTGCAATGCTTAATGTGATGCTGTAAGTCGTCCTGGTAGCACATTTGATGTTGGCCTGCCTTTGTGACAAACCATCTCTTAGAAACGAGAACGAAAAACAAGGCCACGATGTTAAGAGTCTCCAGGCCAATGTCTTGTCGGTTGGCCTGATGGTCGAGTCAAAGGGCGCCGACATTTTCTCCGCCATCGCTTCGCTAGCATCTCAAAACCAGGCGATGGTTAGTGTTGTTCAGCAGAATGAAGCAATGCTCCGCGAGATACGGGACAGCCAGAGCCTGCTTAGAGACGAATTTTCTCAAGGCTTACCGCTACTTGCAGAGTTGAAATCAATCGCCCGGCAGCTGGACCAACAAAACCATCGTGGCACAACCGGGACAGAGCCTTGGCAGATGGCCAATCGAGTCGTCCAGTCGTTGCCGCCGGTATTGACCAAGCAGGCTCTCGATACGTACTCCAGCTGTGGATGCCGGGGGAGCACCACACGCTCCAGCATGTATTCTCTGCAACTGGGCAATTTCAGTGTTTTCTCGCGAAAGCAGATGCTGTCGCGCCACGAGCGGACCTGCCCTCTCCATGCAGTTACACAGGAGCAGACACGCGAGGCTGGAGCTCGCGTACGCCTACAGCTGGGCTCGTTTTTAAGCTACCTTGTCGAAGCGAATTTCCAGTGTAGGAATGGCCAGGGGGGGTGTGCCTTCGGCCCATCAGTACGATGGAAGAATATAGTCCTCAGTAGCCAGTCGCCCGTTCAGCGCGAGCTTAACCGCGTTGTATTCAGGCTAGTGAAAAGTCCAAGCGCAGGGCGGGGATTGAAAGAGGCCGAGGTTGTTGATTTACTAAAGACGATGAAACAAAACGTACTCACGCTCTACAAAACCGGCCAAGCTTCCGTCAATGACGTCGACGAAGAAAACAGAAATCACTTACAGGTGAGTTTGAATCTAGTGAAATGCTTTCTTATATATTTGTTTCTTTCAGTGAGTGCTAATTATATTTGATCATGCAATCCCAGAACTTCATTCATGTTCTACTCCAGTCACCGTATAGTAAGCTACTAACGCACGAGGTAGTGGACGTGGCTATATCCATGATCCGTTTCTATATCGAAACGGGTCTAACATGCGATGAGCGGGACTGGCATTTCGTCACCCGATCTATGGCACCCCTATTGGGATTCCTGCCGGCCCATAGCCAAACGTTTACAACGCTCGCCAAATCAGCCAAGCTTCTTTTACCATCTGGAGGGAAGAATACATACCAAAGGGTCAGGCTTATCTCCTCCATCGCACGTGCCTCAGATCCAATCATTGAAGATGTTGTTAAATTTATCCCATATATGGACCCTGGTATTCTTTTCACCCAAATCGTAGATCATGAAACTTGTAAGTCTCATAGTTGTCTTGACTTGTAAAGTGGCTGGTACTAATTACCTAATACACATGCAAAAGGCCTGGAGAAGATATCTCCTGTTGCGAAAGCAATCTTAATCAGATCACTCAAAGACCTTGAGAGTGCTATCAGATTGTCCCCAGAGTCACTATTGGAAAGGACACAAGGTCTGACGGTGCTGCACCTCTCTATCGGCTGGCCCCCTGGCCTCTCCCTCCTACTGGGAACAAATGCCAAACTTCTGCTTGATACGCCCGACGACATCTCTGAAACGCCCCCTGGGCGTGTTGGCCTCGCCTGGCCCTTCAGCTATGCTGCCGCAAGCCATTGCACACAGAGCCTCGACCTGTTGCTCCAGGCGGGCTGTAACCTCTACCCGGAAAATCCCGAAGTGGGCAATGGTAGTAGAGCGCTGGCCTGCGCGATGGAGGTAACATCGACTGAATGCGCCGAGGTGTTCGCGAGGCAAATGGCTCAGCGGCGGCGGGAGCTCTTCGCGCTTGCAAGGTCGAATATGGGCAAGATGCAGATATCCATCCATCGTCTTGGTATTGAAGAGAACACCCGCAGGGAGTTCATGGCGACCATCATGGCTACTGAGCACCGTTCAGACCCGGGACAATCGAGTTCCGACGCAACGGAACCTAGGCAGCGGGTCTGTCTCTCGGAGCATTATACCAGCAATCTCATTGTGTGGGTTCTCGAACACGCCGAGATCCAGGTGCCTGTTTCGCTCCAGCCATCACAACTTATTGACCATGATGTATATCAACTTTCGGGACTCCCCCTTATCTTCTTTCCAATATTTGAGAGGCACGGATTTGCCGGGTACAACGAGCCCAACCGGTACGGCTTGCGGCCCATTATGGACGATGTCCGGAGCTTGTATTGCATCTCCAGGGCTTCGTTTGGTGAGGAAATCCAAGATGTGCTACCATGGCTGATTCAGCACGAATGTCTCGATGCAAGGCCGGCCCGCATCAAGGAGCAGCCACAACCGGGCTTCGTAATCAGCACGGGAGCGACGGGCTGGCACTACCTTTCTATGGAGTTTGTGCACAGAACTTGGGGCTTACAGTCATGGGATTATTCGATTAATGATATATTATTCGAAGCAAACACAAATTTTATAGTGACCATCGCGGAAGGACAGGCGATACACGCCCTTGATGGCTGTGTATGCTGGTGTATCATGCCACAGAAGTCCGGGCATGGATGCTCACCCTTCAGCTACCTGTGCAAACATTATCTCAACGATTGGTCCACAAGATTATCCCATTCTCACAACTTTCAACATCATTTATTTCGACACAGGCGTAATGACAGGGATATTACTACTTCAACTTCGAATAACGAGGGGAATGTTGCAGCTCCAAGTCCCATACCAACGTGGCAGCTCGAGTTCCTCCGCCTCCTGACTTTTGAAGCCCTTGAAATTACACATGCATGCTGCACAACCCTTCCAATTCGGTCGAGTGGCATAGAAAAGGCAATTTTTGTTGCAACCACAGACCCAGAGGAAACACAACGACAGCTTCTCGCAGATCCCTCCGTACAAGAGAAGGTGCAGCTGCTAAACGAGCTGATGGTCGAGTTTACAGAGCAGCTGGGCCAAAAAACCGGCTCACCGCGAGATCTTGAAGAATTTGTCTTTGGGCCATGGCGGGCTCAGATAGCTGGTCTGTATGATGTGGATGCTGAGGAAGTAGAGTCTCTGGAGCGTGTCCTGGGAGGAAAAGTACAAACCAGTAAGTTACCAGAGATGCCCAAGCATATTCTCTACTTCCGACTTCAGAAAGAATGTCTTATAAGTTTCTAGCAGATGAGCTAACTGCCAATTTACTTGCCAGAGGTACTTCCGGAGCCGTTGCAAACGTTTTTTGGTAGGTTGTTTCCATTCTTCGACCACAGTCCAGCAACAACACTTTATTTCGGCCCGACCCTTATAAGCCCAAGAAAGGAATGCTCGGTCGACAGGTCGTTATCTTGTAAATTTTGCTCGTCAGCGGAGGAATAACGTGACGGCGTCTACAAGCCCTCCTCCTATATGGTCATTCTTAAAGGTCAGATAGGTTGATCTCTAGAGTGAAGTTAGGCGGAAGGCGAACCATAACCTCCTCGAATAGAAAGGCGGGCGCATAGAAAGCCCAACAGAAAAACTTTCCCACCAACCCCCCCGAGAACCGGAGGAGGCACCGCAAACAGTCCAAGGACAAAAGAACGCGCAAGGCACGGTAGTCCTAAAAGCAGTGGACGTGGAGTCACGACTTATCACGCCCTTGAGGCAAGAATATGGCCTCTGAAGCCACTTAGTGTATCTAGAATTCCATAGTGGACAGCTCGCCACGTCTCATGCCCTTCAGGGGGCTTGGGGCCCTGCAACGCAGCGCTTCCTCATGACGTTAAACACCATCAATCAATCTAGAGTGAATTTAAGTCACTGAATGGTAGCAGTTAGGTCGTAGTATGTGTTAAGGGCTCAATATCATTAATTTCTAACCTCTTTTATACAACTAGATACGTGCTACGATACATTGGATGATGCCTGCCTCGTATATGTATCTAACCCGCTGCCTTGACCGTCATGATCCTAGTCTCGAGTGGCATTTTTCATTCGCAATCTAGACATCGTCTTGCTTAGGATAAGCTAGCCTAGGGTCTCACGGCCCACCCCATCGCGGACCACCTAAAATTGGAAAAACCTAAAATTTTACATCCTTGTTATAAAAGTGGATAAAATAGCTAAAAAAAGCTAGTTTAAAGTTTTTAGCTTAGTTTTAATTAAATTTATTTATTAAAAATAAAAATAAATTATAGTTATTTTTTTTAAATTAATAATTAATATTTAAAATAAAATATTTTATTTTTTTAAAAATTAAGGTTAAAAAGTAAATATAAAAGTAAAAGAAAAAGCTAAAAATAAACTAAATTAAAATTTAAATAAATTTTTATTAAAATTTTAAAAAATAGTTTTGCATTAACATTTTTATATATAAATTACTAACAAATTTATTAACTATGTAAAAAAAAAAACAATATATTATTTTTTTAATAAATTTTTATTAAAATTAAGCAAATTTAATTAATATGTTTTAATTAATTAATTAAATGTGTTATTATATTATAATATATAAAAAAATATAAATACGCTATATAAATTATATATATATAGGTTATATTTTTAATAAAGCTAATTATATAACTTTTTAAATTTAATACACCTTTTTAAAAAAACTTTATATAAATAAGCTTTTTTGCAGATTTTTTATATTTTAATTTATAAATTTTAAATAACTTAATTTATTTTTTATAAAAATATTTTTAAAAGTTTTTAAAGCTTTATTATTTATTTTTATTAACTTTTTTATATTATAATATTTGTAAATATTAATAAGTTTTAATTAATATAAAAATTTATTTTATTTTGTTATGTTTAATAGTTTTATAAAGCTATTTGCAATTATATTATTAATTAATATATAAATAATACGTAAAGTTTTATTTTTAACCTTTTGCTATAGCTAATAATTATATATATTAATATGCTTTAGTTTTATATATAATATAGTTATTTTTTTTATAATTAGCTTAATAATTTATTAAAATTATTTTTAATTTTTTAATAAAACAGTTTATAAATATAGTTTTTTTAATTATTTGCGTTAATATTAATAATTTAATTTTAATAATAAATATAATTATTATATTTTGCTTATTTATTTGCTATTTTATTATATTTTTAAATAGCTTTATTATATAAGCTTATAAACTTTTTTAATTAAATATATTGTTTGCAAAAAAAGCATTGCTAGCTATTTTAACATTATTGCTATTTTTAAACTAAAAAAAATAATATTAAATATATGTAAAATAGTTTAATAAACAATTTGCATTTTTATAATATTTTAAGCTTAAATTTAAAAAAAATTAAAAAAGCTTTAAAATATTAAAAATAATATTAAATTAAATAATTATTATTATATATATAATTAATTTTTTTTTTTTTAATATAAATAAATTTTTTGTTTAATAGCTATTTTTGTATATAATTATAATTTAATTATGTTTATAAAAATAAATAATAAAAAAAAAAAAAAAATTTTAACTTAAAATTTTTTTTTAAATATAAAGCTTAAAATAATTATATTAATTATTTTTAATAATTTTATATAATTTTAATATTTAAAAACTATTATAAATTATTTTTGCTAATTATTTAATATATTTATTAAAATTATTTTATAACTTTTTAAATAATTAATTTAAAGTTTTTTTTATAAATTAATATAATATTATTAATATAAATAAAAATAAATATTTTTTTATATAAATAGCAATAAAATTTATATAATATTATTATATAACGTGTTTTATTATTAAGTGATAAATATTATCAAGTGATAAATATCATTAAGTGATAAAAGTCTTAGGTTTTCCTACCTCTCATTATTTAAACTTTATTTTCTCTACCTATAACAATGGACCACGCGTTAAAAAAAGCTAGGTTATTAACTGCTGCTAGCGCTTTTAAACGCGACCCTCACATTTCTATTTACAAGCTTGCGAAAATGTATAGCGTTCCCGACAAGACCTTCCGCCGCAGAATCGCCGGTGTTGCGCCCCGGCGCGGCAGCAAAGATATAAAGTCAAAATTAACCGACTCCGAAGAGCAGGCGATTATACAGTTTATAATTTACCTAGATTCGAAAGCGTTTCTCCCCCGGGTGTGTTATGTTCAAGATATGGCCGACCGACTATTGGCTGAGCGGGGTAGCCAACCTGTCGGAAAGTGCTGGACGACGCGCTTTATAAACCGTACACCAGCCCTCCGAACGCGTTTAGACCGTCGAATCGACTATAGCCGAGTCCTCTGCGAAGCTCCTACCGAATATAACGCATATTACAAACGCGTAAAAAAAACTATTAAGCGTTAAGGCATTGCAGAAAAGAATATATACAATTTTAATAAAATAAGGTTTATAATAAGCATGATTACAACTAATATAGTTATAACAAGTGTTAAAAGGCAGAATAGGCCTAAGCAAGCCCAGCAAGGCAATCAGAATTGGTTTACAGCCGTTTGTTCGATTAATTCACAGGGTTAGTTAGTGCCGCCTTTTATCATTTTGAAAAAAAAAACCCACTTTGCCTCTTGGTATCGCAATAGCCCTTTACTACCCAAATAGCAAATTGCGGTCTCATATAACGGCTAAATTAATAATAATCTCGGTTTAAAATAGATTAAACACTTTAATAAGTATACTTAACCGCGTTTAACGGGCACAAAACATTTTTTTATCTTTAATAGTTACAAAAGCTACCATTTGGAGAAATTTAAAAACTATTGCTAAAAAAATAGTATTTTTACCGAAATAATGCCTGCACATTTTTTTTATAAACTTTAGCCTTTAAACGTAGCATGTTTTAGCTTATTAAAAAAAGCGTATAATATTAAAATTAATAATATTATGCAAATAAATATAACGCATGTTTTAAAAAAAGACTTTTTACCTGCGTTTTTTAAAACTTATACTTAAGTAATAACATTTATAAACATTACATTTAAGTTTAAAGCCATTAGCCTTATTTTATTTAACTTAAAAGTTGTTATTTTAAGGCTTAATATTACGCTAATTTTTTTTACACTATTGTTAAAGCTTAAGTTACCTTTTATTGTTTAGGTTTTAAAAACCTTTACCATTATTAAAAAAGCTGTTTTGCAGATTATTTATTTAAAAACTTAAATTGCTAGGCATTAAAGTAGCTCACCCAGCAAAATTATTAACGCTGTAAACTTATTATTAAAAGCTACGTACTATTTACTGCATAAGCAAACGTTAATACTAAATAAAGTAGCTAAGCTTTAAAAGGCCAACCACATTTTTAGTAAACATTAGAAAACAAAAAATAAACGATTACAAACTAGAGAAATACTTACTCGATCTAAGGGAACAGATCTCCAGGTCTCTAAAAAAGGTGGTGGTTAAGTAGATCAAAAAAATAGTAAAAAAAATGGTCGTCGGGTGAGGGCATTTGCGCGCGCGCGCCATTGTGGCATATGCGGCAACACCGGTCATAATGCGCGCACTTGTACAGTAAATGTAAATATATCTAATGAAAAAAATTCCGATTAATTTAAAGTAATTTAATTGCATTATAGTTGTTTTTTTTACGTTGCAATTTCAATAGTGCTTAAAACTTTTGTCACTTAATGATATTTATCACTTGATAATAAAACACGTTATTTTATTTTTATTAATATTAAAATAAGTTTTTTTTGCTAAAGTAAAAATAATTTTTATAAATTATATAAAGTTTTATTAAGCTATAATATTATTTATGCTTTTTTATAGCTAAGTAATATTTTTATATATATTTTTTTATTTAGCTTAATATTTATAAATATATTAATAATATTATATTATTTTAATTTAAAGTTAAACTTAGCTATAATAATTATAAAAGTTTTAAATAATTTATTTGTAAAAATTAAAGCATATATATTTTTAATAATATTATAAAGCTATTAATTTTTATAAATTATTAGCTTTGCTTTATATTTAAAATAATAATTATATTTATTAAATTTATATATATATATTTATATATAATATTTATATTAACTTTAATTTAAAAGTTTATTTTTTAATGTTTTTAAAAATATGCTTTTTTTACTTTTTTAAATTTTATATTTATTAAATGTTTTTTAAGTTTTTTATAAAATTTAAAAAAAAAAAAAAAGTTTTATTTATATAATTTATAGCTTTTTTAAACTTATTTAATAAAAATGTTTTTATTTATATATAAAAGCTATAAAATTATTATTTTTTAATTTATTTTATAATTATTAAAATAGCTAAAAAATTATTTTAATAATTTAGCTGCTTTAACATTATTTATTATTATATTAGTTTTTATTTTTAAAATATATAAATGTTTGCTTAAAAATATAGCTTTTTAATTACTTTTATAAAATTTAATATTAATATAAAATTAAATATTAAATATATTTATTAAATTTTTAAAATTTGCTTTAAATAGCTTAATTTTTTTAAAAGTTTATAATTTAACTTTAAATTTAATAAAATTTGCTATAATATTTTAGTTTTATAAATTAAGTTTTTTAATAATAGCTATAAAAAAACATTTAATTATAAAAACTTAAAAAAAAAATATAATAAAAAAAAAGCTTTAATAAAAAGTTAATTAAACTTTTTTGCTTTTTTTAATAATTTAATATTTATAAATATGCTTTTTTTATTTTTTAATATATTTATATTAACAATATTATTTTTGCTTTTAATAAAATATATATTTTTTATATTTTAATTAATTATAATAATTTTTAAAATTTTATATAATAATTTAAATTTTATAATTATAATATAAAATAAAAAATAATTAATTTTTTTAACTTTTTATTTTTAAAAATTATTTTATAATTTATATAAATTTTTTAAAAAAGTAGTTTTTTTATTAAAAATAATATTTTTAATTAAAAT